>RXID01011125.1:0-182504 GCA_005019695.1 Trichopus zeylanicus subsp. travancoricus | reverse complement strand
AGTAGTCATAGTAGTAGTAATAGTAGTAATTGCAGTAGTAGCAATAGTAGTAGTAGTAGTAGTTGTAGTGGTGGTGGTAATAGTAGTAGTATTAGCAATAGTAGAAGGAATAGAAGTAGCAGTAGTAGTAGTGGTAGCTGTAGTAGAAGTAGTAGCGGCATTAGTAGTAGTTGTTATTGTAGTAGAACCAACAGCAGTTGTAGTAGCTATAGTAGTGGTAGCAGTAGCTGTAGCACTAGTAGTAGTAGCAATAGTAACAGTAGTAGTGATAGAAGCAGTAGTAGTAGCAGTAAAAGCAATAGCAGGAATAGCAGGTGAAATACTTGTATTAGTAGTAGCGGTAGTAGTAGTAGTTGTACTAACAAAAGTAGTTGTAGCAATACTAGTAAGAGCAATAGCAGTAGTAGGAGTAGTAATGCTTGTAGCAGCAACAATTGTAGTGGTAGGAGTAGCAATGCTAGTAGCAGCAGCAGTTGTAGTAGTAGAAGTAATAGTATTTATAGTAATAGTAGCATCGGTAGTAGTAGTTGTAGCATTAGTGGCAATTGTTGTACTAGTAGTAGTAGTAGTGGTAGGAGGTGTAATAGCAGCAGTTCTAGTAGTAGTTCTAGTAGTAGTTCTAGTAGCAGCACCAGCAGTAGTAGCAATAGTTGTAGCAATAGTAGTAGTATGAGAAGTAATTCTAGTAAAAGTAGTGGTAGCAACAGTAGTAGTAGTAGTACAAATAGTAGGAGAGGTGGTTGCAGTAATAGTAGTAGTGGTAGTAGTAGTTATTGTAGTAGTAGTCATAGTAGTAGTTGTGGTGGTAGTAGTTCTAGTTGTTAAAGTAGTGGTAGAAGATATTGTTCTACTAGAAGTAGTAATGCTTGAAGTAGCAGCGGCAGTAGTTGCAGTAGTAGCAGTAATAGTAGTGATAGTAGTTGTAGTAGTGGTAATCGCAGTGATAGCAACAATAGTAGTAGTAATAGTAATAGTGGCAGTTATAGCTGTAGCAGGAATAGTAGTAGTAGAAGTAATAGTAATAGTAGCAATAGTAGTAGTTGCTGTGTAGTAGTAGTGGTGGTAGCTGTTGTAGTTGTTGTTGTAGTGGTAGCAGTAGTAGCAAGTGTAGTCGTAGCAGTAGCAGTTGTGGTAGAATTAATTATAGTAGCAATAGTAGCAGCAGTAGCAGCAGCAGTAGTAGTAGCAGCAGAATAATAGTAGTAGTCTTAGTAGCTGTAGTAGTAGTAGCAGTAGTGGTGGCAGCAGTAAGAGTAGTAGTAGTAGTAGTAGTTGGAGAAATACTTGTGATAGTAGGACAAATAGTAGTAGGAGGAGTAGTAGTAGTAGGTGAAGTAGTAGCAGCAGCAATAGTGGTAGTTGTAGTAGTAATAGCAGTAGCAGTAGTGGTAGCAGTTACAGGAGTAGCAGCAGTAGTTGTAGTAGTAATAGCAATAGTAGTAGTTGTAGAAGCCGCAGTAGTAATTGTAGTAGCAGTAGCAAAAGTAGGAGTAGTAGTAGCAGTAGTGGTAGTCGTACTAGTAGTTGTAGCAATAACAGAAGTTTTAGATGTAGTAGTTGTAGCAATAGTAGGAGTAGTAGAAGAAGTAGAAGTAGTAGTAGTAATAGTTAGTAGTAGCAGTAGTAGAAGTGCAGTAGGAGCGGCAGTTGTAGTAGTATTTGTAGCAGTTGCCGCAGTAGCAAAGGTTGTTGTTATAGAAGTAGTAGTGTTCATAGTAGTGGTAGTTGTAGCCGCAGGAGTAGTAATTATAGCAGTAGTTGTAGAAGTAGGAGTGGTAGTAGCAGTAGTGTTAGTCTTACTAGTTATAGTAGAAGTAACAGTAGTTGTAGAAGTAGTACTAGTACAATAGTAGTGGTAGTAGAAGAAGTAGCAGTAGTTGTAGTAATAGTAGGAGTTGTAGTAGTAGTAGAAGCAATAGTAGCAATGGAATAGTAGCGACAGTTGTAGTAGTATCTGTAGCAATTGCCGCAGTAGCAATGGTAGTAGTAGTAGTAGCATTAGAAGTAGTAGAAGTAGCAGCAGTAGCCATAGTAGTAGCAATAATAATATCAGTGGTAGTAGTAGCAGCAACAGTAGTAGTAATTGAAGTAGCAGTTGCAACTGCAGCAGTAGTAGTAGTAGTAGTAGTAGTAGTCAGAACGGCAATAGAAGTAGTAGCAAGAGTAACAATAGTAGCAATATTAGTAGAGCTAGTATTAGTAGTGGTAGTGGTAGTTGTAGTAATAGTAGTAGCTGTTATAGTAGTAGTGGTGGTTGTTTTTGTTGTAGGAACAGCAATAGTAGCAGCAGTAGTAGAAGTAGTAGTAGTAGTAGTAGCAGTAGCAGTAGCAACAGCAGCGGTAGTAGTAGCAGTAGTAGTAGTAGTAGCTGAGCAGTACTAACAGAAGTAGTAGTAGCAGTAGACGTCGTGGCTATAGTAGAAGTAGTAGTAGTAGCATTAGTAGCAGTTGTTGTAGCAGTAGCATTAGTAGCTGTAGTAGTAGTAAAAGTAGTAGTAGCACTAGTTGCAGGAGTTGTAGTGGGAGTAGCAGTAGCAGTAGTAGCAGTAGTAGTACTTGTCAGAGAAATAGTAGTAGTAGACGGGGTAGTAGTAGAAGTAGTAATAGTAGTAGTAGCAGTAGTAGTAGCAGTAGTAATAGTAGCTATAGTAGTAGTACCTGTAACAATAGCAGGAGCAATTGTAATAGTATCAGCAGATGTAGTAGTTGTAATATTAATAGAAGGAGTAACAGGAGTAGGAGTAGTAGTATAAGCAGCAGGAGCAGCTGTAATGGTAGTAGCAGTCGTGGTAGAAGTTGTAATCGTAGTAGCAGCAGCAGAAGTTGTAGTGGTAGTAATAGAAGCAGTCGTAGTATTAGTAGGAAAAGTTGTAGTTGTAGTTGTAGTACTTGGAGAAATAGAAGTAGTAGTAGTCTAATTATTATTATTATTATTAGTTGTTGTAGTAGTAGTACTAGTAATTGTAGTAGCAGTAGTAGTAATAGTAGCAGTAGTAGTAGGAGCAGTAGTAGAAGCTGCAGTAGCAATAGTAGTATTAGTTGTTATTGTAGCAACTACAGTAGCAGCACAAGTAGTAAAAGTAGCAATAGTAGAAGTAGTAGTAGCAAATATAGTATTAGTAGTTGTAGAAGTAGTAGTAGAAGTAGTAGTAGCAATAGTAGCAATAGCAGTGGTAGAAGTAATTGTAGAAGTAGTAGTAGCAGTAGTAGCAACAGCAGTAGTAGCAGTTATAGTAGCACTAGTGGCAGTAGCAGCCGTTGTCGAAGTAGTAGTAGTAGTAGTAGCAGTAGCTATAGTTGTAGCAGAAGAAATTGTCGCCGTGGTAGTGGTAGCAGTTGTAGTAGTAGTACCGGTTGTGGCAGTAGTAATATTCGGAGAAGTAGTAGTAGTAGTGGTAGTAGTTGTAGGAGTATTATTATTATTAGCAGTAGTAGTCGTAGTAGCAGTAGTGATAGCAGTAGTAGGACTAGTAGCATTAGTAGCAGAAGTGGAAGTAGTTGTAGCAGTAGAAGTAGTAGCAGCAGCAACCGTAGTAGTATTAGCAGTTGGAGTAGTACTAGTAGTAATAGTATTAGTAGAACTAATAGTAGTCGCAT
Source organism: Trichopus zeylanicus subsp. travancoricus (assembly GCA_005019695.1). Classification (NCBI taxonomy): domain Eukaryota; kingdom Viridiplantae; phylum Streptophyta; class Magnoliopsida; order Dioscoreales; family Dioscoreaceae; genus Trichopus; species Trichopus zeylanicus. The sequence continues at coordinate 178,907 of RXID01011125.1, read as the reverse complement.
TAGTAATAGTAGTAGAGTAGTCAAAGTAGTAGTCAAAGTTGTAGTCTCTTAGTAGTAGTAGTAGTAGCAGTAGTAGTACAAGTAGAAATGGTAGTATTAATAGTGGTGGTAGTTGTAGTAGTAACAGAAGTAGTAGTAATAGTAGTAGCAGCTGTAGAAATAGAAGCAACAGAAGTTGTCATTGTGGCTTCGGTAGTAGTAGCAGAAGTAGCAGTAGTAGTAGAAGTAGTAGCAATAATCGCAACAATGATAGGAGTAGTAGCATTGGTAGCAGTAGTAGCTGAAGTAGCTGTAGTAGCAGTAGTAGTAATAGCAGTAGTGCAACTGAAGTAGTAGTAGTCGTCGTAGCAGTGGTAGTAGTACTAGTGCGAGTGGTAGTAGTAGTAGTGGAAGTAGTTGTTGTAGTAGTAGTAGTAGTAATGGTTGTAGTACTAGCAGTGGCAGTACTACATCTACGGCTACTAGTACGACCACTACTACTACGAATACTGCTACTATCGCTACAACTACTGCTACAACTAGTACTCTTACTATTACTGCTACTACTACTACTGCTGCTACAATGGCTACTACAATAACTACTACTGCTGCTGCTGCTGCTACTACTTCTACTGCAGCTACTACTGTTATTGCTACCACAGTTACTACTACTACTACAACTACTGCTACTGCTACTACTACTACTACTATTAGTACAACTGCTACTACTAGTACTAGCACTACTACTGTTACTATTACTGCTATTACTACTACTACTTCTTCTACTACTGCTACTACTTTTACAGCTATTGTCACTACTACTACTACTACTACTACTACTACTACTACTACTACTACTACTACTACTACTACTACTACTACTACTACTACTAACTACTACTACTACAACTACTACTCCTACTACTACTACTCCTACTACTAACTACTACTACTACTACTAACTAACTACTCCTACTACTAACTACTACTACTAACTAATGACTACTACTACTCGTACAATGACTTGTGCTACTACTACTACTACTACTACTACAACAACAACAACAGCAACTAGTACTACTTCTACTGCTTCTACTACTGCCACTATTAATACTACTACTACTACTACTACTAGTTCAACTACCATTATTGCTACAACTACTACTACTGCCACTACTACCACTACTGCCACTACGACTACTTATCATACCACCACTACTACTGCTGCTACTTCTGCTAATACAATAACTACTACTATTGTTATGGCTACAACAACTACTACTACTATCATAAATACTGTAGCTAATACTTCTATTACTACTACTACGACTACTCTAGCTACTACTACATCTAGTTCTGCCCCTGCCCCTGCTGATACAACAACTACTACTTCTACTACTACTACTAGTACTACTGCTATTACTACTACTACAACAACAACAACTACTACTATTACTAATGCTACTACGACTACTTATTATACAATAACAACTACTACTACTTCAACTACTACTACAACTACTCCTACTACTAATACTGTTGCTTCTGCTACTATTGCTACTCCTACTAGTACTACTACTAGTACTACTACTAGTACTACTACTGCTACTACTGACGCTGCTTGCACTGTTACAACGACAACTACGACTACCACTACTACACTGCTACTACTATTGCTACTGCTACTACTACTGTTACTACTACTAATCTGAATACTACTGCTACTACTAATACTACTACTACTACTCTTACAACTACTACAACTACTGCTAATATTGCAACTAATGCTCCTATTGCTTCTATAACTACAAAACTTACAACTACTTCCACTACTACCACCACCAATATTTCTGCTACGACTACTACTACTACTACAACTGTTGTTGTTTTTGCTGCTATTACTACTACTACTACTATTATTGTAGCTACTACTGCTATTGCTACTATTATTTCTACTACTATTGCAACTACTGCTACTACTGCTATAGCTATTACTACTACTATTGCTATTGCTACTGCTACTACTATAACTACTACAACTGTTAATGCGACTACTATGATAACTACTACTACACCTACAAGTACAACTATTACTACTACTTTGACTTACTGTTACTTCGTCGCAGTAACAGCAGTAGTTGCAATTTTAGTAGTATTAGTAGAATCAGCAATAGTAGCGGTAGTATCAGAAGTAAAAGTAGTAGTAGTCATTGTTGTTGTTGTTGTTATTGTTGTTGTTATTGCAGTAGTAATAGCAATAGTAGTCATAGTAGCCGAGATTGTAGTAGTTGTGGTAGTAGCAGCTACTGTAATTGCAGTAGAAGTAGCAGCAGCAATAGTGGCAATAGTAGCAACTGTAGAATTAGTAGAAGTAGTAGTAGTAATAGTAGTAGTAGCAGTTGCGATAGTAGTACTACTAGTAGTAGTTAGTAGTCGCAATAGTAGTAGTAGTGGTGGTGGTGGTAGTAGTGCTACCAATAGTAGAAGTATATTTAGTCCTAGTAGTAGTAGCAGTAGTAGTAAAAGTTGTAGTAATAGTGGAAGTAGTAGTAGTAGTACTATAGCAATCGTAGTAGTAATAGTAGTTATAGTTGCAAAAGTAGCAACAACAGTAGTAGTAGTAGATGTTGTTGTATTAGTACTAGCAATAGTAGTGGCAGTTGTAGAAGTAATAATAGTAGTAGTACTACTGCTCCTACAACTTCTACTACTAGTACTACTAGTACTACTACTTTTCTTACTACAACTACAACTACTTCTATGACCACAACAACTCCTAATACACTTATCACAACTACTACAACAATTTTTACTACTACTAATGCAGCCACAATTATTGCTACTACTACTGCTATGACTGCTGCAATGACTATTACTATGGCTACGAGTGCTACTGCTACTTCCACTACCACTAGCACTACTACTGCTACTACTAATACTACTACTACAACTGTTGCTGCTACTACTACTACTGTTACTACTTCGGCAACTACTACTACTATTGCTAGTGCTACTACTGCTGTTACTACTACTACTACTACTGTTGCTGTTGCTTCTACTACTGCTACTACTATTGCTCCTACTACTACTACTACTACTACTGCTGCTGCTGATGCTACAGCTACTACTGCAACTTCTACTGCTATTACTACTATTACTGCTACTACTGCTAATTGTACTACTGCTACTACTTTTGCTACTGCTACTACTGCAACAAGTACTACTACTACCACTACTACTACTAACTTCTACTACTACTTCAGCTACAACTGCTACTGCTACTACTTCTACTACTACTGCTGCTTCTTCTACTACTGCTACTACTACTAATACTACAACTACTACAACTGCTACTATTGCTACAATTGCCCCTACTGCTGCTACTATTGCTATAACTATTGCTTCTTCTACCACTGCGACTGTTACTACTACTACTAAAACCACTATTCCTGCTACTACTACTACTTCTACAGCAGCCGCTTCTGCCACTACAACTATAATTACTACTCCTACCATAACTAGATCTAGTACTACTTCTAGTATTACTACTACCATTGCTACTATAATTACAATGATTGCTATGCTTCAACTGCTACTATTATTACACTACTACTATTGTTGCTGCTATAGCTCTTGCTGCAACTACTAATACTATGACTATGACGACTACGGCTACGGCTGCTACTACTACTTCCACAACTGCTGCTACTGCTACTACAACCACTATTACTACTATTACTACTACTACTACTACTTTTATTACTACTACTACAACTAATAGTACTACTTCTACAACTACTTCTACTGCAACTACTACTTCTCCTACAACTACAACTACAACCACAACTACTAGTACTACTTCTCTTACAACTACTGCTACTGCTACAACTACTGCTACTGTCTGTATTACTATTACTACTACTACTACTACTATTGTTGCTGTTATTACTGCCATTGTTACTACTACCACAACTACTATTACTCTTATGACGTAGATGTAGTAGTAGTAGTAGTAGCAGCAGCAGTAGCGATAGTAGTAAAATTCATAGTACTTGTAGTAGTTGTTGTAGTAGTAGTAGTAGTAGCAGTAGTAGCAAAAGTCAAAGTACTTGTAGTAGTAGTAGTAGTAGTAGTAGTAGTAGTAGTAGTAGTACTAGTACTAGTAGTAGTAGTAGTAGTAGTAGTAGTAGTAGTAGCAGTTGTAGTTGCAGCAGCAACAGTAGTACTAGAAGTAGTAGTAGTAGAATTAGCAATAATAGTGTTCATCACAGTAGTCATATTCATAGCAGCTGTAATAGTAATAATAGTAGTAGTAGTAGCAATATAAGTAATAGTAGCAGTTGTAGTAGTTGTAGTAGTGGTAATAGTAGTAGTAGTGGTGGTGGAAATAGTAGTAGTACTAGTAGTTGTTGTTGTTGTAGTAGTAGTAGAAGTAATAGTAGTAGTAGAAATAGTTATAGTAGTAGTAGTAGTAGTAGTAGTAGTAGTAGTATCAGTAGTTATAATAGTACCAACAGTAGTAGAAGTACTTTTAGTAGTAGTAATAGTAATAGTAATAGTAGTAGTAGCATTAGTTGTAGTAGCAGCAGCAATAATAGTATTAGTAGTGGTAGTTGGAGTTGCAGCCATAGTAGTAATTATTTTTTCAGTATTAGTAGTAGTTGAAGTAGTAGTAGTAGCTAGAGCAGTAGTAGTAGAGGTACTAGTAGTGGCCGTAGTAGTCATAGTCATAGCAGTAGAAGCAGTAGAAGCAATAGAAGTAGTGGTTGTACTAGTAATTATAGTTAGAGTAGCAGCAACAAAAATTGTAACAGTAGTGTTATGGTAGTAGTAGAAGTGGTAGTCGCACTAGTAGCAGCAATAGTAGTAGTAGAAGTAGTAGCAACAACAATAGGAGTGCTAGTAGTTTTAATAGTTATAGTTGTAGTTGTAGTTGTAGTAGTAGTAGTTGGAACAGGTGTATGAATGGGAGTAGTAGTAGGGGTTGCAATCGAAATAGTATAGGTCGTAGCAGTTGTGGTAGAAGTAGCAGTAGTAGTATTAGTAGCAGTAGTAATAGTAGTTATAGGAGTAGTAGTGTAGCAGCAGTAGTAGTAGCAGCGGTGGTAATAGTAGTAGTAGTTGTTGTTATAGTAGTGGTAATAATAGTTGTTGGAGTACTTATGCAGTAGTAGCAACAACAGTAGTAGTAGTATTAGTTGTAATAGTAGTAGCAGTAGTAGCAGTAGTAGTAATAGTACAAGGAATAGTAGTTGGAGTAGCAGTAGCAATAGTGGTAGTAGTAGTTGAAGTAGTGGTAGTAGTAATAGGGGTAATAGTTGTAATAGTAGTAGTAGTAGTAGTAGTAGTAGTGCTAATAGCAGAAGTTGTAGCAGTAGCAGTGGTAGGAGTAGTAGTATTAGTAGGTGTAGCAATAGTAGCAGTAGTGGTAAAAGCAGTAGTAGTTGTAGTAGTAGTAGTAGCAACAATAGTAGAAGTAGTCGTGGTACCGGTAGCATGAGTAGTAGTAGTAGGAGTAGTAGTAGTAGTAGCAGTCAGAGAAGTTGTACTAGTAGTAGTAGCAATAGTAATAGTTATTGGAGTTGTAGTAGTGGTGGTAGTAGTTGTAGCAGTAGTGCAGTATTAGTAGCAATAATAACTATAGTAAAGGAAGCTGTAGTAGTAGCAGCAGTAGTTGTCAGTGTTATTGTTATTTTTGTTGTAGTACTTGTTGTAGTAGTAGTAGTCATAGCAGTATCAGTAGTAGTACTAGTAGTGATAGTAGTAGTAGTAATAGTAGTTGTAGTCATAGTAGTAGTAGTTATTGTTGTTATTGTTATTGTCACAGTATTAGTCGTTGCTGTAGTAGTAGTAGTAATAACAAAGTTAGTAGTAGTGGTAGTAGAAGCAGTAGCAGTAGTAGCAGTAGTAGCAGTAGTAGCAAAATTAGCAGCAGTAGTAGCAGTAGCAATAGTAGCAGTAGTAGAAGCATTAGCAATAGTAGTAGTTGTTGAAGTTGTAGTAGTACGAGTAGCAGTAGCAGTAGAAGCAGTAGTAATAGTAATAGTAGTTGAAGTTGTAGTAGTACTAGTAGCAATAGTAGTAAACGAAGTGGTAATAGTTGTAGGAGTAGTAGTAGGAGTATCATTTGAAGTAGTTAAGGTAGTAGAAGTAATAGTTATAGTAGTAGCAGTTATAGAAATAGCAGTAATAGTAGTTATAGAAATAGCAGCAGTAGTAGTAGTAGTAGAAGTACCAAAAGTAGTACTAGTAGTAGTAGTAGTAGTAGTGGTAGCAATAGTAGTTGTTGTTGTAGTAGTAGTAGTAATAGTAGTAGTAGTAATATAGGTAGTAGTAGCAATAGTAGTACTAGGAGTAGTAGTAGTAGTAATAGTATTATTAGTAGTAGTAGTTGTGGCTAATAGTAGTGGTAGTAGTACTAGTACTAGTTGTTGTTGTAGTAGTAGTAGTAGTAATTGTAGTTGGGTAGTAGTAGTAATATAGGTAGTAGTAGCAATAATAGTACTATGAGTAGTAGTAGTAGTAGCAGTAGCAGAAGTAGTATAGTAATAGTATTAGTAGTAGTAGTAGTAGTGGTAATAGTAGTGGTAGTAGTAGTAGTACTTGTACTTGTAGTAGTAGTAGTAGTAGTAATAGTAATTGTAGTTGGTAGTAGCAGTAATATAGGTAGTAGTAGCAATAGTAGTACTAGGAGTAGTAGTAGTAGTAGTAGTAGCAGCAGCAGTAGTAATAGTATTAGTAGTAGTAGTAGTGGTAATAATATCCATAGTAGTACTAGTACTAGTATTTATAGTAATAGTAATTGTAGTTGGAGTAGTAGCAACAATAATAGTGATAATAGTAGAATTAGTGGCAGTAGTAGTAGCAGTCTTAGAAGTGTAGTAGTAGAAGTAGAAGCAGCAGTAGTAATAATAGTAGTAGTAGTTGTTGTTGTTGTACTAGTAGTACAAACAGTCACAGTAGTGGCTGTAGTAGAAGTAGTGGTTGCACTAGTAGTAGCATTAGTAGTAGTAGAAGTAGTGGTAGCAGCAGCAGTAGTAGTAGCAATAGTTGTTGCATTAGTAATAGTTGTAGTAGTAGTAGTGGGAATAGATGTTGGAGTGGGAATTGTACTTGGAGTAGAAATCATAGTAGTAGCAGTAGTAGCTTTAATAATAAAAGTAGTAGGAGTAGGAGAAGTAGTAGTAGTAGTAGCAACAGTTGTGGTAATAGCAGTATTAGTAGTGGTAGTTGTAGCATTAGTAATAGTAGTTGTATTAGAATTAGTTGCAGTAGTAGTCGTAGCAATAGCAACAGTAGTAGTAGTGGTAGTCGCAGTTGTATCAGTAGTAGCAGTAGCAGTTGCAAAAGTACCAGTAATAGTAGTATTAGTTGTGGTAGTAGCAGTAGCAATTGTATTAGTAGTAGTAGTGATTGCAATAGTAGCAACAATAGTAGGAGTAGCACTTGTCGTAGTTGTAGAAGTTGTAGTAATAGTTATAGAATGGGAAGGCATACGTATTTGTCTTTACAGAGTGACAGTACAGCTGCGCATCTGTCTTTTACAAAAGCTAAAGCTTCTTTATACAAAGATAGGTGCTAAAGCAAAAGGGGATAAGATACTGCTCCTTTATCTGCTCCTTTATTCCTTCTCCTTTATTCCTTTCTTCTGGCGCAAGCTAAGGCTGCCTTTGAGCGCTAGGCAGGGTGGTAAATCCTGTTTAGAACAGAAAGGCGGTCATACGGTGGGCTGAGTCAGCTGTGAGTTTGACTGCCATTTCGAGTTGGGTGTCGATCTGAGTCATAACAGGATGCCACTGGGCCCAGAAATTGCCCGTGGTTTTGCGCCTTGCGCGCTTTGTGGCTTCAGTCAGTTTGAGGGCATGCAGGGCACGAAATTGTTGTAGAGTGGTAAGTGCTTCCTGGGCACTCTGCCGTTCCAACTGTTGCAGCTTTCGTCTTGTGTCATCATAAGTTACGAGGGATGTGGGGAGGTCCCGTAGGCGGTGTAGTTGTTGTTCATACTGTTGCACAAGGTCTTGGCTGCTGCTAGGTGTTTCTGCATTTCCAGAGGGGCTGTTTGTGGAGCTTCCTGCAATGTTGTGGCTATGCGATTGAGGGCCTCCAGATCTGTGGGTACAGGCCATCCTGAAACAATAAGGGAAGTGATTAAGCGAGAGAGGGTGTCAGCCAGCTGGTTGTCCCCTCCGTCAATGTGCTCGAACAGGATGGTAAGCCCTGTGCCTGTGATGTAATCGGTGAAGGCGAGCCAGCGTACGCGGGAAGGCTTGTTGTTGGCTGATTTGTTGAAGAAGCTAATAATAGCTTGACAATCCGTACGGATTGTGAGTTCGGCCTTATCCAGATAGTAGATTTTGAGCGCCTCTAGAGAATTCATAACGGCAAATAGTTCCGCATCGATAGTAGACTTCAGAGGTTGGAACTTGCCGCTGGCATAGGCGCATATTCTTTCTGCAGATTTGGGGTCAAATTTCTGGGGTTTCCATTTGCAAACCCCACCCCATCCTGTCATGCAGCCATCTGTTTCCAAGATTATGTAATTGTTATCTGCTGGTAGTTCGAGATCAGGCAGTCGTTGTACCAGTGCCTTGATCTTGGCGACTAAGTCCCAATCCTGGGAGTTCCAGCGTTTCTCCCCGGTTGGACTTGTCTTAAAATAGAGCGGCCCGAGTAAAGTTCACAGATTCGGGATGTAGTTTCGGGCGTAATTAAGAATCCCGAGCCAAGCTCGGAGGCCTTTTGTTGTCTTGAGCTCCTGCTCTTAAAATGTTGCGATCTTTTTGATGATATGGGGCTGTAGTTTGATTCGCTGATTACCAAGGACTACCCCGAGAAATTCAACTTCAGAGACCGCCAGCTTCATTTTGGTTGGGCTAAGGACAAGCCCATGAGTCTTGCAAATCTGAAGCATAATCTGCAAGTGCTGCTCGTGCTCAGCTGTAGAGGAAGAGAAGACTAAGATGTCATCAATATATACTGCGATGAAGTCCTCTGTTGCTTTGAAATAATGGTCCATCTTCCTTTGGAAGATGGCAGGTGCATTCTTCAGGCCGAATGGCATGACAAGTCACTCATATAATCCGTCTGGTACCCAGAACGTTGTCCATTCTACGAAAGCAGGGTGCATAGCGACTTGGTGAAACCCTGACTTTAAGTCAAATTTAGAGTAGATTGTGCTTCTACTCACCTTCTGTAGGATGGTGTTGATTCCTGGCAGGCTATACTGGTCTTTGTTGGTAATATCATTGAGGCATCGGTAATTGAATACCATTCGCTCCTTTCCTTTGATTTCTTGGCCAGTATGAGGATCAACATAGGTGCCGGAATTGACAATGATCGCGGTTGTGCGATGCCGGCTTTTGCTGGGACATATTACTCCAAGGTCCAAGAGAGCTTTGACATGCTTGGCATATGTTGCTTTCGCTTGTGGGGTGATATGCTTCAAAGGCCGGTCTTCTATAATGAAGTCCGGGTTCTTAATGTCCAGCTAGCATAAAACCTTGTTCTTGGACCAATGCTTGAGTGGGTTGTCACCAATGTAACCCTATTGTCTGAGCTCATCCAGTACTAAGCTTAGCTTGCTGGTGAGATTTTGCATTGGTTGCTGTGCAGCTGAATACTGTACTGCTTCCTGGATTTGTAGATACTCATCCTCGTCCAGCTCCAATTCTTCAATTGCGGCTACAGTGGGGACAGAGGGGAGCGTATGAATCGTGGTTACGTTCTTGTAAAACGTAACCATATTGCCTTCAATGCAGATGCCGCCCGGCATGGCGCGGATAAAGTTGCAGCCTAGGATCATTTGGATATCCTCTCCTAGTTTCAGTGGGAAGGCGTACGTATAAGGGATCCGGAAGCCATTCTCCCTGATCAGCATACGGCCGAATTTTAATTTTTTGTTGGCCGAGGTCCGTGAGTTGATGCCACTGAAATGTACCAGGAAGGGATTGTCTTCCAGGGTATCAGCATGGGCTGCTCCTTGGTCGACACAGCAGGTCGTCGCCCCTGTATCGAGGATTGCATTAACCTCAAATGGCACAACATTGGGGATATCAAACTTCACCTTGAGATTATACAGCATGTGATTCATTCGCTTAGGTGGTGGTGGCACCCGTGCTTCCGCAGCGAGGAGTTTTTGTGTTGTGTTGACGAGGAAAACATTCAGGTCGCTAAGGGTAAGGTCGTCGATTACTCCCACCACGCTTTCGATGCCGAGGGGCGCCGTAGGCGGCTGGATGGCGCCGGGCGCACTGCGTAGCCGTTGAAGTTCCCGCTTGAGGTCAAATCGCTCGAGCATCAGACGATCGAGGTCTATGGTGGCATCTTCGAGCTGATGGTATTTTTGTTTCCAGGTCGCAGCCTCTTGTTGAGCAAGAAGGAGGCGGTGCTCGAGGGCTGCTTTTTCATCGTGGGCAAGGGCTAGTTGTTGTTGTAACTGCTTCTTGTCCCCTTCACAAGCAGCAATATAATTTTGTTGCTCAAGTACTAACTCGTTGGAATCGTACCTTGGAAGGGAAGCCTGGGCAACTGGAATTCTTTTGTCGAAATAATACGAGCTGAACCGTCCACAGACCGTCAGCTTGCAGGTCGGGCAGTGCATTCGGTAGCATTTTTGAGAGGGCGCCTGGCAGCAGTAGCATTGTTCGTAGGCGTCAGGCACGTCTTGGTTCGCCTGCCACATGTGGCTACACTCATATTGCTGTTGGGATACACGGACCATAGCGCAGTAACCCCTTGTAGGGCCAATCCACCATGTCTGATCTTCTTCCTGGAACATAAAAATTTGTTCCTCCAGGATTGTCGTGTCTTCCTCTCCTTCGAAAATGCTATAAATAGCATCACTGGGGTTGTCGCCTTCTTGGACAGACACAATCTCGCAATCGGCTGGGAGGTCAAGTTGTTCAAACATGGCGACACGTTTGACGTTGCATCGCTCATTGGGGCATTCACGGGCAAAATGTCCCTCTTCACCACAAAGAAAGCACCGACACCGTCTGTTTGGGATCAGGTGCTTCTTCTTCTCAATCCAGGCATGTGAGGGATGTAGCTTTCCTTTATACGTAGTGGACCGTCGGACTCCAAACTTTCCCTTGGGTCGTTGATAATACCCAGGGATGGGTATATCCTAGCAGAATGAGAGGTCCTTCAAGGCCCGTGTGAAGGCCGCTTCTTTGCATGCTTCTTTCAGATACTTATAAGTAAAGAGAATTCGTGGATAAACACCAATAGTGTTACCTGGGTGTTTCGTTTCAAAAGCTGCTTTAATCTTTTTGCCGATATTTCCAGGCATTTTTTACCACAGCTTCTTTGGTACCTCAGGGCCGGTAAACAGCCGACCAGTTCTGGATGCGACCTGCATGTAGTCATTAAGGAACGGGATTATATCCCGTAAGTCCTAGCAGGATAGTCGCTCTTGATCCCTGTAGGCCTCTTATTGGATAGCCGTCGAGCCTTGATAGGGATCTTCCTGGGCGAAGATGGTCCGTATCTGTGACAGAATGTTTTGAGTTCCGTCAGCACCATCTGCATGATCCAACAGGTGCTGGTATTCCATAGGATAGGCCATCCGCCATTGGATCCAAGCTAGCTTTTCTGATTCTCCAAGTAGGTTTTCAATAAACTCGATTTTTGTCCGAGGATCTGTGAACCCTTGGAGAGCAACTATGTTTTTGGTGATGGATTCCCAACGCATGAAAACATCATTAAATTTCCCAACTTGCAGGGGCATGACGAAGATTGCCCCTGATTGTTGTTGGGCAGTAGGGAGATTCCACCATTCTGAGGTGTTTTTGGCTTTGAACCTCAGATGTTTTGGCACATAGCTTCCAGCTCTCGGTCCCTGGCTTGGACCGGGTTCCATGGGTCTTGCAGCTAGAGGATAGTTGACTGGACCCATGGTTGAGTCGACCGGGGGCCTGTATTCTGACACAATGGAGGAAGAGTGATGCCGTTCTATCGGCTGTGCCCATTGCGTTGCCCGCTGGGGATACTCCATACCCCAGTTGTCTTCACCGAAAGTGGTAATGAGTTCTGTATCTCTCAAACCAGCATAATACTGCAAATACTCACAGTATTCTTCTGGATCATCATTTGGGTCAGAGCTGTCCTCCTGACGCCAGGTGGCTAAGAGGGGGAAGTTGTTACACTTTTCCTCCTGCGGAGGGTCCATGGACCGGAGTACAGAGGCCCCTGGGCGTGTATCTCCTGCATGGGTTCCGCTCGGGGGAGTCTGGCTTCCACTTCCTTTGGGCCACCACATCTGCTGCCTTCTTGTATGCTGTCGCTGAGCAAGACGTCGGCGCCACTTCCGTGCTGGCATCACCTTGCGGGCTGATTATTGCTGCTTGACGTCAATGGTGATGGCAAGCTGCTGCCCCATGGTGCTCTGAGGCTCCATGTTACTAGGATTGACGTCCCATCCTGTTGGGGTAAGAGGGAAAGGTGCAGAGAAAGAGGGAGGTGCTGAATACCTGACATAATAGTCAAAATTTCCACTGGGTTCTCCCAAGGTATCCCATCTTTCTTCTGGTTCCGCTTCTTGCAGTTCGTGAAGCAGGGTAGCAACAATTTCATCCTCCTCCTTTTCTGTCGAGTTAGGAAGGGAGGATTACCGATTGAAGCTGAGGGAAATTCGTCCGTCCAACAGTGTGTGACATGCTACTTCTGTTGGTGCTAGTCGTACTGGCGTGATGTGAGAAGGCTGGAGAAGCCAGTTCATACCGCATAATTGCGCAGTTGAATACTGCTTTCCAGGGAGGGCATGAATACCATGACTGGCTAGATAGTCAATCACTCCTGTGACCTCATAGGCAAAGGCCACGTTTGGGGTATTCGAAAGGCGCCCAATGAGTCCCCGGGTGATGAGTAGATTCACCTCACCACACCGCCAGGTGTCATATCCCCGAGTTAGAAGGGAGATTTGAATATTCCTGCAAAAATCCCCAATTGTGAGCATCATATCTGGGATAATATACAACAGTTGACTTCCCTTTGTAAGGTCGACTTCCATGGTGGCAATCAATGCTTTGTCACCATGCCAGCGGTTGTCACGAAAGACAACAAGTGCCGTCGTACCCTCAGCATATCGATGTAAGATTTGCAGGCGGACCTGCAGAACTCCAAGATGAATAAATTTCATGTTACTGTTTAGGAGCTGCTGGTAACTCTCTTCTTGGATAAAATTCTGGTCCACTTGTGCGTCTCCTACGCAGCGGATGGACTCTTCCGAGCGATGTATATACACTAGGTGGTGCTCATCGTCTGTCCGAGAGTGATACAGTGCCTCAGCGGGGGCGATAGCTGCTCGCTCCCGCATAGATAGCCGGAGCTGTTCCTGGGGATCAAGGTGCTGCTCCAGGATGTGCTGAGGAATTGGTTGCCCTGTTAGTCGACGGAGCATCCATCGCGTGGCTTGCTGTGTGTTGTACAGCTGGCGTTTATTACGCCTGTACCCCCTAATTTGGTCCTCGACCAGGGGCTTGGGTAGTTGTTCCTGCTGCAGCATGGCCTGCGATGTTGCCATTGAGTTTAGCTTGTTCTTCCTTCAAAATTAGTAAAGGATCTTTCTTCACAAGTAGTCTCCAGCATGGTTTGGGAGGTCTGGTTTTGGGGCTGAGAGACAAATTCTCTAGTCTTGTGAGTAAAGAATCCGGAAGAACAGGGTTCTTTTTTTGTAGGGTTCTGAGGAACCGGGTGTCCGCTTGAATTTCTCTTAAAGTTTTAGCTATTTGTACTAAAAGCTGGATTTGGGTATTGTTTTGCTTAATAATAGCTATATTCTGGGCAGAAGTACTAACACAATCACTAGGGTTCACAAAACCATTTGCTGGATTGTCTATGGGTTCTACTGCTTGCAAGGCTTCTTGGTATGAAGCAGTTGTTTTAGCTGGTAAAAAGGTGTTCATACAAAGGTATGGCTAATTTTGTTGGAGAAAAATAATCTAGGTACCCTGGGTATGTGTGTAGTACTACCTTGTGTACAAGCTTGCCAAACATGAGACGAGAACTATTAGAACACATACGCTTGCACAAGGGCATCCCTCATGCTCATCCGACGGGCAGCTACTGCCTCTTGTAGATTTACACGCACTACAGCCTTTTGCAGTTAGGATACATTGATTGGCGTATGAGTCTTAAGCCTCAACTCCCCAAGACCACAAATACCTACTTGTTTCCCAATATTGACCTTGCGGTGGACTTGTTAGGCCCAGCCTCTGTGCCATTCGAGGGGTTAATCCAGGATTTTTCGGATCTATTGGTCTTAGTGTTCAGGGTAAGAAAACGCTAGAGAAGCCACTACCCACTTCCCTACTGAGTACCTAGACTGAGAGGGAGCTACTCAGCCATGGGGATGTGGACAACCAAGGAAGGAACTTGAGCTCTGATACCAGAGTGTGGGGCGTTTGAGTGTAGGAAGCGTTTGAGGTTTTGAGTCTGTGAGTTTGGGGTGGGGTTTGCAAATGTAAACCCCAGAAATTTGACCCCAAAACTGCCGAAAGAATATGCGCCTATGCCAGCGGCAAGTTCCAATCTCTGAAGTCTACTATCGATGCGGAACTATTTGCCATTATGAATTCTCTAGAGGCACTCAAAATCTACTATATGGATAAGGCCTAACTCACAATCCGTACGGATTGTCAAGCTATTATTAGCTTCTTCAACAAATCGGCCAACAACAAGCCTTCCCGCGTACGCTGGCTCGCCTTCCCCGATTACATCACAGGCACAGGGCTTATCATCCAGTTTGAGCACATCGACGGAGGGGACAACCAGCTGGGTGACACCCTTTCTCGCTTAATCATTTCCCTTATTGTTTCAGCATGGCCAGTACCCATAGATCTGGAGGCCCTCAATCGCATAGCCATGACATTGCAGGAATCTCCACAAATAGCCCCTCAGGAAATGCAAAAACACCTAGCAGCAGCCAAGACCTTGTGCAACAGTATGAACAACAACTACACCGCCTACGGGACCTCCCCACGTCCCTCGCAACTTATGATGACACAAGACGAAAGCTGCTACAGCTGGAACGATAGAGTGCCCAGGAAGCACTTACCACTCTACAACAATTTCGTGCCCGGCACGCCCTCAAACTGACTGAAGCCACAAAGCACACAAGGCGCAAAACCACGGGCAATTTCTGGGCCCAGTGGCATCCTGTTATGACTCAGATCGACACCCAACTCGAAACGGCAGTCAAACTCACAGCTGACTCAGCCCACTGTATGCCCACCTTTCTATTCTAAACAGGATTTGCCACCCTGCCTTGCGCTAAAAGGCAGCCTTAGCTTGCGCCAGAAGAAAGGAATAAAGGAGAAGGAATAAAGGAGCAGATAAAGGAGCAGTATCTTATCCCCTTTCGCTTTAGCATCTATCTTCGTATAAAGAAGCTTTAGCTTTTGTAAAAGATAGATGTACAGCTGTACTGTCACTCTATAAAGACAGATGCATTCTTATCGCATCTGCTTATGCTTTCTGAGCTATATATAAGTACCTCTGGCATCCCACTCAGGGGCATCGAGGATTCCACACAAAACTCACAGACTGAAAACCTCAAACGCTTCCCACAATCAATCGCCCCACACTCTGGTATCAGAGCTCAAGTTCCTTCCTTGGTTGTCCACATCCCCATGGCTAAGTAGCTCCCTCTCAGTCTAGGTACTTAGTAGAGAAGTGGGTAGTGGCTTCTCTAGCATTTTCTTGCCCCGAACACTCGTACCAATAGATCCGAAAAATCCTGGATTGACCCCTCGGGTGGCATAGAGGCTGGACCTAATAAGTCCACCGCAAGGTCAATATTGGGAAAGAAGTAGGTATTTGTGGTCTTGGGGAGTTGAGGCTTAATACTCATACGCCGATCAATGTATCCTAACTGCAAAAGGCCGCAGTGCGTGTAAATCTGCAAGAGGCAGTAGCTGCCCGTCGGATGAGCATGAGGGATGCCCTTGTGCAAGCGTATGTGTTCTAATAGTTCTCGTCTCATGTTTGGCAAGCATGTACGCAAGGTAGTACTACACACGTACCCAGGGTACCTAGATTATTTTTCTCCAACAAAATCAGCCATACCTTCGTATGAACACCGTTTTACCAGCTAAAACAACTGCTTCATACCAAGAAGCCTTGCAAGCAGTAGAACCCATAGACTAACAGGGCAACCTGTTCCTCAGCACATCGTGGAGTAGCACCTTGATCCCTAGGAACAGATCCGGCTATCTATGCGGGAGCGGGCAGCTATCGCCCCCGCTGAAGTACTATATCACTCTCGGATAGACGATGAGCACCACTGAGTGTATATACATCGCTTGGAAGAGTCCATCAGCTGCGTAGGAGACGCACAAGTGGACCGGAATTTTATCCAGGAAGAGAGTTACCAGCAGCTCTTAAACAGTAACATGAAATTTATTCATCTTGGAGTTCTGCAGGTCCGCCTGCAAATCTTACATCGACATGCTGAGGGTACGATGGCACTTGTTTTCTTTCGTGACAACCGTTGGAATAGTGACAAAGCGTTGATTGCCACCATGGAAGTTGACCTTACAAAGGGAAGTGAACTGGTGTATATTATCCCAGATATGATGCTCACAATTGGGGATTTTTGCAGGAATATTCAAATCTCCCTTCTAACTCGGGGATATGACACCTGGCGGTGTGGTGAGGTGAATCTACTCATCACCCGGGGACTCATTGGGCGCCTTTCGAATACCCCAAACGTGGCCTTTGCCTATGAGGTCACAGGAGTGATTGACTATCTAGCCAGTCACGGTATTCATGCCCTCCCTGGAAAGCAGTATTCAACTACGCAATTATGTGGTATGAACTGGCTTCTCCAGCATTCTTACATCACGCCAGTACGACTAGCACCAACAGAAGTAGCATGTCACACACTGTTGGACGGATGAATTTCCCTCAGCTTCAATCGGTACTCCTCCCTTCCTGACCCGGCAGAAAAGGAGGAGGATGAAATTGTTGCTACCCTGCTTCACGAACTGCAAGAAGCGGAACCAGAAGAAAGATGGGATACCTTGGGAGAACCCAGTGGAAAGTTTGACTATTATGTCAGGTATTCAGCACCTCCCTCTTTCTCTGCACCTTTCCCTCTTACCCCAATAGGATGGGACGTCAATCCTAGTAACATGGAGCCTCAAAGCACCATGGGGCAGCAGCCTGCCATCACCATGGACATCAAGCAGCAAGAATCAGACCGCAAGGTGATGCCAGCACGAAAGTGGCGCCGACGTCTTGCTCAGCGACAGCATACAAGAAGGCAGCAGATGTGGCGGCCCAAAGGAAGTGGAAGCCAGACTCCCCCGAGCGGAACCCATGCAGGAGATACACGCCAAGGGGCCTCTGTACTCCGATCAATGGACCCTCCGCAGGAGGAAAATGGTGACAACTTCCCCCTCTTAGCCACCTGGCGTCAGGAGGACAGCTTTGACCCAAATGATGATCCAGAAGAATACTGTGAGTATTTGTAGTATTATGCTGGTTTGAGAGATACAGAACTCATTGCCACTTTGGATGAAGACAACTGGGGTATGGAGTATCCCCAGCGGGCACCGCAACGGGCATAGCCGACCGAACGACTTTGCTCTTACTCCATTGTGTCATACTACAGGCCCCCGATTGACTCAACCATGGGTCCTGTCAACTATCCTCCAGCTGCAAGACCCATGGAACTCGGTCCAAGCCAGGGACCGACAGCTGGAAGCTATGTGCCAAAACATCTGAGGTTCAAAGCCAAAAACACCTCAGAATGGTGGAATCTCCCTTCTGCCCAACAACAATCAGGTGCAATCTTCATCATGCCCCTGCAAATTGGGCAATTTAATGATGTTTTCTTGCGTTGGGAATCCATCACCAAAAACACAGTTGCTCTCCAAGGGTTCACAGATCCTCGGACAAAAACCGAGTTTATTGAAAACCTACTTGGAGAATCAAAAAAGCTAGCACGGATCCAATGGGGGATGGCCTATCCTATGGAGTACCAGCACCTGTTGGATCATGCAGATGGTGCTGATGAAACTCAAAACATTCTGTCACAGATACGGACCATCTTCGCCCTGGAAGATCCCTATCAAGGCTTGACGGCTATCGAAGAAGAGGCCTACAGGGATCTAGAGCAACTAGCCTGCCAGAACTTACGGGATATAATCCCGTTCCTCAATGACTACATGCAGGTCACATCCAGAACAGGTCGGTTGTTTACCGGCCCTGAGTTATCAGAGAAGCTGTGGTAAAAAATGCCTGGAAATATCGGCAAAAAGATTAAAGCAGCTTTTGAAATGAAACACCCAGGTAACACTATTGGTGTTTATCCACGAATTCTCTTTACTTATAAGTATCTGAAAGAAGCATGCAAAGAAGCGGCCTTCACACGGGCCTTGAAGGACCTCTCATTCTGCCAGGATATACCCATCCCTTGGTATTATCAACGACCCAAGCGAAAGTTTGGAGTCCGACGGTCCACTACGTTTAAAGGAAAGCCACATCCCTCACATGCCAGGATGGAGAAGAAGAAGCACCTGATCCGAAACAGATGGTGTCGGTGCTTTCTTTGTGGTGAAGAGGGACATTTTGCCCAGGAATGCCCCAATGAGCGATGCAACATCAAATGTGTCACCATGTTTGAACAACTTGACCTCCCAGCCGATTGCGAGATTGTGTCTGTCCAAGAAGGCGATGACCCCTATGATGCTATTTATAGCATTTTCGAAGGAGAGGAAGACACGCCAATCCTGGAGGAACATATTTTTATGTTCCAGGAAGAAGATCGGACATGGTGGATTGGCCCTATAGGGGGTTACCGCGCTATGGTCCGTGTATCCCAACAGCAATATGAGTGTAGCCACATGTGGCAAGCGAACCAAGACGTGCCTGACGCCTACGAACAATGCTGCTGCTGCCAGGCGCCCTCTCAAAAATGCTACCGAATGCACTGCCCGACCTGCAAGCTGACGGTCTGTGGACGGTGCAGCTCGTATTATTTCGACAAAAGAATTCCAGTTGCCCAGGCTTCCCTTCCAAGGTACGATTCAAACGAGTTAGTACTTGAGCAGCAAAATTATATTGCTGCTTGTGAAGGGGACAAGAAGCAGTTACAACAACAACTAGCCCTTGCCCACGATGAAAAAGCAGCCCTCGAGCACCGCCTTCTTCTTGCTCAATAAGAGGCTGCGACCTGGAAACAAAAATACCATGAGCTAGAAGATGCCACCATGGACCTTGATCGCCTGATGCTCGAGCGACTTGACCTATAGCGGGAACTTCAACGGCTACGCATCGCACCCGGCGCCATCCAGCCGCCTGCGGTGCCCCTCGCCATCGACAGCGTGGTGGGAGTAATTGACGACCTTACCCTTAACGACCTGAATGTTTTCCTCATCGACACAACACAAAAACTCCTCGCTGCGGAAGCACGGCTGCTGCCAGCACCTAGGTGAACGAGGAACATGCTGTATAATCTCAAGGTGAAGTTTGATATCCCCAATGTTGTGCCATTTGAGGTTAATGCAATCCTCGATACAGGGGCGACGACCTGCTGTGTCGAACAAGGAGCAGCCCCTGCTGATGCCCTGGAAGACAATCTCTTCCTGGTACATTTCAGTGGCATCAACTCACGGACCTCGGCCAACAAAAAACTAAAATTCGGCCGTATGCTGATCGGGGAGAATGGCTTCCGGATCCCTTATATGTAAGCCTTCCCACCGAAACTAGGGGAAGATATCCAAATGATCCTCGGCTGTAACTTCATCCGCGCCATGCATGGCAGCGTCCGTATTGAAGGCAATATGGTTACATTTTACAAGAATGTAACCACGATTCATACGCTCCCCTCTGTCCCCACTGCAGCCGCAATTAAAGAACTGGAGCTGGACGAGGATGAGTATCTATAAATCCAGGAAGCAGTACAGTATTCAGCTGCACAGCAACCAATGCAAAATCTCACCAGCAAGTTAAGCTCAGTATTGGATGAGCTCAGACAACAGGGTTACATTGGTGACAACCCACTCAAGCATTGGTCCAAGAACAAGGTTTTTGTGTTGTGTCGACGAGAAAAACATTCAGGTCGTTAAGGGTAAGGTCGTCGATTACTCCCACCACGCTTTCGATGGAGAGGGGCACCGCAGGCGGCTGGATGGCGCCGGGCGCACTACGTAGCCGTAGAAGTTCCCGCTGTAGGTCAAGTCACTCAAGCATCAAGCGATCGAGGTCCATGGTGGCATCTTCGAGCTCATGGTATTTTTGTTTCCAGGTCGTAGCCTCTTATTGAGCAAGAAGGAGACGGTGCTCGAGGGATGCTTTTTCATCGTGGGCAAGGGCTAGTTGTTGTTATAACTACTTCTTGTCCCCTTCATAAGCAACAATATAATTTTCTTGCTCAAGTACTAACTCGTTGGAATCGTACCTTGGAAGGGAAGCCTGGGCAACTGGAATTCTTTTGTCGAAATAATACGAGCTGCACCGTCCACAAACCGTCAGCTTGCAGGTCGGGTAGTGCATTCGGTAGCAATTTTGAGAGGGCGCCTGGCAGCAGCAGCATTGTTCGTAGGTGTCAGGCAAGTCTTGGTTCGCCTGCCACATGTGGCGACACTCAGATTACTGTTGGGATACACGGACCATAGCGCGATAACCCCCTGTAGGGCCAATCCACCATGTCTGATCTTCTTCCCGGAACATAAAAAGCTTGTTCCTCCAAGATTGTCGTGCCTTCCTCTCCTTCGAAAATGCTATAAATAGCATCACTGGGGTCGTCGCCTTCTTGGATAGACACAATCTCGCAATCGGCTGGGAGGTCAAGTTGTTCAAACATGGCGACACGTTTGACGTTGCGTCGCTCATTGGGGCATTCTCGGGCAAAATGTCCCTCTTCACCAAAAAGAAAGCACCGACACCGTCTCTTTCGGATCAGGTGCTTCTTCTTC
Source organism: Trichopus zeylanicus subsp. travancoricus (assembly GCA_005019695.1). NCBI lineage: Eukaryota > Viridiplantae > Streptophyta > Magnoliopsida > Dioscoreales > Dioscoreaceae > Trichopus > Trichopus zeylanicus. The sequence continues at coordinate 158,007 of RXID01011125.1, read as the reverse complement.
TCAATCCTGGCATGTGCGGGATGTGTCTTTCCTTTATACGTAGTGGACCGTCGGACTCCAAACTTTCGCTTGGGTCATTGAAAATACCCAGGGATGGGTATATCCTGGCAGAATGAGAGGTCCTTCAAGGCCCATGTGAAGGCCGCTTCTTTGCATGCTTCTTCCAGATACTTATAAGTAAAGAGAATTCGTGGATAAACACCAATAGTGTTACCTGCTTGTTTCATTTCAAAAGCTACTTTAATCTTTTTGTCGATATTTCCAGGCATTTTTGACCACAGCTTCTCTGATAACTCAGGGCCGGTAAATAGCCGACCAGTTCTGGATGCGACCTGCATGTAGTCATTGAGGAACGGGATTATATCCCGTAAGTGCTGGCAGGATAGTCGCTCTAGATCCCTATAGGCCTCTTCTTGGATAGCCGTCGAGCCTTGATAGGGATCTTCCAGCGCGAAGATGGTCCGTATCTGTGACAGAATATTTTGAGTTCCGTCAGCACCATCTGCATGATCCAACAGGTGCTGGTACTCCATAGGATCGGCCATCTGCCATTGGATCCATGCTAGCTTTTCTAATTCTCCAAGTAGGTTTTCAATAAACTCGGTTTTTGTCCGAGGATCTGTGAACCCTTGGAGAGCAACTGTGTTTTTGGTGATGGATTCCCAACGCATGAAAACATCATCAAATTGCCCAATTTGCAGGGGCATGACGAAGATTGCCCCTGATTGTTGTTGGGCAGAATGGAGATTCCACCATTCTGAGGTGTGTTTGGCTTTGAACCTCAGATGTTTTGGCACATAGCTTCCAACTGTCGGTCGTTGGCTTGGACCGGGTTCCATGGGTCTTATAGCTGGAGGATAGTTGATAGGACCCATGGTTGAGTCGATCGGGGGCCTGTAGTCTGACACAATGGAGGAAGAGCAAAGCCGTTCTGTCGACTGTGCCCATTGCGGTGCCCGCTAGGGATACTCCATACCCCAGTTGTCTTCACCGAAAGTGGCAATGAGTTTTGTATCTCTCAAACCAGCATAATACTGCAAATACTCACAGTATTCTTTTGGATCATTATTTGGATCAGAGCTGTCCTCCTGACGCCAGGTGTCTAAGAGGGGAAAGTTGTCACTAGTTTCCTCCTGCGGAGGGTCCATGGACCGGAGTATAGAGGCCTCTGGGCATGTATCTCCTGCATGGGTTCCGCTCGGGGGAGTTTGGCTTCCACTTCCTTTGGGCTGCCACATCTGCTGCTTTCTTGTATGCTGTCGCCGAGCAAGACGTCGTCGCCACTTCCGTGCTGGCATCACCTTGCGGACTGATTGTTGCTGCTTGACATCCATGGTGATGGCAGGCTGCTGCCCCGTGGTGCTCTGAGGCTCCATGTTACTAGGATTGACGTGCCATCCTGTTGGGGTAAGAGGGAAAGGTGCAGAGAAAGAGGGAGGTGCTGAATACCTGACATAATAGTCAAATTTTCCACTGGGTTCTCCCAAGGTATCCCATCTTTCTTCTTGTTTCGCTTCTTCCAGTTCGTGAAGCAGTGTAGCAACAATTTCATCCTCCTCCTTTTCTGCCGGGTCAGGAAGGGAGGAGTACCGATTGAAGCTGAGGGAAATTCGTCCGTCCAACAGTGTGTGACTTGCTACTTCTGCTGGTGCTAGTCGTACTGGCATGAAGTGAGAAGGCTGGAGAAGCCAGTTCATACCTCATAATTGTGCAGTTGAATACTGCTTTCCAGGGAGGGCACGAATACCGTGACTGGCTAGATAGTCAATCACTCCTGTGACCTCATAGGCAAAGGCCACGTTTGGGGTATTCGAAAGGCACCCAATGAGTCCCCGGGTGATGAGTAGATTTGCCTAGCCACACTGCCAGGTGTCATATCCCCGAGTTTGAAGGGAGATTTGAATATTCCTGCAAAAATCCACAATTGTGAGCATCATATCTGAGGAAATATACACCAGTTGACTTCCATGTGTAATGTCGACTTCCATGGTGGCAATCAACGCTTTGTTACCATGCCAGCGGTTATCATGAAAGACAACAAGTGCCATCGTACCCTCAGCATGTCGATGTAAGATTTGCAGGCGGACCTGCAGAACTCCAAGTTGAATAAATTTAATGTTACTGTTTAAGTGCTGCTGGTAAGTCTCTTCTAGGATAAAATTCTGGTCCACTTGTGCGTCTCCTACACAGCTGATGGACTCTTCCGAGCGATGTATATACACTTGGTGGTGCTCATTGTCTGTCCGAGAGTGATACTGTACTTCAGCGGGGGCGATAGCTGCCCTCTCCCGCATAGATAGCCGGAGCTGTTCCTGGGGATCAAGGTGCTGCTCCAAGATGTGCTGAGGAACAGGTTGCCCTTTTAGTTGACGGAGCATCCGTCGCGTGGCTTGCTGTGTGTTGTACAGCCGGCGTTTATTACACCTGTACCCCCAATTTGGTCCTCGACCAGGGGCTTGGGTAGTTGTTTCTGCTGCAGCATGACCTGCGATGTTGCCATTGAGTTTAGCTTGTTCTTCCTTCAAAATTAATAAAGGATCTTTCTTCACAAGCAGTCTCCCGCGTGGTTCGGGAGGTCTGGTTTTGGGGCTGAGAGACAAATTTTCTAGTCTTGTGAGTAAAGAATCAGGAAGAACAGGGTTCTTCTTTTGTAGGGTTCTGAGGAACCGGGTGTCCGCTTGAATTTCTCTTAAAGTTTCAGCTATTTGTACTAAACGCTGGATTTGGGTATTGTTTTGCTTAATAATAGCTATGTTCTGGGCAGAAGTACTAACACAATCACTAGGGTTCACAAAACCATTTGCCGGATTGTCTATGTGTTCTACTTCTTGCAAGGCTTCTTGGTATGAAGTAGTTATTTTAGCTGGTAAAAAGGTATTCATACGAAGGTATGGCTGATTTTGTTGGAGAAAAACAATCTAGGTACCCTGGGTACGTGTGTAGTACTACCTTGCATACAAGCTTGCCAAACATGAGACGAGAACTATTAGAACACATACGCTTGCATAAGGGCATCCCTCATGCTCATCCGACGGGCAGCTACTGCCTCTTGCAGATTTACGCGCACTGCGGCCTTTTGCAGTTAGGATACATTGATTGGCATATGAGTCTTAAGCCTCAACTCCCCAAGACCACAAATACCTACTTCTTTCCCAATATTGACCTTGCGGTGGACTTATTAGGTCTAGCCTCTGTGCCACCCAAGGGGTCAATCCAGGATTTTTCGGATCTATTGGTCTGAGTGTTCAAGGCTAGAAAATGCTAGAGAAGCCACTACCCACTTCCCTACTGAGTACCTAGACTGAGAGGGAGCTACTCAGCCATGGGGATGTGGACAACCAAGGAAGGAACTTGAGCTCTGATACTAGAGTGTGGGGTGTTTGAGTGTGGGAAGCGTTTCATTTGAGCGTTTTGTTTTGTTTCATTTGGGAAGTAGTAGTTATTGTAACTGTAGCAGCAGCAGGTGCAGCAATAGAAGTAGTAGCAATTATTGTAGCAGCTGCAGCAATAGTACTAGTAGTAGTGGTTGTTGTAGAAGTAGCAGTAGTAGTAGTAGCGGTAGTAGCAATTGTAGTAGTGTAGTAGTTGTAGTAGTAGTAGAAGTAGTAGGAGCGGTAGTAGTAGTAGTAGTTGTTGTTGTTGCAATAGTAGTTGTAGTTATGTAGTAGTTATAGTAGTAGTAGAACTAGTACTAGTGGTGGTGGTGGTGGTAGTAGAAGTAGTAGTAGTAGTAGCAGAGTAGTAGTAGAAGTAGTACGATTGTTTGGAGTAGTAGTAGTAGTAGGACAAGCTGCAATAGCAATAGTAGTTGTTGTTGTAGTAGTAGTAGGACAAGCTGCAATAGCAATAGTAGTAGTTGTAGTAGTTGTAGTAGCAGCAGCAGCAGTAGTAGTAGTAATAGTAGGAGTTGTAGTTGTAGTAGTATTAGCAGTAGTAGTAGTAGAAGTAGTTATTATAGCAGTAATGGTAGTAGCTAGAGAAGCAGTAGTTGTAAGAGTAGTAGTAGTAGTAGTAGTAGCTAGAGTAGTAGTGGTAGTAGTAGTAGTAATAGCAGCTATTATAGTAGTAGGAGTTGGAATGGGAGTAGTATTGGGGGTAGTCGTCATGGTAGGAGTTGGAGTAGGAGTGGATGTAGCAGTAGAAGTTGTTGTAGTACTACAAGTGGGAGTTGGAGTAGGAATAGTAGCAGTAGAAGTTGTAACAGCAGCAGCAGCAGTAGCAGTAGTAGTAGTATTCATTGTAGTAGTTATAGATGTAGTGGTAGCAGTAGTATTGGTTGTAGTAGTTGTACTAGTAGTAGAAGTAATAGAAATAGTAGTAGTAGTAGTAATAGTAGTGGTAGTAATAGGGTATTGCTAGTAATAGTAGAAGCTGAAGTAGTAGTAGTAGATTAGTAGTCGCAGTAGTGCTAGAAGTAGTAGTAGTAGTAGTAGTAGTAGAAGAAGAAGAAGAAGAAGAAGTAGTAGTAGCAGTAGTAGCACTTGTAGTAGTAGTAGTAGTAGTACGAGGAGTAGTAGTAGTAGTACGAGTAGTAGTAGTAGTAGTCAGAGTAGGGGTTGTAGTAGTGGTAAAAGGAGTAGTAATAGTAGCTATCGTGTAGTAGTTATTGTAGTTGTTGTAGAAGTGCCAGGAGTAGTCATAGTAGTAGAAGTAGTAGTAGTAGTTATTTTAGTGGTAGTAGTAGCAGTAAGGGCAGCAGCAGCTGCTGCTGCAGAAGTGGTGCTGGTAGTAGTAGTCATAGTACTAGTAGCAGTAGTAGCCATAGAAATATTAGCAGCCGCAGTGGTAGTAGTCATTGTATTAGTACTAGTAGGAGTAGAAGTTGTAATAGAAGTCATAGTAGAAGTGGTAGTAGTAGTAGTTGTAGTATTAGTAGTTGTTGTTGTAGTAGTAGTTGTTGTTGTAATTGTAGTAGTGTAGTACTAGTAATAGTAGTGGTGGTAGTAGTAGTAGTACAAGTAGTAGTTGGAGCTCCAGTAGCAGTAGTAGAAGTAATTGTAGTAGAAGTAGTAGGAGGAGGAGTTGTAGTACTAGTAGTTGTTGTTGTAGTAGCAGTAGAAGCAACATTAGTGGTTGCAATACTAGTAATAGTAGTAGCACTAGTAGTAGTAGTAGTAAGTAATAGCAGTAGGAGCAGTAGTTGTTGTACTACTAGTAGTAGGGATAGTTGTAGTAGTTGTAGCAGTTGTAGAAGTATTAGTAGTAGTAGAAATAAAAGTAGCAGTGATTGGAGTAGGAGTAGTAGTAGTAGTAGTAGTTATTGTAATTGTAGTAATAGTCATGGTTGTAGTAGTAGTAGTTGTTGTTCTAGTTGGAGTAGTGGTTGTAATTGTAGTAGTAGTAGTAATAGTTGTAGTTGTAGTTGGAGTAGTGGTTGTTATTATAGTAGTAGTAGTTGTTGTTGTAGTTGTAGTCGTAGTAGTAGTTGTTGTTGTTGTTTTAGTTGTAGTCGTAGTTGTAGTCATAGTTGCAGTAGATGTTGTAGTTGTAGTAGTAATCATAGTTGTTGTTGTTGTAGTAGTAGTAGTTATAGTTAGAGTAGTGGTTGTAATTGTAGTAGTAGTTGTAGTTGTTGTTGTTGTCGTACTAGTAGTGTTAGTAGTAGCAGCACTAGTAGTAGCAACAGTAGTAGTAAAAATAGTAGTAGTAGTAGCAGCAACAACAGTAGTGGTATTATCCACAGTAGAACTAGTCGTAGTAGCAGTAGTAGTAGTAGCATCAGTAGCAATAGCTGTAGTAGTAGCAGTAGTCGTAGTAGTAGCAATAGTAACAGTTGTAGTAGAAGTAACAGTAGTAGTTGTAGCAAAAGTAGGAGCAGGAAGAGTAGTGGTAGTAGTAATTATAGTATTAGGAGGAGTAGGAGTAGTTGTAGTAGTAGAAGTAGTAGTTGTAGTCGTAGGAATAGTAATAATAGTTGCAGTAGTAGTAATACTAGTAGTAGTAGTTGTACTAGTTGTAGTAGTATAGTACTAGTAGTAGTAGCAGCAGCAGCAATAGTAGTAGTAATAGTAGTAGTGGTAGTTGTAGTATTAGTAATAGTCATGGTGGTGGTGGTGGTAGTAGTAGTGGTCATTGTTGTTGTTGTAGTTGTAGCCGTAGTTGCAGTAGTAGTAGTAGTAGTGGTAGCAAAAGCAGCAGCAACAATTATTGTAGTAGACGTTGTAGTAGCTACAACAGTAATAGTAGTAGTAGAAGTTGCAGTAGTAGTAGTTGTCGAAGTAGTTATTGTCATACTAGTAGTGTTAGTAGTAATAGTGCTAGCAAAAGCAACAGTAGTATTAAAAGTATTAGGAGCAGTAGTGGTAGTAGCAGCAGCCGCACTAGTAGTAGTAGTAATAGTAGCAGGAGCATTAGTAGCCGTAGTCGCAGTAGTAGTAGAAGTAGCAATAGTTGTAGTAGTAATAGTTGTATTAGTAGTAGCAGTATTCATAGGAGCAGAAATAGTAGTAATAGTAGTGGTGGTTGTATGAGATGCAGAGTAGCTACAATAATTGTAGTAGTAGAAGTAGGAGTTGGTGTAGTAGTAGCCGTACAAGGAGTTGGGGTAGTAGTAGTTGTAGTAAGAGTAGGAGTAGTAAGACTAGTGGTAGGTGTAGTAGTAGTAGTATTAGTAGTAGGAGTAGGAGCAGGTATCATAGTGGTAGTTGTTGTTGTTGCAGTAGTAATAGTATTAGTAGTAGTAGTTGTAGTAGTAGTAGCAGTAGTTGTAGTAGTTGTTGTTGTTGCTGTAATTGTGGCAATAGTTATAGCCAAAGTTGCAATAGCAATAGTAGTAGTTGCAAAAGCTGCAATAGTAATAGTTGTAGTAGTCCCTGTAGTAGTAGTAGTAGTATTTGTAGTAGTAGTTGTTGTAGTAGTAGTTATCATCGTACTAGTAGTGTTAGTAGAAACAGTAGTGGTAAAAAAAGTAGGAGCAGTAGTAGCAGCAACAGCCATAGTGGTAGTAGTAGGAGAAACACTAGTTGTAGTAGCAGTAATAGTAGTTGCATCAGTAGCAGTGGGTTTCAGTAGTAGCTACAGTAGTAGCAGTAGTAGAAATAGTTATAGTAGTGGTAGTAAAATTCACGGCAACAGATGTAGTAGCAGCAGAAAAAGTAGTAGTAGTAGGAGAAGTAGAGTAGCTGCAGTAATTGCGGTAGTAGTTGCAGTAGTAGTCACCGTTGTTGTGGTGGTGGTAGCAGTATTAGAGTAGCCATTGTAGTAGTAATCCTAGTAGTTGTTGTAGTAATAGTAGTAGCAGTAGTAGTTGTTGTTATTGTAGTAGAAGTGGTAGTAGTAGTAGTTGTTGTTGTTGTAGTAGTAGAAGTTGTATCAGTAGGAGTAGTAGTAATAGTAGTCAAACCAGTAAAAGTAGTTATAATAGTATTAGTAGTAGTAATAGGAGCAAAAGTAATAGTGGTACTAGAAGCAATAGTAGCAGTATTGGTAGTAGTGGTTGTAATAGAAGCAGCAGCAGCAGCAGCAGTAGTAGTAGCAGCAGTAGTAGTTGTAGTAGTAGTGGTAGGAGTAGCACCAGAAGCAGCAGCAATAGTAGTAATAGAAGTAGTTGTAGTAGTAGTAGCAGCAGCAGTAGTAGCAGTAGTTGTGGTAGTAGTAGTGATAGTAGTAGTAGCAGCAGTAGTAGTATTAGTTTTAGTAGCAGTAGGAGCAGCAGTAGTAGTAGGAGTAGGTGAAGTAGTAGTAGTATTAGTAGTAGTTGTTGTTGTTAAAGTAGCAAAAAGAGTAGCTGTAGTAGAAGTAGTAGTAATAGTAGTAGTAGTAGCATCAGTAGGAGCAGTAGTTGCAGCGGTAGTAGTAGTAATAGTAGTTGTAGTAGTAGTAACAGTAGTAGTAGTTGCAGTAGCAGTAGTAGAAGTAATATCCATACTAGTAGCAACAGCAGCAGTATTACTTGGGAGTAGTATTGGTACTTGTAGTAGTGGCATCGTAGTAGTAGCAGTACTAGTAGGGTATTATTAGTAGTTTCAATAGTAGTAGTTAATGTCGTAGTCGTAGTTGTTGTAGTTGTAGTAGTAGAAGTTGTAGTTGTTGTTGTAGTAGTAGTAGTAGTATTAGTCGTAGTATAAGTAGTCATAGTACTCATAGTTGGAGTAGCAGCAGCAGCAACTATGGTAGTAGTAGTAGTAGTAGTAGTAATAGTAGTAGTTTTAGTTGTTGTATAAGTAATAGTAATAGTAGTAGTAGAAGTACTCGTACAGGTAGCCGTAGAAGCAGTAGTAGTAGCAGTGGTAATAGTAATAGTGGTAGTAGCAGCAGCAGTAGTTGTTGTAGTAGTAGTTGGAGTAGTAGGAGTTGTAGGAGTAGTAGTTGTTGTTACTGTAGTAACTATAGTGGTTGCAGGAGTAGTAATAGTAGTAGTATTAGTAGTTTTACTACTAGTAGTAGTAGGAGTAGAAGTTTGAGTAGCTATTGAAGTAGTAGCAGTAGTAGCAGTAATACTAGTAGGAGTAGTAGTAGTTGTGGTAATAGTAGTAGCAGAAATAGTAGTAGGAGTAGTAGTAGGAGTAGCAGTAGAAGTAGTTGTAGTAGCAATAGTAACATTAGTTGTTGTATTAGTAGTAGCAGCAGTAGTGGTGGCAGTCAGACAAGTAGCAGTAGCAGTCGTAGCATTAGTAGTAGTAGTAATATTAGTAGTAATAATAGTAGTAGCAGCGGTTGTAGCTGCAGTTGTAGGAGTAGAAGTAGTAGTAGAAGTTGTTGTAGTAGCAGTAGCAGTAACAGCAGTAGTATTGGTTGTAATAGTTATATTAGTAGTAGTATTAGGAGTGGTAGGAGTAGTAGTAGCAATAGCAGCCACAGTAGTAGTTATAGTAGTAGCAGCAGCAGTAGTAGTAGTTGTTGTTGTAGTAGTAGTTGTTCCAGTTGTAGTTGTAGTAGTTGTAGTAGTAGCAATAGTAGTACTCATAGTAGTAGTTGTAGTAGTAAGCATTATACTTGTAGTATGAGTAGTTGTAGTAGTAGTAGTAGTACAGTAGAAGTATGGGGAGTAGTAGGATCGGTTGTAGTGGTAGTGGTTGTAATAGCAGTAGTAGGTGTAGTATTGGTAGTTGTAATAGTAGTAGTTGTAGGAGGAGTAGTAGTGCTTGTAGAAGTAGTTGAAGTAGTAGTAGTACTAGCAGCAACAACAGTAGTAGTAGTGGTAGTTGCAGTAGCAGCAGCAGTAGTAGTAGTAGTAGAAGTAGTAGTAGTAGTAGTAGCAGTAGTAGTAGTAGTAATAGTAGTATTAATAATAGTAGTAGTAGCAGAAGTTGTAGAAGTAGTAGGAGTAATTATGGAAGCAGTAGGAGTAATTGTGGCAGCAACAGTAGTAGTAATAGCATTTGTAGTGGTAGTATTAGTAGTGGTAGTAGTAATAGTTGTAGGAGTAGCAGTAGAAGTGGTAGCCGCTATAGTATACTTGTAGTTTTTGTTGTTATAGTTGGAGTACTCATAGTAGTAGTAGTAGTACAGGTAGTACCAGTACCAGTAGAAGCAATAGTAGCTACAGTAGGAGTAGTAGTAGAAGTACTGGTGTAGTAGTAGTAGTATTAGTAGTAGTAGTTGTTGTTGTTGTAGTTGTAGTAGCGAATGCAATAGTAGTTGTAACAATTGTAGTAGCAGTAGCAGTTTTAGCAGTAGCACTAGTAATAGTAGTAGTAATAGGAGTAGCAATAGAAGCTGCAGCAGTAGAAGTAGTAGCAGTAGTAGCTATAGCAGTAGTAGTTGCTGTAGTAGTACCGGTACTAATAGTCGTCGTAGTAGTAGTAGTGGTAGTTGGAGTAGGAGTAGTAAAAGTTGTAGTAGTTCTAGTAGTATCTATAGAAGCAGGAATAGGAGCAGTAGTTGCAGTAGGAGTTGCAGTAGTAGTAGCATTATTAGGACTGAGAGTAGTAGTAGTTTTGATAGTAATATTAGTTGTTGTTGAAGTGATAGTAGTTGCAGCAGCAATCATAATTGAAGTTATCGTGTTAGTAGCAATAGAAGTAATAGTAGTTGCAGCAGCAATCGTAGTTGAAGTTATCGTGTTAGTAGCAATAGAAGTACTAGTAGTTGCCGTAGTAGTAGAAGGAGTAGCAATGGTAGTAGTAGTAGCAGTGGCAGTAGTAGTAGTAGTTGCAGTAGCAGTAGCAGTAGCATTAGTTGCAAGAGTAGTAGTGGTAGTAGTAGTAGTTGCAGTAGTAGCACAATTAATAGTTAGCTGTAGGAGTGAGAGTAGTTGTAGTAGCGATAATAATAGTAGTAGTAGTAGTACTCGCTGTAGCAATAACAATAATAGTAGCAATCGTAGTAGTAGTAATAGGAGCAGTAGTAGCAGTAGCAATAGAAGTAATAGGAGTAGCAGCAACAGCAGTAGTAGTAGTAATAGTCATAGTAGTAGTAATAGTAATAGTAGTAGCGAAAGCAGTAAAAGTTGTAGTAGTAGTAGTACTGGAAGTAGCAGTTGTTGTAGTAGTAGTAGTAGCAGTAACAATAGTAGTTGTAGCAGAAGTTGTAGTAGGAGAAGCATTAGTAGCAAAGGCAATTGTAGTAGCAATAGTAGTAGCAGTAGGGGCAGTACTAGTAGTAGTAATAGTAGTAGTAGTAGTGATATTAGTAGCAATGGTGGTAGTAGTAGTAGTAGTTATAATAGTAGTAGTGGCAATCGTAGTTGCAGGTGGTGTAGAAGTAGTAGTCAACATAGAAGTAGTAGTGGTAGTTGTAGTAGTAACAGTAATGGTAGGAGGAGTATTTGGAGTAGTTGTAGCAGCAATAGTAGAAGTAATAAAAGGAGTAATAGTAGTAGTAGCAGCAACAACAGTAGCAGTAGATGTGGTAAGTGTAGTAGTAGTAGTAGCATTAGTAGTAGATGTAGCTGTAGTAGCATTAGCAGTAGTTGTAGGAGTATAAGTACCAATAGTAGTAGTAGTAGCAATAGAAGTAGTCATTGTTGTAGTAGTGATAGTAGTAGTAGTGGTTGTAGTATTAGTAATAGTTGTAGTAGTCGTAATAGGAGTAGCATTAGGACCAGTAGCGGTAGTAGTAGAAATAGTCGTAGTAGTAGTAGGAGTATTTGTAGTAGTAATAGTCGTAGTAGCTGTGACAATAGTAGTAGTATTGGCCGTAGTAGCTATAGTAGGGTTAGTTGTTGTAGTAGTAGTAGAAGTGTCGCTGTACTAGAAGTAGTGGTAGTAGTAGTAGTAGCAACAGCAGCTGTAGTAGTAGATTAGTAATAGCAGCAGCAATAGTAGTACTAGTTGTCATAGCCATAATAGTACTGGTAGCAATAGTAGCAATAGCAGTTATAGTAGAGGTAGTAGTAGTAGTATTAGTAGGCGTAATAGTAATGGTTGTTGTAGTTGTAATAGTAATAATAGTAGTAGAAGTAGCAACAGCAGTAGTGGTAGCCATAGTAGTAGCAGTATTAGCATTAGCAGTTGCGTTAGTACTAGTACTAGTAGTAGTAGCAGTAGCGATTATCGTAGAATGACGAGAAGTAGTAGTTCTAGTGGCAGTAGTAGTAGCAACAGTAGTAGTAAGAGTAGTACCAATAATGGTAGTAGTAGTAGTGGTGGTAGAAGTAGTAGAATTAGTAGTAGGACTAGAAGTAATAGAAGCAGTAGTAGTTGTCATAGCTGCAATATAGCAGCAGTAGTAGTAGCAATAGTAGTATTAGTTGCAGTAGTTATAGCAATAGAAATAGGAGCAGGAGTAGTAGTAGTTGCAGCAGCAGCAGTAGATGTAGTAGTATTAGCAGTTGCTATAGTAGTCGGAGTAGCAGTGTCAGTAGTAGTAGTTGCTGTAGCAACTGTAGTAGCAGTAGTAAAAGTAGCAGTAGTTGTAGTATTTGCAATAGCAATAGTAGTAGTATTAGTAGTAGAAGAAGGAGTAGTAGCTGTATTGGTACTAGTAATAGCTACGATAGTAACAATAAGAGTAGTAGCAGTGGCAGTAGCATTAGTAGCAGAAGTAGTAGCAGTAGCAGTAGTTGTAGCACTAGTAGCAGTGGTAGAAGTAGTAAGTAGCAGTAATGGTAGTAATAGTAGTAGTTGTAGCAGTTGTCATAGTAAAAGTAGTAGTAGTAGTTGTTGTAGTAGTAGGATCAATTATAGTAGCAGTAGTAGTAGTAACAATAGCAGTTGGAGTAATAGCTTTAGTAGTAGTAGCAGTAGTAGTAGTAGTAATAGTAGTAGTAGGAGGAGAAGAAGGAGTAGTAGTAGTAGTAGTAGTAGCAGTAGTAGCAATAGTAGTAGTTGTTGTTGTTGTCATAGTAGTAGTAGTAGCAACAGTAGCTGTAGTGGCAGCACCAATAGTAGTAGTGGCGGCAAGGATTGTAGTAAGAGTAGTTGTAGCATTAGTAGCAGTAGTAGTAGTTATAGTAGTAGCAGTAGCAACAGCAGCAGTAGTAGTGGTAGTGGTAGCAGTTGCAATAGTAAAAGTAGCAGCAGTAGTAGTACGAGGAGTTGTAGCAATCTTAGTAGTAGAAGTAGCAGCAATAGTTGTTGTTGTTGTAGTAGTTGTAGCAGTAATAGCTTTTGAAACTGTAGTAGTAGTAGTAGGAGTGGGAGTAGTAGGAGTCGTAGTAGTATTAGTAGTAGGAGTAGCAATAGGAGTAGTAAGAGTAGTAGTAGTGGCCAGAGTAGCCAAAGTAGTCGGAGCAGTAGGAGTAGTAATAGTAGTAGTAGTGATAATATTATTAGTAGGAGAAGTAGTAGTAGTAGTGGTGGTGGTAGTAGTAGTACGACTCGCAAGAGTACTAGTAGTGGTAGTAGTAGTACTTGTAGTAGTAGTAGCCCTAGTAGTAGCAGTAGCAGTAGTAGTTCTAGTAATAGCAATAGTAGCAGTAGTAGCGGTAGTAGGGATGGTAATAGGAGGAGTAGTAGTAGAAGCAGTAGTTGTAGCAGCAGCAGTAGTAGCAGTTGTTCTAGGAATAGTAGTAGTAACCGTAGTCAGATAGTAGTAGTACTACTAGTAGTAGTAGCAATAGTAATAGCAGCAGTAATAGTAGTAGCAATAGTAATAGCAGTAGTAGTTGGAGTAGCAGTAGCAGCAACAATAGTGGTAGTAGTAGTAGTGGTAGGAGTAGTAGAAGTAGTAGTAATAGGAATAGTAGCAAAAGAAATCATAGTAGGTGTTGCGGTAGCAGTAATAGTAGTAGTAGTTGTTGTTGTTGTAGTAGTAGGGTTGAGAGTAGTAGTAGTAGTGATAGTAGTAGTCGCCGTAGTAGTAGTTGTTGTGGTAGTAGTAGCAATTGTAGAAGTATTAGTGGCATCCATTGTCGTCAGAGAAGCAATAGTTGCAGCCGCATTAGTAGCAATAGCAGTAGTAGTGGGAGCGGTAGTAGCAGCAGCAGTAGTAGTAGCCACAGTAGTAGTAGCAGCAGTAGCAGTAGTAGTAATAGAACTAGTAGTGGTGGCAGGTGTCGTAGTGGCAATAGTAGTGATAGTAGTAGTAGTTGTAGCAATAGAAGTATTTTACTGCAGCAGTCGCAGTAGTAGCAATAGTAGCAAAAGCAGCTGTTGTAGCGACAGTAGTAGTAGTAGTAGGAGTAGGAGTAGTAGTATTAGTCGTAGTAGTCGTAGTAGTAATAGAAGTAGTCGCAATAGTAGTTTTAGTAGTAGTAGCATAGCTATCATAGTAGAAGTAGTAACAGGAGTAGTAGTCATAGTGATAATTAAAGTAGCAGCAATAGCAGTAGTACCTGTAGTAGCAGTTGTCGTAGTAGCGGTTATAATAGTAGCAGTATTAGTAGTAGTAGTTGTAGAAGTACTTGTTGTAGAAGGAGTAGTAGTACCAATAGCAGTAGTAGCTGTAGCAGTAGAAGTAGTATCAATAGTAGTAGAAGCAGTAGTAGTAATAGTACTAGTAGTAGTAGTAGTAGCATTGGTAGTAGTAGTAGTAGAAGTAGTAGTAGTAGCAAAAGTAGTAGTAGTAGTATTAGTAGTAATAGGAGTTGTTGTAGTAGTAGTAGCAGTAGCAACAGTAGTAGATGTAGTAGTAGTTGTAGTACCAACAATAGTTATAGTAGTAGTAGTTGCAGAATTTGTAATAGTAAAAGCAGTAGTAGTAGCAAAAGTGGCAGTAGTAGGAGCTTAAGTAGTAGCGAAAGTAGTTAAAGTAAAAGTAGCAATAGCAATAGTCATTGCAGTAGTAATAATAGCAGTAGTAGGAGTAGCAGGGGTAGTAGTAGTAGCAGTAGTAGTAGAAGTAGTTGTACTAGATGTTGTTGTTGTTATTTTAATAGTAGTAGCTGTGGTAGTACTAGTAGTAGCATTTGCCATAGCGGTAGTAGTTTTTATAGTATTAGCAATCCTAGTATCAGCAGTGGTTGAAAAAGTAGTAGCAATAGTAGTAGCAGCAGCAGCAGTAATAGTAGTAGTTGTTGTAGCAATTGCAGTAGTAGTCGCTGCAAAAGTAGTAGAGTAGTAGTAGTTTCAAGAGTATTGCCACTAGTAGTAGGAGTAGCTGCAAAAGTAGTATAGTAGTAGCAGTTTCAAGAGTACTGCCACCAGTAGTAGTAGTAGTAGTAGTGCTGGTATAACGATGACAACTACTGCTGCTACTACTGCTACTACTACTCCTACTACAACTGGTATTACTACTACCACTACTCCTACAGGTACTACTACTGCAACCACTACTCCTACTCCAAGTCCTTCTACTACTACTACTACTACAACAATCCTACTCCAACTACAACATCTACTACTATAACTTCTACTACTACAACAACAACAACTGATACTTCGGTTGCTGTTGTTGCGGCTAATGTTACTACTCTTTCTACTACTACTAATACTACTTCTACAACAACAACTACTGCTACTAATATACTATTACTACTACTGTTGCTACTGTCGCAACTACTACTACTACTACTACTACTACTACTACTACTACAGCTTCTACTAAAACTACAATAACACTACTATTACTACTACAACTACTACTAGTTCCACAATTACAACTTGTATTGCTACTTTTACTGTTGCTTCTGTAAATTCTACTACTACTACAACTACTACACCTACTACTACAGCTCCTACTACTACTATTGCCGTTGCTACTACCACAACCACAACAACAATAACTGCTACTACTACTGCCCCTTCTCCTCGTCCTCCTCCTCCTACTACTACTACTGCTGCTACAACTACCGCTGCTACTGCTTCTACTACTCCTACTCGTATTCCTTGTACTACTACTGCGACTGCAACAATAACTATTAGGACTACAATTTCTATAACTACAGCCACTATTGCTACTAATGATCCTACTACTGCTACTAATGCCACTGCAACAACAACAACTACTACTAATAATAGTACTACTACAACTACTGACACTACTATTACTACTACTTTTGCTACATCTACCACTACAGCAACTAGTACTACCCCTACTACTACTGCTACTCCGACTACCACAACTAGTACTACTCCTACAACAATTAAGACTACTATTACTACTATTACGACTGCTACTACTGATGTCGTTACTGCTTCTACTACTACTACTATTGCCATTGCTACTACAATTGCTACTACTACTACTACTGTTGGTACTACTATTGTTACTATTTCAACGGCTACTAGTACTAACACTACAACTACTACTATTACTACTACTACTACAACAACTATTGCAGCTCCTACTACTACTGCTATTGCTACTACTACTTTATGACTAGTACTACTGTTATTATCTCTACTACTACTACAACTACAACAACTGCTACTAATATTAATAGTATTTCTGCTGCTACTACTACTGCTACTATTATTACTTCTACTACAGCTACTATTTTTCCTACTACTTCTTCTACTACTACAACCTCTACTACCACTACTTCTGCTACTACTGCTACTACGTTTGCTACCGCTACTGCTACTTCCATAATTACTACAACTACTACTACAATTGCTGCAGCTGCTACTACTACTACTACTTCTCCTACTACTGCTACTATTACTTCTCCTACTACTACTACTACTACTACAATGGCTACTGCTGCTGTTGCTATTATTACTACTACCACTGCAACTACTACTACTACTGCTGCTAATACTTCAACTACTACTACTACTTCCACTACTACTGCTACTCCTACTACTACTACTACTATTGCTACAATTGTGACTAATAATACTACTACTACTTCTGCTTCTACTGCTACTACAACTACTACTACTACCACCACTACTACTACCACTACTACTATTGTTGTTGCTGCTACTCTAGCCGCGGCTACTGCTGCTACTACTACTACTACTACTATTGTTGTTGTTGTTGCTAATTCTACTACTACTACTACTACAACTACTTCTCCTTCTACATCTACTACTGCTACCACCACCACTACGACTACTACTACTATTACTATTAGTACTACTGCAACTATTGCAACTACTACTAATACTACTACTATAACTACTTCAACCGCAACTGCTACTACTACTACCAGTACTACCACTGTTACTACTACTACTATTGCTACTACTACTGCTACTACTAATACTACTGCTGCTGCAACTATTAACACTACTACGGATATTGCTACAACTAATACTACTGCTACTGCTGCTACAGCTACAACTACTACTATAGTACTACTACTGAACTTCTACCACTTCTACTACTATTGCTACTAATACAACTATGGCAACTACTACTACCGTTACTACTACTACTACTACAAATAGTACTTCTACTCCTAATCCTACTGCTAATGCCACTGCTGCCACTACTACTATTACTGCTACTACTTCAATTAGTACTGCTACTACTATGTCAACTACTACTACAACTACCACTACAACTATTGTTGTTATTACTACTAGTACTACAACTACTGTGGCTACTACTACTATTGCTATAGCTTCAACTACTGCTAGTACTTCTACATCTACTAATGCTACTACTTCCTCCGCTACAGCTACTACCAGTACTATGTTATTATCTAAACTACAACTACAACTGCTACTACTAGTGCTACTACAACTACAACTACTATTATTAGTAGTACTTCCTTTACTACTGCTATGGCTACTATTATTACTTCTATTACTGCTACTAGTGCTCCTACTGCAACTACTGCTACCAAAACCTCTACTACCACTACTTCTGATACAACTGCTACTATGATTGCTGCAACCACTACTACTTCCACTAGTTGCTACTACTATTACTGTTGCTACAGCTACTAATACTACTACTTTGACTACTACTTCTACTATTGCTTCTCCTACTACAACAACTACTACTACTACGGCTAGTCCAGCTATTGCTACTTTTACTACTACCACTACAACTACTACTGCGACTTCTACTAATACTTCTGCTACACTACTACCTCCACTACAACTACTGCTATTTCTACAACTAAAACAGCTACCACTGTTACGGCTACTATTATTTCTACTACTACTTCTATGACAACAACAACTACTACTACAATAACTACAACTACTCGAAATAGTACTACTACTCCTACCACTACCATTGATGTCGCTGCTACTACTCAAGCTGCTACAACTTTTGCTATTATTTCAACTGCTACTACTACTACTACTACCACTACCAAAATTTTTGTTCCTACTACTACTACAATAACTTCTGCGGCAACTACTACTACTACTATTGCTACTACTACTGCTAATACTACTACTGCTAGGACTACTACTACTAATACTACTGCTACTGCCTCCGCTACTGCTACCACTAATACTATTGCTATTATCTCCACTACTACTACAACTGCTACTACTAATGCTACCACTTCCACAACTTTTGCTATTATTACTACTAGTGCATTTGCTACTACTTCTACGTTGCTATTATTACTACCACTAGTGCTACAATTGATCGAACCACTACTGCTACCACTACAGCTATTACAACCACTACTACTGCTACTACTACTACTGTGATTGCTACTAATACTACTACTTCTGCTAGTACAACTGCTACTACTGCTGTTGCTGCAGCTACAACTGCTAATACTTCCACCACTACTACTACAACTTCTCATACTACTACTACTACTACTACTACAACAACAAAAACTACTTTTTTTCCTACTGTTAATACCACCACTACAACTACTGCTGCTGCTTCTACAAATACTTCTAGTACTACTACTACTTCTACTACAATTACTTGTCCTACTACTGGTGCTACTACTACTACTACTACTAACACTACTACTAGTACGACTACTACTGTTGCTGCAATTGCTACTAGTAATATGACTCCTATTACTTCTCCTAATACTACTACTACAGTAACTACCACTACTACTACTGCCTCTACTACTATAGCTACTACTGCTACTGCTATTGCTGCTACGGCTGCTACTGCTACTACTACTACTACTGCTGTGACAACTACTACTACTGTCGTTGTTGTTGTTGTTAATTCAACTACTACTACTACAACTACTCCTACTACTAATGCTACTACTACCACTACTACCACTACTGTAACTATTGCTATTACTAGTACTACTGTCACTGCTACTTCTACTAGTACTACTGCTTTTGCTATAACTACTTCTATTGTTGCAGCTTCTACTACAAAGACTACTATTATTGCTGGTACTATAGTTACTATTACAACTATTTCTAATACAATTACTACAACTAAAACAACTGATGCTGCTAATAGTACTACTACAACAACTACTTCTGTTGCTACAGCTAATGATACTACTACTATGACGACAACTACTACTATGACGATAACTACTACTATTACCACTACTACTACTACTACTACAATAACTAGTACTGCTACAAATAGTACTACTACTCCTACTACTGTTGTTGATGTCGCTACTGCAGCTACTACTAATGTTGCTACTGCAGCTACTACTACAACTAGTGCTGCTGCTACTATTTTAACTACTACTACTACTACGAATACATCTATTGCTGTTACTACTACTACTACAACAACAACTGTGGCTGCTACTACTACTATGGATACTACTATTGCTAGTACTACCACTGCTACTACTACTACTACTGCCTCCGCCATTCCTACTAGTAGTACTACTTCTATTATCTCCGCTACTACTAGTGCTACTACTACTGCAACTACTACTGCTGTGCTTCTACTACTACTGCTACCACTACTACTACTATCGCGGGTACTGCTGCTTCTGTTACTACAATTGCCGCGACTATTGCTACTTTTATTGCTATTAATGTTGCTACTACTACTAATACTATTACCACTTTGGCTACAACTGGTACTACTACTACTACTACCCATATTGCTTCCACTACTACTCCCGTTGTTGCTGCTGCAGCTGCGGCTTCCACTGTTGTTGCTGCAGTAGCTAATGCTGTGGCTGCTACTATTATTGCGGCCGCTACTACCACTTCTCCTCCTACTACTCCTACTACCACCACTCGTGCTACTAGTACTTCTTCAGCTACTACGACTACTGCTTCTACTACTACTACTAGTACTAGTGCTACCACTTCTGCTTCTACTACTATTGCTACTACTACTACTACTACTATTGCTACTATTACTACTGCTACTACTACTACTACTACTACTACTTCTAGTACTTCTACTACTTCTACTACTACTACTACTATTGCGAATTCTACTATTACTACTACTACGACTCCTACTGCTACTACTGGTATTGCTGCTACTACTACTTCTACTGCTGCCGCTGCTGCTGCTGCCGCTATTGCTACTTCTGCTACAACAACTACTACTACTCCTGCTACTACATTTGCTACTGCTGTTACTACTGCTACTACTCCTGCTACAACGGCAACTATTGTGGTTGCTACTACAACTACTGCTACAAATACTACAATTGCTGCTATGACTGCTGCTACTACTATTGCAACTATTACTACTCCTACTTTATCTCCTACTACTACTAATACTACTACTACAACTGCTACTACAACTACTACCACAACTTTTCCTACTACTACTAATACTACTACTACAACTGCTACTACAACTACTACCACAACTTTTCCTAGTACTACTAGTACTGCTACTTCTAATTCGACTACTACTACTTCTACTGCTACTAGTAGTGCTACTGTTACTACATCTGCTTCTACCACAACTACTAATATTATGGCTAATACTACTACTACTGCCACAACTACAACTTCTAATGTAAGTACAACTACTACTGTTGCTGCTGCTTCTACTGCAGCAATTGCTACCACAACTAGTATTACTGCTACTATTGCTAGTATTGCTAATGTTATATCTATCACTACTTCTACTACTGCTACTGCAGCTACTACTACTGCTGTTACTATAACTGCTACTATTGCTACTAGTACTGCGGCAACAAATGCTACTACTATTTCTAATACTACTTCTGCTAGTTCTATTGTTACTACTACTGCTACTGCGACTCCTCCTACTACTGGAAGTACTTCTACTACCACAACTCCTACAACTACTACTACGGCTACTAGTACACCTACTCCAACTCCTTCTACTGCTACAACTCCAACTATCACTACTCCTACTACAACAACTACTACCATAACTTCTACTACTACAACAACCACTCCTACTACTACTACTGTTGCTAATGCTGCAACTAATGTTACTACTCCTACTACTAGTAATACTACTTCTACAACAACAACTACAATGAATTCTACTATTACTACTACTACTACGACTACTACTTCTAATACTACTAGAACACTAGAACTACTACTACTACTACTACTTCTACAACTACTACACATATTGCTAATGCTACTACTGCTTCTGTAAATGTTGCTACTACAACTACAACACCTAAAACTACTGTTGTTGCTACTACTATTGCTGCTGCTGCTACTACAACAACAACAACAACAACTACTATAACAACTACTATTACTCCTACTCCTACTCCTCCTCCTACTACTACTACAACTATTGCCACTTCAACAACAACTACTATTATTACTGATCGTACTACTACTACTAATGCCACAACAACAACAACAACAACTACTACTACAAATGCTACTACTACTACGACTGATAATACTATTACTACTATTGTTGCTATTGCTACCACTATGAAAACTACTACTACTCCTACTACTACTGCTACACCTACAACCGCTACGAGTACTACTCCTACAACTGCAAAGACTACCATAACTCCTATTACTACTGCTCCAACTACTACTTATACTGCTACTACTACATCTACTACTACAACAACAACAACTACAACTACTGCTGCTACAGCTACTACTACTACTGCTACTACTACTACTACTCCTACTACTGCTACTATAACTACTACTTCAAGTCCAACTCCTACTCCAGCTACTAGTACTACTACTCCTATCCCTACTCCTGCCCCTACTACTACAACTACTGCTACTGCTGTTGCGCCTACTACTGCTACTGCTACTACTGCTGCTCCTACTACAACTATTACTATTACTACTATTACTCCTACTACTACCACTATTGCTACTACTACTACTAGTACTACTAGTACTACTACTACTACTACTTCTTCTTCTTCTTCTACCACGGCTATGATTACTACTGCTATTACAACAACTACTTCAACTCCTACTGCTACTACTACTTCTGCTACTAATAATACTACTACTGCTACTTCAGCTACTACTACTACAGAAACCAATGCTACTGCTACATCTACTACTGCTATAACTACTATTACTACTAATATAACTACTGGTGCTTCTGCGACTGCTACTACTACTATTACTTCGTCTGCAACGACTACTGCTACTATTGCTACTGCTGCTACTATTACTGTTATGATTGTAACTACTACTACTACTCCTGCTACTACTGCTATTGCTATTTCTATTACTTCAGCTACTACTACTACTACTGCTACTACTGCTGCTGCTACTAATGCTACTTCTATTACTACTACAATTACTACTGCTACTACTTTTACCATTTCTACGGCAACTACTACTAGTACAACTACTTCCACTACTGTACAACTCCAATTGTTGCTACTATTGCTACTACTACCACTACTGCTTCTATTACTATTATTGCTACCACTACTATTACTACTACTACTTCAGCTACTGCAGCGACTACTATTGTGGCTACTGCAGCTACTACTACTATAACTAATGCTTCTACTGCTATTATGAATAGTACTACTGCTACTGCTACTATTACTGCTACTACTGTTGCTCCTGGTACTACTGCTACTATTATTGCCACTATTAGTACTACACCTGCTGTTGCTACTACTACTAATACTTCTTCTGCTACTTCTAATGTAGCTACTACGATAGCTACTACCGCTACTGCTGCCACTACTACAGCTACTACTACAACAACTGCGACAACAACTACTACTACAATTACCACTTCCACTGCTACTACTACTACACTACTTCAACTGATACTACTACTACTAGTACTACTCCTATTAGTACTACTGCTGCTACTACTATCGCTGCAACTACTACTACTCCTACTCCTACGATAACTATGACTACTGATACTACTAATACTTCGACTAACACAACAACTGCTACTAATACAACTACTACTAAGACTACTACTACAACTTATACTACAGCTACTACTATGACTACTACTAATACCTCTACTATTGCTACTACTACTAGTACTATTGTTACTAATACAGTAATACTACTACAACTACTACTACTAGGACTTCAAATATCATGACTTCTGCTACAGCCACTACTACAACAACTACTACTACCGCAACTGTGCTGCTACTGCGACTATTACTGCTACTACGGCTATTATTACACTACTATAACTACTACAGCTACTACTATTGCTACTATTACGGCTACCACTACTGCTATTACTACAACTACTACTACTTCTTCTACTACTATTACTAGTACTACTACTACTGCAACTACTAATATTCATACTACTACTAGTACTACTACTCTGACTCCTTCTACTACTACTATTGCTACTATTACAATTATTGTTTCTGCTACTACTACTACTACTACTACTACTATTACTACTAGCATTTATACTTGTACTACTACTGCTATTGTTACTGCTGCTACTACTGCTACTACAACTACTACTGCTAAGACACTACTATTTTGACTACTGCTGCTACTACTTCTACAACTCCTTCCACTACTACTACTACCACTCACACTAGTACTACTTCCATTGCTACCACGACTATTACTACTTAAGTTTTACTACAGCTATTACTACTATTGCTACATCAACTACTACTGCTACTATTGCTACCACTACTACTAGTACTGCTGTTGCTGCAACTTTTGCTACTACTACCGAAGCGACAACGACTACTACTGTTGCTTCCACTTCTACAGCTTCCACTACTATTACTACTACTATTACTGCTACTATTATTACTACTACTACTATTACTACTACCATTTCTACTTGTATAATTGCTCCTACCGCTATTGCGGCTGTTACTGCTACTACAACTACAACTGCTAAGACACTACTACTTTGACTACAGCTACTACTATAACTAATGCTGCTACTACTACTACTGCAAACACTATTACTATTACTATGACAACTACTACTACTCCAACTGCTACTACTACTACTGCAACTCCAGTTGCTGCTGCTATTGCTTCTACTGCTACAACTACTTCCACTACTGCTACTAATACTACTACTACTACTACTACTACTACTACTACTACTACTACTACTACTAATAGTACTACTACAACTACTACCACTAATACAACTACTTCTTCGACAATTACTACTACCACACCCGCTACTACTACTACAACTGCTACTACTACAACAACTATAGCTACTGCTACTACTACTGCTACTACTACTGCTACTGCTTCGATAACGGCTATTGCTACTTCTGATACTTCCTCTTCTACTGCAAGTTCTACCGCAGCTACTGTGACTACTGCTACTACTCCTACTTCTACAACTACTAATGCTATATTTGCTACTACTACATCCACTACTGCTACTTTTACTACTTCTACTACTGCTGCAATTGGTACAATTACAACTAATAGTACTATTACCACTACTGCTTCTTCTACTACTGCTCTTACTACTATTACTACTACTACTACAACAACTACTACAACAATTACTAGTACTACTACTTCTATTGCTAGTAATAATAATAATAATAATCTGACTACCACTACTACTACCAATAATAATAATAATAATAATTAGACTGCTACTACTACTAGTACTATTTTTCCTAGTACTACGACTACAACTTCTACTGCTTCTACGACTGGCACTACAACTACTACTGCCGCCGCCGCTACTGTAGCTATTTCTACTGCTACTCTTGCTCTTGTTCCTCCTCTTACTGCTACTATGACTACTACTACCACTGATACTACTACAACTTCTCCTACTATAGCTATAACTACTAATACTATAGCTACTATTACTACTACTACTACTACTACTGCTACTATTACTACCGCTTCTACTACTTCTACTATTTCTCCAACAAATACTACAACTGCTACTACTGCTATTGCTACTCCTACCACAACTCTTGCAACCGGTGCTACTACTGCTATTAGTACTACTTCAGCTACTATTGCTAGTGCTACAACAACTATTACTAATGCTACGACTACTACTACTATAGCCACTACGACTACTGCTAGTAATAATACTATAGCTATCACTACTATTGCTCAGCTACTACTACTGCTACTGCTACTGCTACCGCTGTTGCTGCTACTACTACTACTACTACGACTACTTCTACTACTCCTGCTACTACTATTGCTGTTAGAACAATAACAACAATTACTACTACTATAACAACTACTACTAACACTATAGCTAGTACTACTATTGCTACAACTACTTCTTCTACTACTGCTAATACTAGTTCTACTACTATTGCTACTTTGTTACACTTGCTACTTCAGCGATTGCCATTCCGACTTTTACCATAGCTATTATTATTACTACTACTACTATGATGGCTACTATTGCTACTGCTACTACTTCTACTTCTGCTAATGTTACTACTAATGCTACCATTGCTACTACGACAACTGCCACAATTGCTTCAACTACTACGACAACGTCTCCTACTATTACTACAGCTACTTCTACTTCTTCTACTACCACTACTATTGTACTACAACTATGTCTACAACTACTGCTACTGTGACTACTACTTGTATGACTACCACTACTGCTACTATAACTCCTACTTCCACTACTACTACTAGAATTGCTACTGATGCTGCTATGACTACTACTACTTCTACTTCTACCACTATGACTACTACTACTTCTACAACTACTACCTTTGCTACTGCGGCAATTGCTACAAATACTACTAAAACTATCGTAGCTACTGCACTGCTACTACTGCTACTAATACAACTGCTACTTCCCCAACTATTACTACTACTACTTTTACTTCTTCTACTACTACTACTATTGCTACGACTACTACATCTAGAACCACTATTATTGCTACAACTACTAGTACGAATACCACTACTCCTACTACTACTGCTACTATAATTACTACTGTAGCTTCTACAACTACTACTACTGCTACAACCACTACAACTACTACTTCCACTACTGCAAATTGCTATTACTGCTACTACTGCTTCTACTACTATTACTACTACAACTGCCACTACTGCTGCTGCTACTACTGCTACTACTTCACCCACTACTACTACTACTACTCCTACTACTATTTGTCCTGCTACTACAAGTATTTCTCCAACTACTACTACTACTATTACTCTTACTTTGACCACCACTATTGCTACTATTGCTGCTACTACTACAACTACTAAAAGTACTACTATTACTTCTGCTGCGGCTACTACTACTACTACTGCTACTACTATTTCCATAACAATTAATTCTACCACAACTATTACTGCTAATACTACTCCTACTACTACTGCTACCACTTCAACTATTACTACAATGGCTACAACTACTACTACTACTACTGCGACTATAGTAACTACTACTACTGCTACTATTACTATTACTTCTACTATTACTATTCTTGCTATAGCTATTACTGCCACTATTACTGCGATTACTACTAGTGTTGCTACTACCGCAAGTACTACTACTGTTGCTACTACCGCAACTACTACTACTACAACAACTATCACTAATACTACTACTACTACTGCCACTACCACCGCTACTACTTCTAGTATTACAACTTCTACTACAGCAACAACTTCTACCACTACTTCTCCTACAACTAGAACTGCTACTACTAAAATAGCAACAACTACTGCTATTACTACGACCACCTCTCCCACTATTTGTACTACTGCTTCTACAATTGCTACTGCTACTACTACTACAACTACTTCTGATACTACTATTATTGCTACAACTATTGCTGCTACCGCCGGTGCTTCTACTAGAACTACTACTACAACTACTGCTAGTACAACTACTGCTACTACTACTACTATTACACCTCCTACCACTACTACTACTACCAATACAATTGCAGCCACCAATGCTACTACTGCTACTACTACTACTAGTACTACAACTACTACTGTTGCTGCTAGTATTACTTCTCCTACTACTACTACTACTCCTACTACTTCCGCTACAACTACTTTTGCTACTAGAACAACTACTACTATCGCTACTACCACTACAATAATTTCACCTGCTATTGCTGCTGCTGCTTTTACTACTACTACTAATACTACTACTACTGCTACTACCACTACTGCTGCTGCTACTACTACCACTACTATAACTACTACAACTACTGTTGTTTCTACTACATCTACCATTACTACTAATGCTGCTACTACATCTACTACTACTATTGCTATTTCTATTCCTTCTACTACTACTACTACTACTAATACTAATAGTACTCCTCCTACAACTACTATTATTGCTACTGTTGCAATTACTACTATTACTACTACTGCTAGTTCTACTACTTCTACTGTCACTTCTTCTACTACTCCTACTATTACTACTGTTGCTGCTACAGCTGCCACTACTACTACAACTACTGCTTCTTCTATTACTACTGCTACTATTACTACTTCTACTCCTACTCCTATTACAACAACAACTATTACTACGAGAACTACTACTACTACTACTACTACTACACCTACTCCTATTACTGCTCCCACTACTACTACTACTAGTACTACTACTATTGTTCCTAGCACCACTACTACTAGTACTACTAGTACTATAACTTCTGGTACTACTATTACTTCTACTACTACTGCTGCGACAATAACAACAACTACTACTACTACTTCAACAACTACAAGTACTACTGCTACTACTACTACTACTATTACTTTTTGTGATGCTTCTACTACTACTACTATTGCTGTTGCTGCTGCCACTACTGCTACTCCTATGACTACTACGACTAATACTAATTCTAGTACTACCACTGCAACAAGAACTACTCCTACTACTACTACCACTATGACTATTACTACTACTACTATAACTACTACTTCAGGAATTACTACTACTCCAACAACTACTACTTTTACTCCTACTAATACTACTACTACTGCTACCACCACTACTACTACTCCAACTAGAACTACTACTACACCTTCTACTACTCTTACTACTAACAATACTACCACTTCTCCTAGGACAGCTACTAGTACTACTGCTGCTACTATTACTATTCATACTACTACAACTATCATTACTAGTACTACAATTACTACAAATTTTCCTACTACAAATTCTCCTATATACTACTTCTACTATCACCACCACTACTACTACTACTACTACTACTGCAACAACTACTACAGCTACAACAACTACTACTCCTACAACTACTTCTACTACAACAACAACTACTACTACCACTACGTCTAATACTCTGACTACTACTTCTACTACTATTTCTACTACTACTACTACTGCAACTACAAGTACTATTGCTGCTGCTGCTACTACTACTACTACAACAACAACTAATACTACTACTACTTCTCTTGATACTTCTACTACTACTATGACTATTACAACAACTACTACTGCAACAACTGCCACTACGGCAACTACTAGTACCGCAACTACAACTACCACTATTACAACTACGACTACTACTACTGCTACTGCTACTACAACTCTTACCCTTACTAATACCACTACAACTGCTACTACTATAGCTACTAATGTTGCTACTTCTACTACTACTACTACCACAACTACTACTACTAAAACTAATTCTGCTTTTGCTACTACTACTACTACTACCAGAAGAGCTACTACTACTGCTACAACAACTACCACTACTATTACTACAACTACTACTATTGTTGCTGCTACAACTACTTCAACCACAACTACAACTACCACTACTACCACAACTAATACAACTTCTTTTCCCACAATAACAAATAATGCTCCTTCTTCGACTACTATGACTGCTACTACTCGTAGTGCTACTATAAGTACTCCAATTGCTACTTCAACTACTACTACCACTACAAGCTCTACTACTGCTACCACTGCTACTTGCTCTACAACTACTTCTAGTACTACTACAGCTACTGCTACTACAACAACACTACAACTTCTGCTGCGATTTCTTCTACTACTCGTGCTACTATAGCAATAGTTGTTGCAACTCCTGCTACTACTACTTCTACTATTGGTGTTGTTGCTACTTCTACTACAATAGTACTACTACTTCTCCTCCTCCTCCTCCTCCTACTACTACTACTACTCCTACTATTCCTCTTACTACTACTACTGCTGCTGATGCTGCTACTATTACTACTAGTAGTAGTATTGCTACCACTACCTACTATTGCTACTACTAGTATTACTACTACTATTACTAATACTACAACTACTACTAGTACTACTACTACTACTACTTCTACTACTACTTCTACTTCTTCTTCTTCTACTACTACTACTACTACTACTACTACTACTACCACTACTACTATTACTACTACCACTATTCCAACTACCACAATTACTACTGCTAATACTACTATGCCTACAACTACTACGAATGCAAATACTACAATTATTACTTCGACAACTGCTACTACCACCACCACTACTACTACTACTATTATTACTCCTTCTACTGCTACTAATACTACAACTACTATTGCTGCTACTACTTCTTCTACTTCTGGTGGTACTTCTTCTACTACTCCTACTACTAATGGTATTGCTGCTACTACTGATGTTGCTACTCCTACGACTACTGCAATTTCTATCACTACTGCAACTACTACTACTTCTACTGCTACTCCTACTATTACTGCTACTACCACTACTACTACTCCAACTAATACTACGACTACTATTACTAATGCTGCGACTACTTCTACTAGCAATACAACTAGAATTACTACCACTACCATGATCACTACTACTTCTACTATAATTACCACTACTACTACTATTACTATTACTACTACTACTACAACTACTACTACTTCTACTACTACTACTACTACTACTACTACTACTACTACTACTATGAGTACTACTACTACTACCACTACTGCTACTACAACTACTAGTACTGGTACTAATACTACTACTACTACTACTACTACTATTACTGATACTACTACTACTACTTCTACTTCTACTACTATAGCTACTACTACTACGACTACTACTAATTTTACTACTACTACTGCTACTACTACAACTATGACTACTACTACTACTACTTCTGCTACTACTGCTACTACTACTACTACTACATATACTACTACTACTACTACTAATACTCATACAACTACTATAGATACTCCTACTACTACTTCTACTACTGCTATGGCTACTAAATCTAATACTACTACTACTACCACTATTACTACTCCAACTACTAGTACTACTATTACTGCTACTACTACTACTCCTACTACTACTACAATTTCAATTGCCCGTACTCCCAACTCCAACTCCAACTACTCTTCCTACTATAACCTATGCTAATACTACTACTATAAATACTACTATTCCTACTACTGTAGCTACTTCTACTGTTGCAATTACTTCGACAACCACTACACCCATTCCTGCTGCTAATACTACTACTACTCTTACTACGACAACTAATGTTGTTGCTGCTACTACTACTACTCCTGATACTGCTACTAGTACTACTTCTACTACTACTACTATGACTGCAACTACTACTGCTGCTCCTACTACTCCTGCTATTACAACTACTATTCCCACTACAACTTTTGATAATAGTACAACTACACCAAAGAACTACTACTACATCTACTATACTACCCCTTCTACCACGACTACTGCTCCTACTGCTCTAGCTACTATTACCGTAGCAAAAACATCTGCTGCTACTACTACTACTACTTCTACTACTTCTACTATGATTACTCTTATTGCTACTCCTATTGCTCCTTCTACTGCTACTACTGCTACTACTACTCCAAGTGCTACTATTACCACTACCACCTCTACTACTACTATTGCTTCTACTACTACACTACTAGTACGAATACAACGACTAGTAATATTGCTGCTGCTACTGCTGCTCCTACTACTACTACTGCTGCTGTTGTTGCTGCTACTAATACTACCATTATGACTACTGCAAGTAGAACAGCAACAACAACAACAACTACTACTACTACTACTACTTCTTTTACTATGCTACTAATGCTGCTACTACTGCAACTGCTACTACTATTACTAGTATGACTACTTCTACTACTACAGTTGTTGCTACTACTACTGCTGCTGCTGCTACTTTTACTACTACTACTACCAGTACTACAACTACTACTACTAGTACTCCAAGTACTCCTACAACTAATATTACTACTACTACTCCTATAACTCCTTCAACTACAACAACTACTACTACTCCTACTACTACTATTACTACTACTAATACTACTATTTCTCCTACGACTACTACAACTACTCTTAATGCTACAATTACTACTCCAACTACTATGACTATTATTACTACTACTACAATTACTACAAATTCTCCAACTACAACTATTAATACTGCTACTACTACTACCCCTACTACTACTCTACCAATTCTACTACCTCTACTACTAATTCTACTATTACTACTTTTCTACTACTACTACAACTACTACAACTACTATAACTAGTACTACAACTACTATAACTACTACTACAACTAGTACTACAACTACCACTACAACTACTGCTTCTAACACTTCAACAACTATTACTCCTATTACTAAGGCTACTACTACTGCAACTACTACTACTTCTACTACTGCAACTACTCTTACTACTACTGCTACAATTGCCACTACATCTCCTACTACTACTAGTACTACTAACACAACTACTGCAACATCTCCTACTGCCAATGCTACTACGACTACTTCTACCACTAATACTACTGCTGCTGCTATTTCTACTATTGCTACAACGGCTGCTGCTCTTACTGCTCATGCTTCAAATACTTCTACTATGATAATAATTGCTGCTATTGTTACGACTTCATCTTTTATTACTACAACTGTTACCGCTACTTCAACTATTGCTGCTATAATTACTACTACTATTGCTACTACTACTACTAAAACTACTTCTACAACTATTATTACTGTGACAATGAGCATTGCTACAACTGCTACTACTACTGCTGATGCTCCTACAACTACATCTAATAATGCTACTACTACAATTGTTACTTCTACTACTGCTATTTCTGCTACTACTGCAGCAACTACTACTACTTCTATTACTCCTATTACTACTACTACTAACACTGCAACAACTACTACTCCTATTACTACTACTACTGTAACTACTACTACTTCTACTACTGCAACTACTCTTACTACTACTGCTAGAACTGCCACTACATCTCCTACTACTACTAGTACTACTAACGCAACTACTACAACATCTCCTACTACCAATGCTACTACGACTAATTCTACTACCAATACTGCTGCTGCTTCTATTTCTACTATTGCTACAATGGCGGCTGCTCTTACTATTGATGCTTCAAATACTTCTATTATGATAATAACTGCTGCTATTGTTACAACTTCATCTTCTATCACTACAACTACTACCACTACTTCAACTACTACAGCTAGAATTACTACTACTACTAATAATACTTCTACAACTACTATTACTGCGACAACTGGTGCTGCCACAACTACTACTACTGCTGTTGATGCTCCTACAACTACATCTGATAATGCTACTACTACAACTGTTACTTCTACTACTGCTATTTGTGCTACTACTGCTGCTTCTAATCCTACAACAACTATTAACAGTACTACTACTGCTATTACTACTACTGCTACTACTAATAGTACTTCTACTACTACCATTACTTCCACCAATATTATTGTTACTACTACTATCACTACTTCTACTACTATTATTACTACTACAACAACAACTATTACTAATAGTACTACTACTACGGCTACTGCTGCTGCCAATAATATTACCACTACTACTTTTGATGCTACAACAACAACAACAACTACTACTGCTGCTACTACTACTACTTGTGCTGCTACTACTATTGCTTGAACAACTACTACAATTACTATTACTACTACTTCCACTACTACTACTACTACTACTACTACTACAACTACTGCTACTACTTCTAGTACAACTACTACTTTTGCTACTGCATCTACTACTACTAAATCTAAAACTAATACTACAGCTACTACGACTACTGCTAGTACAACTACAACTACCACTACTACTACCACTACTACTACTACCACAGCCACAACCGCTATTACTACTACTACTACTACTACCACTACAGCTATTACTACTACTACTGCTACTGCTGCAAGTACTACAACTATTAATAGTACTACCAATACTACTATTGCTGCTACTACTATTACCATTGCTGCTGCTACTACAACAACTCCCACTACGACTGCTACTACTACTGCTACTTCTGCAACTACTGCTACTACTAGAACTACAACTAGTACTACAACTGATACTGCTACTACCGCAGCTGCAGTTGCTTCTACAGCTTCTACAACAACTGCTAGTACTACTAGGACTACTACTACTATTGCGGCTACTACATCTACTATTACTACTCTTACTACTTATCCTACTACTACTACTGCACCTGCTTCAACTACTACTACTACTGCCACTACTACTACTATTATTGCTACTACAACTACTACTGCTATCGGTACTTTCGCTAATACTACTACAACGACTATGACTTCTCCTCCTCCTACTACTTTTGCGAATACTAATACTACTACTACAACTACTACCACTACTAATACTACTACTACTGCTGCTACTGTAGCCACTAGTAGTACTGCTGCTGCTGCTGCAGTTGCTGGAAATATTACTACTACTATGACTACGACTACTACTACTTCTACTGCCACAACAACAGCTCCTGCTTCTACTACTACTGTGACGACTACTGCTACTAGTAGTATTATACTATAACTACAACCACTACTACTAGAGTAACTATTAATCCTACTACTACTACTATTAGTACTACTAATATTACTACTACAATTACTACCACTACTACTACTCCTACTACAACTACTACTACTCCAACTACTACTATTACTATAACTACTACTACTACTACTCATACAACTAAGACTATTACTACAAATTGTCAAACTACAACTACTAATCCTACTACTACTACAGCTCCTATTACTACTCTACTACTACAAATTGTGAAACTAATACTACTAATTCTACTATTACTACTACTCCTACTACAACAACTATTGTTACAACAACAACTACTACTGCTAATACTACTAGTACTACTACTACTACTAATACTACTACTACTGCTACTACTACAACCACTACTATTGCTGCTGCTGCTGCTGCTACTACGACTACTACCACAAGTACTACAACTACTTCTGCTCTTGCTACTACTACTACTACTATGAGTATTACAACTTCTACTACAATAACTACTACTACTACCAAAATTACAAGTACTACAGCTGCTACTACTACAATTACAAATCTTGCTGCTGCTGCTAGCAATACCACTAATACTACAACTACCACTACGACGACGACTACTAC
This sequence comes from Trichopus zeylanicus subsp. travancoricus, assembly GCA_005019695.1. Taxonomy (NCBI): domain Eukaryota; kingdom Viridiplantae; phylum Streptophyta; class Magnoliopsida; order Dioscoreales; family Dioscoreaceae; genus Trichopus; species Trichopus zeylanicus. Next base: position 123,945 of record RXID01011125.1, on the reverse strand, counting down.
TACTACTACAACAACAACTACAACAACTGCTACTACTGCCACGACAACCATTACCACTCAAGCTACCAGTACTACTACAATTACTACTACCACTAATTCTACTACTGCTAGTGCTACTACAACTACTAATTATACTACTACTCCTAGTACTACTACTACAACAACTATGGCTGCTACTACCACAGCTACTTCTACTTCTTTTATTACTACAACTACTACTATCATTACTACTATAGTCACTACTACCACAACCACTCCTATGCCAACGATGACTTCTGCAACAACTACTGCTACCACTACCACTACTACTACTACTACTCCTCCTCCTACTACAACTACCACTTCACTGCTACTACTACTACTACTACAGCTATTAATACTACACTACTACTACAACTACAACTGCTACTTCAACAACTACGACTACAGCTACTTCTACTTCTACTTCATCTACAACTACTACACTACTACTAGAACAACTACTACTAGAATTGCTACTACTCCTACAACAAAAACAATTACTGCTACTAATACTACTACTACGACTACTATTGCTGCTACTACTACTACTACTACTACTACTATTAGTAGCAATAATGCTACTACTACACCTACAACTATTACTACGAGTACTACTACAATTACCATAAATTCTCCAACTACAACTACCAATACAACCACTTCTAATACTCCTACTAATACACTACTACTTCTACTACCACTACTACTAATACTACTGTTAATCCTACTATTACTATACCTACTACTACTCTACTACTTCTACTAGAACTACTACTAATACTACTATTAATACTAAAACTACTACTACTACTACTACTTCTACTGCAACTACTACTACAACTACTACTACCACAACTGCAACAACTACTACTAATGCTCCTACCACTACTACGACTAATATTACTACTACTACTTCTATTACTACTGCTACTACTACTACTAAAGGAACTACAACTATCACTACAACTACAACTACTACTGCTACTACTGCTGCTAATACTACTGCATCTTCTCATACTGCGATTGCTGCTACAACTGCTACTATAACAACAACTACTACTGCTGCTACTACAACTACTACTACTGCTGCAACTACTAATCCAACTGCTTCTACTACTAGTACAACTACTACTGCTCCTACAACTATTGCTGCTATTGCTACAAAGACTACAACTTCTGCTACTGCTACTACTACTAGTCCAGCAACTAATGCTATTACTGCTACTAATACTACTACTACTACTACAACAATAACTACTACTCCTATTACTACTATTACTACTACTGATACTACTACTACGCCTACGTCTACTACTACTACTCCAACTACTACTACTACTCCTACGACTATTACTACTACTAATACTACTACCACTTCTACTACAACAACTATTACTACTAGTACTACTACTACTGCAACTACTACTACAATAACAACAACTACTAGGCACGGTTTGCTTCAGGATCAAGATCAGGATCAGGATCAGGATCAAGACTAGTAAACCACTTTGATAAACTAATATCATTTTATCAAAATTAACACTTCAATAATTTAAAATTTGATAAATTATTTATTTTTTTATTATAATTTAATTTAATAACATTGTAAAATAAGTAATGTTAATTTTAGAAGAAAGAAAATAATTCCGAAATGGGCTGATCCTGATCCTGATCCCAAACCAAATGGGGCCCTATTACTACTCCTCCTACTACTACTACAACAACAACAACAACAACAACATCAACAACAACAACAACAACATCTACTACTACAACTACTACTAATATTACTACTACTACTTCTACTACTACTTCAGCTACAACTGCTGCTGCTACTACTACTAGTAGTAGTACAAATACTACTACTACTACTACTGCTACAACAAGTACTACTACGACTACTACTCCTGCTAGTACTACTCCTATGATAATTACAACAACTACTACTACAACTACTGTCAGTACGGCAACTACTAGTCCTACTGCTGCAACTACTACTTCTACTACTTCTACTACCGCTTCTACTTCTCCCCCTACAACTAATACTGCAAATACTACAACTGCTGCAAATACTACAACTGCTGCTACTACTACTGTTACAACAACAAGTACTACTACTACTACTTCTACTATTCCTCCTTCTAGTACCAATAATATGATTACTACTACCACTACAACTTCTAGTACTACTACAATTACTTCTACTATTACTACAACAACAACAAACTACTACTGCTACTGCTAACATAACTATTATTATTACTAAAACCAATTCAACTGCTTCTACTGCTGCTGCTACTTCTATTGCAACTATTGCAACAAATGTTGCTATTGCTAGTACTAAAACAACCACAACTACTACTACTAGTCCTACTACTACTACTAGAACTACTACAACTACTACTACTTCTATTACTACTACTACTACTCCAACTACTACTGCTACTTTGGCCACTACTTCTCCTACTACTGAAACTTCCCCTACTACCACTGCTACTATGACTATTATTACAGCTACTAATACTTCAGCTACTACTACTGCTACTGATGCTACTGCTCCAACTGCTACTACTTCGACTATTGCTACAAATACTTCAACTATTACTACTACTACTAGTTCTAGTACTACTACTACAATTGCTACTACCACAACAACTACTACTACTATAGTGACAACAACAACAACAACTACTACTAGTACTACTAATACTACTAATACCACTGCTACTGCTACCGCTGCTATTGCTACTACTACTACTGCTATTTCTCCTACTACTACTACTTCTCCTACTACTGCAACTTGTACTCCTCCTATAACTTCAATTACTACTTCTGCTACTACTACTAGTACTAATATTATTGGTACTACTACTACTTTGACTACAACTACTACAATTACTACTACAACAATAACAATAACAACTATTACTTCTACTACAAGTAGGACTACTACTATTGATGTTGTTGCTGCTGCTCCTACTACTGCTGCTGCTGCTACTACTATTGCTACCACTGTTGCTGCTACTTCTTCTACTACTACTTCTTTTGCAACTACTACTGCTTGTACAACTGCCACTATTACTACTACTACTACTGAGGCTACTACTACTACTACTACTACTACTACGACTATAGCAACTAATACTACTACTATTACCATTACTACTAAGGCTACCACTACTACTACTAGTACTACTGCTCCTACTGCTATAACTACTACTACTACTACTAACGCTACTACTTCTACTACTACCACAACTAGAACTAATACTTCTGCTACTCCTACTCCTACAAATATTGCTTCTAGTGCTGCTACTATTGCTCCTATGGTTATTGCTACTACAACTACAATTACTACAACAACTTCTTCTACTACTACTACTACTGCTGTAACTATCGCTACAACAACTGCCACTACTGTAACTATTGCTACAACAACTGCTACGGCTTCTAGTACTGCTACTACGACTCATACTACTTCTAGTACTACTATTCCTACTAGTACTCCTACTACTACTAATGAGAGTAATACTAATACTACTACTACTACTATTACTACTGCTACAACTTCTCCTACCGCTACTTCCACTTCAACAACAACTACTATTACTATTGCTAGTACTACTATTACCACTAGCAATACTACTACTACTGCTACTACTATAGCTACTAATGCTACTATGACAACTACTACTACTGTAAATACTTCTGCTACAGCAGTTATGACTACTACTTCTACTACTACTGCTACTATAACTGTTAGTACTACAACTACTGCTACTATGCTGCTACAGCAAATACTGCTGCTCCAGCTACAACTACTACTACAAATGCTGTTGCAACTACTAATACAGCTGATGTAGCTATAGCAACTACTACTACTGCTCCTACTAATACTGCAGTTGCTGCTGTTGTTACTACTACCACCACTATGACTCCTGCTACTTCTACTAATACTACTATTACTGCTACTACTGCTTCTACTACTACTATTACTATAATTGCTACTACTACTACTGCTTCTACCACAACTTCTACTAGTACTATAGCTACTACTTCTGCTACTACTACTACTACTGGTACAACTACTATTGTTTCTGTTACTACTACTTCTGCTACTACTGCTGCTGCTACTACTACCGGTACTAATATTGTTGCTACTACAACTACCACTATTCCTACTGTTATTACGACTGTTATTACTAATACTTCTTCTTCTACTACTACTTCAGCTAATATTATTGCTACTACTAATACTTCTACTAATACTACTACCACTACTACTACTACTACCTCTACTACTACTAATACTACTATTGCTGCTGCTGCTGGTACTACTACTACTACCACCAATGCTACTACTGCTACTATTACAGCCGCTATCAATACTACTACTGCTACTACTACTACTACAACTTCTGCCACTATTACTACTACTTTTAGAACAACAACAACAACTGCTACTGCTGATGCTATCGTTGCTACTGCTCCTACATCTGCTACTTCTACTACTACTACATCTCCTACTACTTGTACTACTTCTACTACGACTATTGCAACTATACTACTACTTCTACAACTACTATTACTACTTCTGCAACTTCTGCTACAACTACCACTGATACTACTACTATTACTACTACAACGCCGACTACTACTGCAACGACTACAACAACAGCAACTACTACTACTACTTTTCCAAGAATAACAAGTACTACTACCTCTCCTACTACCACGACTCCAAGTACTACTACTACTACTACAACTACCACTTTTGCTACAACTACTACTACCACCGCTTCTACAACAACTACTGCTGCTCCTATTACAAAAACTACTTCTACTACTATTACTGCTACTACTACAACTACTTTTACTCCTACAACTATTACTACTACTACAACTACTCCCAATACTTTTACTGTATCTACTATTACTACAACAACAACTACTACTCCTACTACTCCAATTACTACTTCCAATGCTTCTATGACTACTACTACTTTTGCTACTACTACAGCTACTAATAATTATACTACTGCTACTACTACAGCTACTAATAATTATACTACTGCTACTACTATTACAACTACTGCTCCTACTCCTACAATTAGTACTACTACACCTACTTCTATGACTACTACAACTATTACTAATGCTACTTCGGCCTCTACTACTACTACTACCACTACTACTCCTCTTAGTACTACTAGCTTCACTACTTCGACCGTTACTACCACTACTACCACTAAAACTACTACTACTACTGCTACCACAAATACTACAACTACTACTTCTACTATCACAACATCAACAACAATAAATACTACTACTACTTCTACTACTACAACTATGACTACTACTGCTACTACTCTAGCCACTACTACTACTGTTACTCCTGCTGCTCCGCCTCCACCTCCTCCTCCTCCTCCTCCTCCTCCTCCTACTACTACTACTACTACTACTACTACTATTACTACTACGACTACAACTACTACTACTATTTCTACTACGACTACTACTTCTTCATCTTCTTCTACTTCTACAACAATTACTACTACTATAACTACTGCTACAACAATAACTACTACTACCATTACAACCACTACGACTACTACTACTACTACTACCACTACTACTACCACCACTACTATTACCACTACTAGTACTACTACTATTATTATTACTACTACTACTGTTGCTGCTGCTATTAGTAGTAGTACTACTACCACTACTACTATTACTACTACCACCACAACTACTACTACTACTTTGATTACTACTACTTCTACTACTACTATTACTACTGCTACAACTACACAAATACTATTATTACTACTACTAAAACAATTGCTACTATTACTATCGCTATAACTCCTACTACCACGACAACAACAACTACTGTTGCTACTACTACTAATATGACTACTACTTCTACTACTACTACTACTTCTGCTGCTACTACGACTACCAAAGTTACTACTACTATTGTGACTACTACAACTATGACTACTACTACTACTATTATTACTACTACTACTACTTTTCCCATTATTACTACTACCATTACTGCTACTTCAGCCACTACTAGTACTACTACTACTTCTACGACTTCAACTACAACTGCTACAACTAACACAACAACCACCGCTACTACTAATACTACTGCTGCTGCTGCTACTATTACTGATACAACTACTACTCCTCCTCCACCAATTCCAACTGCTACTACTCCTACCCCAACTCCAACTGCTACTACTACTTCTTCCCAAACTCGTACTTCTACCGCCACAGCTACAACAACAACAACAACAACAAACAACAACAACAGCTACTACTACTGCTACTAATACTACTACTACTACTTAAGCAAGTACTAATAGTAGTACCACAACTCCAAGTACTATTACTACTACTACTGCTACTACTTCACCTTCTTCAGCAACTACTACTACTACTAACTACTGCTACTACTACTACTACTATTGTTGCTGCTATGGCTACTGTTGCTACTACTACTTTTCCTACTACTACTGCTGCTGATTCCATTATTGCTACTACTACTACCCCAACCACTACTTCTACAAGTACTGCAGCTACCACAACGGCTACTAGTACAGCTACTACTACAACAACTACTACTACTGCTACAAGTACTATAGCTACGACTACTTCTACAACTACTGCTACTACTACTATAGCTACTGCTACCACTACTAGTTCTCTTACAACTACTACTACTGCTACTACTATTGCTACAACCAGTACTACTACTATTACAACTACTAAAGCTACAAATACTACCACTACCACTGCTACAAACGCTACAACGACTAATACTACGGCTACTGCTACTACTACTACTACTGCTACTGCTACGACTACTAGTACTACTATTGCTAGTACCGCTAATACTACAACAACAACAACAACTATTACTACTACCGCTACTACTTCTGTTGCTGCTGCTGCTACTAGTACTACTACTATTACTACTATGACTACATTTTCTGCTACTACAGCTTCTACTACTAACCCAACTTCTAATCCTACTACTATTTTTGCCACCACAACTCCAACTAATACTACTCAAACTACTACTCCTACTACTCCCACTGTTATGATTACTACTGCTCCTCATCCTCCTCCTCCTACTACAACAACAACAACAACAACAACTACTACTACTATTGCTACAACAACAACTACTACTACTACTACTACTGCTACAACAACAACTACTACGGCTACTATTACTGCTACAACTGCTGCTGCTACTTTTGATAATACTACTGCCACTGCTACTACTACTACTACTACCGCTACTACTGCTGCTACTGCTGCTACTACTACTGCTACAGCTACTACTACTACTACTTCTGCGGCTACTTATAGTTCTTATTCTACGACTTCTAATATTACTACTTTTGCTACTACTGCTTTTAATACTACTACCATTGCAACTGGTACTACTACTACTACTACTTCATTTCACTACAACAAATGCTACTACTTCTCCTACTACAACCATTGCTGATACAACTACAATAAATGCTACTATTATTACGATTACTGGTACCACTACTACTTCTCCTATTCCAACAAATATAGCTAATACTACTTCTATTACTACTGCTACTATTGCTACTACTACTACTACTACTTGAATTTCTACTACTACCTTTACTACTACTTCTACTACTTCTACTATTACTACTACCACTACCACTACTGCTACTACTATCACTACAACTACTAATACTACTCCTGCTACTTCTAATGCTACTACAACTACAATAGCTACTACTACTACTACTGCTACTATTGCTACTACTGCAAGAATTACTACTACTACTGCTACTGCTGCTGCTATTGTTACTGCTATAGCGGCTACTGCTACTACTACTGCTGCTGCTGCTACTTCTACTTCTACTGCTACTACTACTATAACTCGTACAACTACTATAATCATTATTATTACTCCTACTACAATTACTACAACTACTACTACAACATCTGCTTCTACTACTGTTACTAGTATTACCACTACTTCTACTGCTATTGCTGCTGCTACTGCTACAATAGCTACTACTAATGCTGTAATTATGGCTGCTAATGCTACTACTACTACCACTACTATGACTGCTTCAACGGCCACTACTGCTACTACTATTACTACTACATCTTCTAATCTTACTACTATTGCAACTACTATTACTACAACTATAACTACTACTACTATAGCTACTACTGCTACTATGACTACTAATATTACTACTACTCCTCCTACTACTACAACTGCTGCTTCCCCTATAACTTTTTTGACTACTACTCCTTGCGCTACCCCTTCTACTATTGCTGCTACTACTTCTGCTATAATTGCTACTACTACTACTATTGCTATTGCTAGTACTAGTTCTACTACTTCTACTACCACTATAACTTATCATATTACTACAACTACTGCTACTACTATTACGATTACTGGTACCACTACTACTTCTCCTAATATTACTAATACTGCTAGTACTACTTTTATCACTACTGCTATTACCATAACTGCTACTGCTACTACTTCCACTAGTACTACTACAATTACAGCTACTTCAACTACTACTACTGCAACCACTGCCACTACAACTACTATTACTACTATTTCTACAACTTCAAATATAGTTCTGACTACTACTATTGCTACTACTGCTATAATAGCTACTACTACTACCTCTACTACTACTGCTACTACTGCAAGTATTATTACTATTGCTTCTACTACTGCCACTGCTGCTACTGCTACATATGGTACTACAACTTCTATTGCACTACTACAATTACTCCTACGACTGCTACAATAATTACTACTACCACTACTACTACTACTTCGACTTCTACTTCTACTGCTACACTTACTACTATTACTACTGCTACTACATCTACTAGTGCAAATACTATTACTTTTACTACTAGTATTACAACTGCTACAACTACTTTTACTGCTACTTCTACTACTAGTATTACAACTACTACTATTACTACAGCTACTCCTACAACTACTACTTCTATTGCCATTACTACTATTACTACTAATTCTATGACTATTACTGCTCCTGCTGCTATGATAGCTATGACTAATGCTGCAATTTTGGCTACTACTGCTACCATTGCTTCAATGGCTACTACTACTACTACTATCCTTACTACATCTACAAATCTTATTGCTACTACAGCTACTACTACTACTAATTCTTCTACTTCTATTACTATACTACTACTAGTAATATTGCTACTCCTACTACTTTTTCGACTACTACTAGTTCTACTACCACTACAACTATTGCTGTCACTACTACCGCTACAATTTCTTCTTCTACTACTATTACTATTACTAGTACTACTACTACTGCTACTACTACTACTACAACCTATCATATTACTATAACTACTGCTACTATTTCTCTAACTACGACTACTGCTACTACAACTACTACTACTGTTGCTACTATTAGGGTTACAGGTACTACTATTACTACTACTACTACTGCTGCTACATCTACTACTACTAATACTACTGCTACAACTACTATTGCTTCTACTGCTACTACTACTACTGCTGCAACTAATACTATTAATACTAATGCTACTACTCCTACTTTGGCTAGTTCTATTGCTGCTACTACTATTGGTATTACTGCTACTACTATTGTTGCTACTACTACTACTCCTACTACTCCTACTACTACTAATACTTCTGCTACTACTACTTCTAGTACTACAATTGCTACTACTACTGCTGCGGCTGTTACTACTATCACTATTGCTACTACTGCTACTACTACAACCACTCCTACTACTACACTACTACTAATGTTGTTATTGCCACTATTATTGCTGCTACTACAACAACAACTACTACTACACAACTAGTACTATTGCAGTTGCCGCTACAATTGCTACTACTACAACAATTGCCGCTACTACTGCTACTACTACTACTACTATTTCTACTACTATTACGACCACTGAAACTGATGCACGTACAACAAATTCAACTACTACTTCTACTACTACTACTCCTACTACAACTACTACTCCAACTAGTATCACTTTTCATACTACTGCTACTACAACTCCGACGAATGGAGCTTTTGATACTAATACTGCTACTACTACTACTATTACTACTATTACTACTACTACTACTACTACTACTACTACTACTACTACTACTATTACTACTACTACTACTATTACAACTACTTCTACCACAATTTCAACTACTACCACTACCATTACATCAACTACTACTGCTACGACTGCTACAACTAATACTTCTACTACTACGGCCTACTACTTCCACAGCTACTACCACTACCACGATTGCTACGACTTCTACTACTATTACCACTACAACTACTACTACGACTACCACTAGTGCAACAATTGTGATTACTACTACAACTACGACAACTACTATCACTACTACTACTTCTGCGGCTACTACTACTGCTACTACTACTGTTACTGCTGCTACTCCTACTACTACGAATGCTACTGCAATTGCTGCCATTACTACTTTCGCTAGTACTACTACTACTTCTACTACAACTGCTACTGGTAGTATCGCAACTACTGCTACTACTACTACTATGACTGTTGTTACTATACTACTACTACTACTACAATGGCTATTGCTACAACCACTACTACAAATGCAACAACTTCTACTACTACGACAACTGCTACTGCAACTACTACTATTGCTACTATTTGTACTACTACTACCCCAACTAGTAATACAACTGCTACAGGGACTACTACTACTTGTGCTATTTACTCCTACTACAACTACTACTATAGCTACTAGTACTACTACTACTACTACTACTACTACACTACTAGTACTGCTGCTCTTGGCGATACTTCTAGTTCTATGACAACTATAATTGCTACAACTATTGTTACTATTGCGGTGAATAATACTGCTACTGCTCTTACAACTACTACAGCTACTGTTGCTACCACTAATGCTACTACTACTATTGCTATTACTGCTACCAAGGCTACTGCTACTATTGCTTTAGATATTACTACTACTACTGTTGCTGCTGTTGCTCATAGGGCTACTATTACAACTCCGACTACTACTTCTGCTACTACAACTGCTGCTACTTCTACTAGAAGAACTACTACTGCCACTACCATTATTACTGCTACTACTTCTACTACTACAACTTTTGCAAATACAACTACTACAACCACAACAACAACAACAAATACTACTACAACTCATATTACAACTACCACTGCTACTACTAGTGTTACTAATACTACGACTACCACTACTGCACCTACTGTTATTACTACTACAACTTCTACTACTACTGCTATCACTATTAGTACTAATACTACTATTACTACTACAACAACTACGGCTATTGCAAAAATGACTACTACAACAACTACACCTACTTCAACTACTACTACTACCACTATGGCTTCTACTGCCACTCGTACAATTGCAACTACTACTTCTATTACTACTACTGTGACAACCACTACTCCTACCACTACTACGACAAAAGCTACTTCTACTACTACTGCTACTACTACTACCCTACTACTACAACTACTACTACTTGAATCACTACTAATCCTTCAACTAATACTATTACTACTGCTAACACTACTACTACTGCAACTATCCACTACTACTACTTCCTATTGCAACTACTGCTACTCATACTTCTACTATTACTTCTACAAATACTACTATTACTTGTACGGCTACTACTACAATAACTACTAGTTCTATTACAACTACTACCACTGCAACCACTACTACAACTACTACTACTAAAACAACTACTACTCCTACTACATCTACTACTCCTACTACTAGTTCTAATACAACTAGAACTACTACCACTACTTCTACTACTACTACTGCAGCTACTACTAGTACTACAAGTACTACTACTCCTACTATTATTACTTGTACAACTACTCCTACAATTACTACTACTACTATGACTGCTATGACTATTATACCTACTACTATTGCTACCACTACCACTATAGCAACTACTGGTACTACTTCTGCAACTGCAACTAATACTTCTCCAACTACTACTACTACTACTATTACAACTACTACAACATCTACACCAACTAGGACTACTACTTCTACTACTACTACTACTACTACTATTACAACTACTGCTACATCTACACCAACTATGACTACTACTTCTACTACTACTACTACCACAACTACTACTACTACTATGACAACTACTATTACTACTCCTGCTACTTCTATGACTACTACTACTACTTTACCTACAAGTACTACAACAACAACAACTACTACTACTACTACTACTACCACTGCTCCTGCTACTACTACTACAACTATTACTATTACTAATACCACTACTACTGCTACTACAACAACTACTACTATTACCGCTTCTACTGCTACTAATGGTGCTATTGCTACAACTACAACTACCATTGCTACACTTACTACGGCGACCACCGCTACTATTACTACTACCACTAATACTACTACTACTACTACTACTACAACTCATACTAATACTACTACTATTGCCACTACTCCTCCTACTATAACTAGTAATACTATTACTACTACTATTGTCGCTACTACTGTTATTGCCAATACTATTACTGCTACTACTATTACGGCTAATGCTACCACTACAACACCAAGCTCTTCTGCAACTACTACTTATGTTTCTACTACTACAAATATTAATGCTATTGCTACCGCTATTACTACTACTACCACCACATCTACTACTACTACCGCTGCTTCTACTACTACTACTACTGCTACTACTTTAACTACTACTACTTCTACTCATACTACTACTACGGCTACTACTGCTACAACTGCTGCTACAACAACTACTGCTATAGCGGCTCCTACTACCACAACTACTTCTACTATTGCAACTACTGCTACTACTACAACTGCTACTACTAATCCAACTAAGACTACTACAACTAATACTGCAACTACTGTTGCTACTTTTGCTAAACGTATTGCTACTACTGCTACTACTATTACTATTACTACTACTGCTACCACTACTTCTACTACTACCACTACTACGACAACTACTATTGCTGCTACTACTACTACTACAATTATTACTACTACTAATACTACCACAACAACAACTACTACTACTGCTACTATTCATTCTACTGCTACTACCACTACTACAGCTACTACTATTGCTACTACTTCTGTTACAACTAGTACTACAACTTTTGTTGCTATAGTTACTACTTCTACTACTACTACAACTACTACTACAACTGCAGCTATAACCAATTCTGCTGCAGCTACTATTATGCTACTACTACTAGTACAGTGACTACCACTACTACTACAACACTAATAGTTCTACTATTGTTGCCGCTACTACTACTGCTACTACAACTACAGTTGTTGCGACTACTACCACTTCTACTACTACTACTACTGTTGCTGATGCTCTCACAACAACTACTTCTACTGTCGCTCTTGCAACTACTACAACTACTACTACTACACCACCCACTACTACTATTACTATGAGTATTACTACTACTACTTCTGCGACAACAACAACAACTTCTTCTATTACTCTTACTAGTACTACTGCTACTACTGCTGCTACTACTACAACTACAAATACAACAACAACTACTACGACTACTACTACTACTCCTCCTCCTCCTCCTCCTTCTCCTACTACTACTACTACTACATCGACTACTACTATTGCTACTACAATTACAACTACTCCAATAACTACTATTATGCCAAATACTGCTATTATTACCACTATTATTGCTACTTCCCCTACTACTACTACTCCTCCTCCAAGTACTACTCCTACTCCTCCTCATACTACTATTACTATTACTGCTAATATTCTACTATTCTATTGGAACTTCTTCTTCTACAACTACTACAACTACTATACTACCACTACCACTGTTGCGACCGCTACTGCTATTACTACTACTACTACTACTACTTCTACTGCTACTCCTACTACCACTCCTACTACTAGTACTACTACAACTCCTACTACAACTATGGCCACTACTACTACTACAACTATTGCTGCTACTAATAATACTATTACTATTACCACTACAACTACTTCTACAACTACTACTACTTCTACTACTACTCCTCCTCCTATTACTACTCCTACTACTACTACTACTATTACTCCTACAACAACTACTACTACAACTATAGCTACGGTTGCTAGTGCTACTACAACAAGTGCTACTACTACTACCACTACTACTGCTACTTGTACTACTACAACTATTACTACTTGTATGACAACTACTGCTACTAGTACTACTACTACTGCGTCTAGTACTACTACAGGTAATACGATGACTACTACTACTACTACTTCAACTACCACTACTACAGCTACTACTACTTCTACTACTACTACTATTACTTCTACAAATACTACTACTACTCCTATGAGTACTACCACTACTCCTACCGCTACTACTAATACTCCTTCTACTACGACTATTACTACTACTACTACAATTACTACAAATTCTACAAACTTCTCCTACTACAACTACTTATACTGCTACTACTACTACCTCATACAACGACTCTATTATAGCTACTACTACTACTACTACTACACTATTACTACTATACTACTTTACTATACTACTACTACTACCTACTACTACTACTACTATACTACTACTACTACTATTACTACTACTACTACTGCACTAGTACTACTACTACAACTACTACTTCTACTACTACTGCTGCAGCTACTACTAGTGCTGCTATTACTACTACTACTATTAGAAATACTACTACTACTACACCAACTACTACCACTACTACTGTAGCTGCTTTTGCGGTTACTACTAATACAACTACTACAAAAACTACCACTCCTACTACTCCTGCCACTTTGATAATTTCAACTACTATTGCTTCTATTACTGCCACTACGAGAACTATTAGTACTAATACAACAAGAACTGCTACTACAATATCTACTACTACTACTCAAGCTACCACCACCACCACTACTACTACTACCACTACTGATACCAATGCTACTAGTACTGCTACTACTGCTACTACTGCTACTACTACTACTACTACTACTACTACTACTACTACTACTACTACTACTACTACTACTACTACTATTGCTGCTGCTGCTGCTACTGCTGCTGCTGCTGCTACTACTACAACTACTACTACTACTACTACTACTACTACTACTACGACCACCACCACCACCACCACTACTACTACTATAGCTACTACTCCTACTATGACTATAACTATTACTACTCCTGCTACTACTACATCTATGATTACTTCTACAATTACAACTACTAGTTCTACAACAGCAACTACTACTACTTCTGCTGCTTCTATTGCTATAGCTAATAGAACTATAACTATTACTAAACAACTATTACAGCTACAACTACTTCAATTACTACTACTTCTACTGCTGCTACTACTAATAATACCACTGCAACTACTATTACTACTGTTACTACTCCTACTACTACTGCTTCTACTACTACTTCTTCTACTACTACTACTCCTACAATTACTACTACTATTGCAACTACTCCTACAACCACTGCATCTACCACTACTGTTACTACTAGTACTACTACTACTGCTACTACTGCTACTACTACCACTACTGCTGCTACTAATTCTACTATTTCTACAACTTCTACTATTGTTGCAACTGCTATGGCTCTTATTACTAATGCTACTCATGCTTCTACTATGACAATAATAGCTACTATTGCTACTACCTCAACTACTATTACGATAACTACTACTACTACTAGTACTATTGCCGCTACTACTACTAATACTAGTGCTAGTACAACAACAACAACTACTGCTACTAGTGCTACAACTGGTACTACAACTACTATTACTACTAATATTACTACTACTACTACTTCTTCTGCTCCTAATGCTTCTGCTGCTATTGGTGCTACTACTACTACTACTTCTACAACGGTTACTACTGCTACCCCTATGATGGCTTCTGCTACTATTACTACAACTGCTACTACTACTACTACTGCAACAACAACTAATATTACTTATACTACTAGTTTTATGACTGCTACTACTAATATTATGTCTACTACTACTACTATAATAATAACTATTACTACTACTGATGTTGATGCTGCTGCTAATACTAATACTACTTCAGCTACTGCTACTACTACTGTTACAATTTCTACTGCTACCACTTCTACTACTGCTACTTCTACTCCAATTACTACTACTACTACTAGTAATACTACTACTACTACTACAACTATTGTTACTTCTACTACTACTACTACTACTACTACTACTACTACTTCTATCAGGCTACTACTACTACAGCTACTAGCACTATTACTACTACTGCTACTACTGCTGCTGCTGCTGCTAGTACTGTTGCTACTACTACTATGGCTACTACTTCTACTACTACCACTACTGGAACGAACACTACTACTGCTTCTACTACAACAACTACTGCTGTTACTGCTGCAACATCTACTACTACTGCCGCTACTTTTGCTATTACTACTATTACTGCAACCACTACCACTACTACTACTGCTACTACTACTACCACAAGTAATATTACTAGTACTACTACTATTGTTGTTGCTGCTACTACTATTCGTACTACTATTGCCGCTACTACTGCTTCTATTGCTACAACAACTACTACTTTTGCTGCAAATAATACTACAACTACTACAATTACAACTGATACAACTACTATTCTCGCTGTTGCTGCTTTTGCTGCGACTACTACTACTACTACTACTGTTGCTACTACTACCCCTACTACTACTGCTCCTACTACTCATCTTACTTCTACTACTACTGCTGCTACCATGGCTACTACAGCTTCTTTTGCTTCTACTGATAATACTATACTGCTGCTATTGCAACTACTACAACTACGGCTATTGACACTACTACTACTATGACATCTCCTACTACTACTACAATTGTTGCTACTACTGCTGCTGCTACTACTATTGCTACTACTGCTAATACTTCTACTGCCACTGCTGCTGCTATGATTACTACTTCTACTACTACTACTATTATTACTATTGTTATTGCTACTACGATTGCTACTATTATTGCTACTACTACTACGACTACTACTACTAATGCTAATAATACTACTGCAAATATTGTTGCAGCTACCACTATGGCTATTACTAATACTACTACTACTATTGTTGCTACTGCGACTACCAATACTATTACTACTAATACTGCTGCTGCTACCATTACTACTGCTACTCCTACTACTACTACGACTACTACTCCTATAGCTACTACTGCTACTGCTACTACTACAAGGACAACTACTACTGTTACAGTAGATACTACTGCTACTACGATAGCTACTACTACTACTACTACATCTACAACTACTAGTACAACAGTAATACTGCTACAGCAGCTACTACTGCAATATTACTACTACTATGGCTACAACTATTGCTACTACTGCTACTTCTATTACTACTACTACTACTTTAGCAACTACTATTACTACAACTACTATGGCAACTACAACAACTACTGCTACTACTACTAATACTACTATTACTACTTCTACTACTACTACTTGTACTATTGCTAATGCCACAACTACAACTACTTGTCCTTCTACAACTACTACTTCTAGTACTACTTTTACTACTATTACTATTACTAATACTCCTATTATAACTAGCAATACAACAGCTACTACTACTTCTACTGCTGCTAATGCTACTATGACTACTAGTACTACTACTACTACTGCGTCGGCTACTACTACTACTACTACTTCTACTTCTACTGCAACTCCTACTACTACTAATGCTGCTCAAACTACTTCTACTACAACTGCTGCGGCTACTAATACCATTACTACAACCACCACTACTACTGCTACTCCTACTACTACTGTTGCAACTACAACTTCTACTACTTCTAGTTCTAATACTACTACTACTACTACTATTATTACTATTGCTGCCACTGCTACTATGACTGCTGCAATTGCTACTACTACTATTACGGCTACTACTTGAACTACAAATCATTCTGCTATTACTACTGCTACTACAACAACAACAACAACTACTTCTACTGCAACTAGTAGTACAATAGCTACTGCTGTAGCTACTAATACAACTGCTACTAATACTACAATAATTACTACAAGTTGCACTACGACTATTACTACTACTACTATTACTGCTACTACCACAGCTACTACTATTATTACTCCAAACACCCCAACTACAACTGCTACTTCTACTACTACTACTACTACTACTACTACTACTACTACTACTACTACTACTACTATTATTACTACAAATACTACTATAACTGCTATTATTATTATTACTACTACTACTACTACTACTACTACTACCACTACTACTACTACTACTTCTTCTACTACAATTAATGCTACTATTGCTAGTACTTCTACTGCTACTCCCACTAATTGTGCAACTACTGATACTACAGTTGCTGCTACTACTACTACTCCTCCTCTTACTACTACTTCGACTACTACTACACCTACTACTACTACCACGACTATAGCTATGGCTACTGTTGCTACTTCTGCTATCATTACCATGAATGCTACGACTATTACTACTACTACTATTATTAATACAACAATAACAACTACTACTATTGCTACTACCACTGCTGCAACTACTACTACAGCCATGACTTCTACTGCAGCTACTGCTACTACGACGATCGCTACTATGACTACATTCTAAATACTACTTCTATTAGTAGTACGACTATAACAACTACTACTTCCACAACTACTGCTACTACTGCTACTACTACTATGACTATAGCTACAACTACTACTTCTACTACTGCTCTTGCTACTACCACAATGGCAACTACGACTATTGCTACAACAATAACTGCTACCGCTACTACTGCAACTAGTGCTACTACTACTACTACTATTATTACTACTACTGATACAACTAGTACTACTACTACAACTATAAATACAACTAGTACCGCTACAATTAGGGCTACTATTGCTACTACTACCACTACTATTGTGGCTGCTACTACTACGTCTACTACTACTAGTACTACTATTGCTACTACTAAAATAGCTACTACTACTTCTTTTGCTACTGCTACTGCTACTACTACCACTACAACTACTTCTACTACTGCTTCAATTGCTACTACGAGTACTACAAGTACTACTACTACTTCTAGTGCTACAGCTACAACTACTGCTACTACTGCTACTTGTATTACTACTACTACTACTTTAGCAGCAACTATTACTACAACTACTGTGGCTATTAAAACTGCTACAGCTACTACCACTGTTGCTACAACTGCTACAAATACTACTACTACTACTATTACGGCTTCTACTACTACTACTTGTACTATTGCTAATGCCACTACTATAACTATTGTCCTACTACTACTGCTGCTGCTACTACTTCTACTACTATTACTATTACCAATACTCCTATCATTACTAGCAATAGAGCTACTACTACTACTGCTGTTGCTGATAATGCTACTAGGACTACTACTACTACCACTAATGCTTCTACTACTGTTGGTATGACTACCACTACTATTGTTGCGGCTAATACTACTACTACTTCTACTTATAATGCAACTGCTACTACTACTAATGTTTCTGCTACTACTGTAACTACTTCTACTGCAACCGCTGCAGCTGCTACTACTATTACTACAACAACAACTACTACTACTACAGCTACTACTACTGTTGCAACTACAACTTCTATAATTTCTACATCTACTAATATTATTGTTGCTGCTACAACTACTATTGCTACTACTGCTACTATGACTGCTGCAATTGCTACTACTACTATTGCTACTAATACTAGTGCTTCTACTACTAATCCTTTTGCTATTATTACTGCGACTAATACTAGTGCTACTACTACTAATATTACTAAAACAACACCAACTACTTCTACAATTACTAGTAGTACAACTGCTACTACTACAGCTACAACTATAACTGCTACTACTACTTGCACTACTGCTATTACTGCTACTACTACTTGCACTACTGCTATTACTGCTACTACTACTAGTACAACTTCTACTATTACTGCTAACGCTACAGCTACTGCTACAATTATGCCAAATACACCAACTACAAGTGCTAATATTACTACTACTACTACTATTATTACAAATACTACTACAACTACTATTATTATTACTACTACTACCACTACTACTACTATTTCTTCTACAATAATTACCGCTACAATTACTACTATTTCTACTGCTGCTCCTACTGCTAATCATACAACTAATGCTACTACTACTGCTACTATTACTTCTCTTACTACTACTTCTACTACTACTACACCTACTACTACTACCACTACTACTACTACGGCTACTGCTGCAACTTCTCCTATCACTACAACGAAAGCTACTACTACTATTAATACAACAACTACTACTACAAATACTACTGCTACAGCTGCCACAACTACTACTACAGCTACGACTGCAATTGCTGCTTCTATAACTACATTCCGAATACTACTTCTACTAGTAGTACTACTATAACAACTACTACTACGACTACTACAACAACTACTACTGCTACTACTACTACCACCACTACTGCTACTACTACTACTGCTACTACTGCAACTGCTACCATTACTACTACTACTACTTTTGCTACTACTATAAAGGCAACTATGACTACTGTTACAACGATAATTGCTACCGCTACTAGTACAACAACTACTATTGCTACTCTACTACTACTACTACTACTACTATTACCACTACTGATACAACTAGTACTAGTGCTATAACTATAAATATGACTACTGCCACTACAACTATCGCTACTTTTGCTACTACTACTACCACTACTATGGTAGCTACTACTACTCCGACTGCTACTACTAGCACAAGTACTACTACTACTACTATAATTGCTACTGCTAATATAGCTACTACTGCTTCTATTGCTACTACTACTGCTACTACTACCACTACTACTGCTTCAACTACTGCTACAACTGCTACTATAAGTACTACTACTACTACTACTACTATGATTGTGACTACTAATAAATCTGCTACTACTTCTATTGCTCTTGCTACTACTACTACTGCTACTACTACTACAACTACTGCGACTATTACTACTGCAGCTGCCACTACTACTATTACCACGACTACTACTACTGCTACTACCACTTCTACAAGTACTACTACTATTCCTACTACTGCTTCTACTACTTCTGCTATGGCTACTATTACTACCAATACTACTGCTATTGCTATTATGGCTGCAACAGCTGCTACTACTACTAAAACTACTAGTTTTGCTACTACTATTACTACTCCTACTACCATTACTACTGCTTCCACTACTACCACTAGTACTACTACTACTAATACTGCAACTACTACTACTATTGCTGCTACTACTATTACTACTGGTACTACGACTGCTACTTCTACTACCACCCCTACTATTACTAGTACTACAACTGCTACTAATACAACTAATACTATTACTACTACTTTTATTACAATTGTTACTACTTGTACTACGACTATAAATGTAACTACTACTGCTACATCTATCACGGCTATGGCTACTACTACCCCTCCTACTGCACCTTACAGTTCTACTACTACTTTTATTACTTCTGGTAGTACTGCTATTGCTACTTCTACTACTACTTCTGCTACTACAACTACTACTACTACTACTAGAACAACTAGTACTACTACTATTAGTTCTACTACCACTACCACTACTCCTAAAACTACTATGCCTACTACTACTACTAGTACCACTACTATTACTGCTACAAGTGCTACTACAGCTACTATTAATACTACTACTAATACTACTACTACTACTATCGCTACTGCTGTGACTGTTTCAGTGGCAACTACTACTACGGCAACTACAGCTGCTACTACTCCCATAGTTGCTACTATTGTTGCTACCATTACTACTATTGCTACCATTACTACTACAACTACAATGACAACTACTACTGCTGCTGCGACTACTACTTCCATTACTATTGAAACTGCTAATACTACTATAACAACAACAATAATAACAACAACAACTACTACTACTACTGCTACTACAGCTGCTGCTACTACTGCTGATATTACTACTGATACTTCTGGTACTACTCCTCTTGCTACTGCTTTGACTACTGCTGCTACTTCTACCCCTACTACTTTTACTAGTACTACAACTACCACTATTTTTACTACTACTAATGATACTACTTCTTTTTCTACTACTACTACTTCTCCTAATACTACTACTACCACTACCACTATTGCTACTACTACTGCTGCTGCAACTATAGCTACTCCTACTGCTACTACTTCTATGACTATTACTGCTACTACTATGAAAACTACTACTTCTACTACTGCTGCTGCTGCTGCTGCTGCTGCTGCTGCTGCTGCTCCAACTACTACTACTACTACTACTACTACTACTACTACTACTACTACTACTACTACTACTACTACTACTACTACTACTACTACTACTACTACTACTACTACTACTACTACTACTACTACTACTACTACTACTACTACTACTACTACTAACTAACTACTACTACTACTACTACTACTACTACTACTACTACTACTACTACTACTACTACTACTACTACTACTACTACTACTACTACTACTACTACTACTACTACTACTACTACTACTACTATTACTACTACTACTACTACTACTACTACTACTACTACTACTACTGTCATAGCTATTATTGCTACTACTATTACTACTCCTACAACTATTACTATAGCTATTATCGCTACCACTGTTACTACTCCTACAACTATTGCTATAGGTATTATTACTATAACTACTACTGCAGCTGCAGCTGCGACTGCCATAGCTATTATTGCTACTACTATTAGTACTCCTACAACTATTACTATAGCTATTATCGCTACTACTATAACTACTCCTACAACTATTACTATAGCTATTATCGCTACTACTATTACTGCTCCTACAACTATTACTATAGCTATTATTGCTACTACTACTACTACAGCTACAACTGCTACTACTCCCACTACTACTACTACTACTACTTCCACTACTACTACTCCTGCTACTTCTGCTACTACTGCTACTGCTACTACTGCTTCAGCTACTACTACTACTACAACTGCTGCTACTGCTGCTCCTATTACTACTGCTACTACTGCTGCTACTTCTACTCCTAATATGCTAAATATAATAATAATAATAACTACTACTACTAGCATTAGTTATAGTAGTAGTAGTAGAAGTAGTATTAGTAGTAGCAATAGCTTTAGTTGCAGCAGTAGTAGTACCAACAGTAGTCATAGTAGTCATGGAAATAGTAGCAGCAGCAGTAGTGATGGTAGTAATAGTAGTAGTAGTAGCAGTAGCTGTAGTAGAAGTAGTTGTAGTGGTAGTTGTAGTTTGAGTTATAGTAGTAATAGCTATAGTAGTACTAGGAGTAGTAGTAGTAGCAGCCATAGGAGTAGTAGTGGAAGTAGTGGTAATAGTGGTGGTAGCAGTAGTAGTAGTAGTAGTACTTATTATAGTTGTAGTATATTAGTAACTATAGTAGTAGTTATTATTGTTGTAGTAGTAGTAGTAGTAGCTATTGTAGTTGTGGTGGTGGTAGTAGTAGTAGTAGAAGTAGTAGTAGAATTAGTACCCGAAGTAAACGTAAAAGTAGTAGTAGTTGTAGTCGCAATAGTAGTAGTAGTCATAGTATTAGGAGTAGTAGAATTAGTACCCAAAGTAATCATAAAACTATTAGTAGTTGTAGTAGCAATAGTAGTAGCAATCATAGTTGTAGTAGTAGTAGTACCAACAACAGAAGTAGTTGTAGCAAAAGTAGCAGTAGCACTTGTTGTAGTGGTAGTAGTTATTGTTGTTGTAGTAATAGTACTAGTAGTAGTAGTAGCAGCAGCAGCATTAGTAGTAGTAGTAGTAGTAGTAGTAGTAGTGGTAGTAGTAGTAGTAGAATTAGTACCCAAAGTAAACATGAAATTAGTAGTAGTTGTAGTAACAATAGTAGCGGTAGTCATAGTTGTAGTAGTAGTAAACGCAGTAGAATTGATATCCAAAGTAATCGTAAAAGTATTAGTAGTTGTAGTAGCAATAGTAGTAGCAGTCATAGTTGAAGTACTAGTAGGAGAACCAACAATAGTAGTAGCGGTTGGTGGAGCAGTATCCGCAGTTGGAGTTTGGGTAGTAGTAGTAGTAGTAGTGGTAGTAGGCTAGTAGTAGCAACTTTAGTACTAGCAGTAGTGGTAGTGGTAGTAGTAGTAGGCTAGTAGTAGTAGTAGTAGTGGTAGTAGGCTAGTAGTAGGCTAGTAGTAGTAGTAGTAGCAACTTTAGTACTAGCAGTAGTGGTAGTGGCAGCAGCCGAAGTTATAGCCATAGTAGTATTTGTATTAGTAGTAGTAGTAGTAGTAGTAGTAGTAGTAGTAGTAATAGTAGTAGAAGTAGTAGTTATTGTTGTAGTAGTAGTAGTAGTAATAGTAGTTGTAGTAGTAGTTGTTGTTGTTGTTGTAGTAGTAGTAGTAGTAGTTGTTATTGTTGTTGTTGTTGTTGTTGTTGTTGTTGTAGTAGTAGTAGAAGCAAAAGTAGCATTAAGGGTAATAATAGTTGGAGTAGTGGTAGTAGTAGTAGTAGTAGAAGCAGTAATAGCGACAGTAGTTGCACAAGTGGTAGTAGAATTAGTAGTAGTAGTAATAGTATCAGTATAGGTAGCCGAAGTAGTAGCAGAAGTAGTTATAGTAAAAGTAGCAGTAGCAATTGTTATAGCAGCAGCAGAAGTAGCAGCAGCAGCAGTCATACTTGTTATAGTGGTAGTAGTAGTCATTATTGTAGTAGTGCTAGTAGCCCAGGTATTACTCGCAATAGTGGTAGCAGTTGTCATAGGAGCAGCAGTAGCTGTAGGAGTAGTAGTTATTGTATGAGCAGTACTTGTGGAAGCAGGTGAAGTAGTAGTAGCAGTAGTATTAGTAATAGTAATAGTAGCAATAGTAGTAGTAGTACTAGTAGTAGTAGTAGTAGTAGTAGTAGTAGATAGAGTAGAAGCTTCAACTGCGATAGCAGCAATAGTAGTAGTATGGGTAGTAGGAACAATAGTAGTCACAATACTAGTAGGTGCATAAGTAGTAGTTGCACGAGTTGTACTAATCATTACAGTAGCAATAGAATTAGTGGTATTAGTTGCAAAAGTATAGTAGTTGTAGGGCCAATAGTAGTTGTACTAGTAGGAGTAGCAATAGTAGTCGCAATAGTAGTTGCACCAAGTGTAGTACTGGTCGTAGTACTTGTAGTTGTAGTTGTAGTAATAGTAGTAGCAGAAGTAGTAGTTGTTGTTATTGTAGTAGTAGTGACAGTAGTAGTAGTAGTAGTAGTAGTCGTACTAGTAGTAGCAGAAGAAGTAGTAGTAGTAGTAGCAGTAGTAGTAGAAGCAGTAGTTATAGCAGTAGTAGAAGTAGCAACATTAGTGGTTGTATTAGTAGCAGACTTAGTAGTAGTAGTTATAGTAACAATAGCACTCGGAGTTATGGTAGGTGTAGTAGCAGTAGTTGCTGCAGTAGTTGTAGTAGTAACTGTAGTAGTAGAAGCAGCAGCAGTTGTTGTAGCAGCAACAGTAGTAGTGATTATAGTAGTAGTAGGAGAGGAAGTAGATGGGGTAGTAGCTATAGCAGTCGTTGTAGCAATAGTTGTAGTAGTTGTTATACTACCTATAGTAGTAGCAGCAGTAGTAGTAGCAGTAGTAGTAGTGGAAGTAATAGTAGTAGCAGTTGTAGTTATAATAGAAGTAGTCGTAGTAGTAGCAGTAGTAGTTAAAGTAGCACTTGTAGGAGTAGGAGCACTAGGAGTAGTAGTTGTGGTAGTTGCAGCAGTCATAGAAGTATCAGTTGTAGTAGGAGAAGTAGCAGTAGTAGTAGTAGAAGTAGCATTTGTTGCAGTAGCAGTACTAGTAGTAGTATCTATAGTAGCAATTGCTATATTAGTAGTAGCATCATAGTAATAGCTATAGTAGTAGTAGCTATAGTAGTAGCCACACAGGCAGTAGCCACAGTAGTTGTAGCAGTAGCAGCACTAGTAGTTGTAGGAGTTATAATAGTAGCAGTAGTAGGAGTAGCAGTAGTAGGATTAGTAGTAGTAAGATTAGCTATAGTAACAAGACCAGTATTAGCAGTAGTAGTTCAAGCAGTAGTCGTAGTAGTAGTAGCAGTAGTAGAAGTAGTATTGATAGCAGCAGTAGTAGTAGTAGCTGAAGTCATTATAGTACTAGATGTAGAAGCAGCAGCAATAGTAGCAGTAGTAACATTAGTAGCAGTAGCTATGGTAGTGGTAGTAGTAGTAGTAGCAATAGACATAGTAGTAGTAAGAGTGGTACTAGTAGCAATAGTAGCAGTAGCAGTAGTAGTTGTAGTAGTTGCAATAGTAGTAGTAGTAGTAGTTGGAGCAATAGGAGGGGTAGTAGTAGTAGTTATAGTAGTAGTACTAGTAGTAGTATTAGAAGTAGTAGGAGCAGCAGTAATAGTTGTAGTTGTAGCAGTAATAGGAGTTGTTGTAGTCACGTAGATGTAGTAGTAGTAGTATTAGTAGTAGTAGCAATAGCAGTCGTCATAGTAATAGTGGTAGTAGTAGTAGTAGTAGTGGTAGTAGAAGTAGTAGTTCTAATAGTAGTAGCGGTAGTAGTAGTAGGAGTAGTAGTTTTAGCAGTGGGAGTAGTAGTGGGAGTAGTAGTATAAGTAGTAGCGGTAGTTCTAATAGTAGCTATAGCAGCAGCAGCAGTAGTAGTAGTATAAGTAGGAGTAGAAATGCTAGTAGTAGTAGTAGTAGAAGTAGTAGTAGTAGTTGTACTGGTAGCCGTGGTGGAAGTAGTTGTCATAGTAGTCGCAGTAGCCGTAGTGGTAATAGTTTTATAGTAGTAGTGGTATTAGCATAGTAGTAGTAGTAGTATCTGAAGTATTAGTCGCAAAATTAGTAGTAGTAGCTATTGTAGTAGCAACAGCTGTGGTAGCCATTGTAGTAGTAGCAGTATTAATAGTAGTACTAGTAGTTTAGTAGTAGTAGTAATAGTTGTAGAAGTAATTATAGCAATAGTGGTAGCAATGTTAGTAGAAGTATTAGTGGTGGTGGTATTAGTAGTAATAGGTGTAGTAGTTGTGGTTGTTGTAGTAGCAATCGTCATAGTAGTAGTAGTTATTGCAGCAACTATAGTACCAGTAGTAGCAGTAGTAATAGTAGTAATTATTGTTGTAGTAGTTGTAGTAGAGTGGTAATTATAGAAGTAGTAGGAGGAGAAGTCGTAGAAGTAGTAGCAGTAGTAGTAGTATTAGCAGTTGTAATAGTAGTAATAGGAGTTGCAGCCGCAGCATTTGCAGTAGTAGTAGTTATTGTGGTAGTAGTAGAAGCAGTTGTAGTAGTGGTTATAGTCGTGGTAGTACAAGTAGTAGTAGTAATAGTAGAAGCAGTATTTCTTGTAATAGGAGTTGGTTCAGGTGTAAGGGTAGTAGTAGCAGCAGGGGTAGTAGTAGTGGCAGTAGTAGTAGGAGTAGTTGGAGTAGTAGGAATAGTAGTAGTGGGACCAGTACTAGTAGTTGTAGCAGTAGTAGTCGTTACAATAGTGGTAGTAGCAGTAGCGGTTTTTGCAATTGTAATAGTAGTAGTAGCCATAATAGCTGTTGTCGCAGTAGTAGTTATAGTAGTAGTAGTTGTTGTAGTAAGAGTACTAGAAGTAGTTGTAGTAATAGCTGTAGTAATATTAGTAGTGATAGGTATAAAAGTACTAGTAGTAGTAGTATTTGTAGCAACAGAAGTAGTAGTAGCAGTAGCAAAAGCAATAGTTGTAGTAGTAGTTGTAGTAGTTGCAGTAGTAGAAGTCGTAGTATTTGTAGTAGTAGTTGTAGTAGTAGTAGTAGCAACAACAACAACAACAGTGGTTATTGAAGAAGTAGCCAGAGGGGGAGTCATAATAGTAGTGGTAGTAGTAGTCTTAGTAGTAAAAGTAGTAGAAGAAGTAGTAGCAATAGTAATATTAGTAGTATCGTTTGGAGTAGCAGTAGTAGCGGTAGGAGTAATAGTAGCAGTAGCAATAGGAGTAGTAGAAGTAGTAGTAGTAGTAGTAATAGTGGGTAATAGTAGTAGTAGTGGCAAATGTAGTAGTAGAAGTAGCAGTAGGAGTAGTAGTAGTAGTAGTACGAGTAGTTGTTGTTGTAGTAGTAGCAGTAGTAGTAGTATTAAAAGTAGTAATAGTAGTAGTTTTTGGTGTAGTAGTGCTAGCAGTTGAAGTTGTAGTAGTAGTGTAGTAGTAGTAGCGGTAGTTGTAGTATTAGAGGTAGTAGCAATAGCAGTAGTAGCTGTAGTAGTAGTACTAGAAGTAGTAGTCGATGTAGTAGTAGTAGAAGAGTAGTGGTAGTAGTTTTAGTTGTACTAGTAGTAGCAAGAATAATAGTGGTAGTTGCTGTAGTAGTAGTTGCTGTAATACTAGTAGCATAAGTAGTTATAGGAGTAGCTTTTGGAATAGGAGTTGAAGTAGTGGTAGTTGCTAAAAGTGGTAGTAGTTGTAGTAGTAGTAGTCATAGTATTAGTAGTAGTAGTAGTAGTTGTTGTTGTTGAAGTACAAGCAGTGGTAGCAGTCATACTAGTGGGTAGTAGTAGTATGAGTGTAGAAGTAGTAGAAGGAGTAGCAGTAGTTATTGTTGTGGTAGTAGCAGTAGTATTGGTAGTAGTAGTACGTGTAGTAGTAGTAGTAGTTTTAGAAGTAGTCATAGTAGTAGTAGTAGAAGTACTAGTAGGAGGAGGAGGAGAAGTAGTGGCAGTAGTAGGAGTAGTAGTTGTAGAAATAGTAGAAATAGCGGTAGTAGCAGTAGTACTAGTAGTAGTAGTAGTAGTAGTAGTAGTAGTCGTAGTAGTTATAGTAGTAATAGTAGTAGTAGTAGTAGTATTAGTGTTAAAGTAATAGTAGTAGTAGCCATAGGTGTAGAAGTAGTTGTAGGAGTTGGAGTAGGAGTAGCAGTAGTACTAGTAGTAGTAGTACTAGCAGTAGTGCGAGTACGAGTATGAGTAGGAGTAGTAGCAGCTGTATTAGGAGTAGGAGTACTAGTAGTAATTGCAGGAGCAAGGGTAGGAGGAGTAGTTGTTGTTGTTGTGATTGTTGAAGCAGAAGTAGTATTAATACTAGTAGTTATAGTAGTACTTATATTAGTCATAGTAGTATTAGTAGTAGTTGTATGGGTAGAGGTGGGAGTAATAGTAAATGGAGTAGTGGTAGTAGTAGTTGGAGTTGGAGTAGGAGTAGTAGAAGTTGTACTTGTAACAGAATTAGTACTGGCAATAGTAGTAACAGTAGCAGTAGTAGTAGTGGTGGTAGAAGTAATAGAAATAGTAGCAGTAGTAGTAGGGGTAGTAGTTGTTGTAGTAGTTGAAGTAGTTGTACATGTCAGAGGAGTGGTAGGAGTAGGATTTGGAGTAGGAGTTGGAGTAGGAGTGGCAGTACGAGTTGTAATAGTTGTAGTACTACTAGTAGGAGTAGTAGCTGTAACAGGAGTAGTAGTAGTAGTAACAGTTGCAACAATAGTTGTAGTAGTATTAGTAGTCGTTGTAGTTGTAGTGGTAGTAGTAGTAGCATTAGTAGCAGTAGTTGTAGTAGTAGCGACAGCAGCAACAACAACAGCAGCAGCAGTAGTAGTAGTAGGAATAACACCTGTAATAGTTGTAGTAGTAGTAGTTGTTATAGAAGTAGTACTAATAGTAGTAGTATTAGTAGTACTTGTGATAGTAGTAGTAGTAGTTGCGGTAGTAGTAGTAGTAGTAGTAGTAGTAGTAGTGGTAGTAGTAGTAGTAGTAGGAGCAGCAGTAGTAGCAGTAGTAGCAGAAGTAGTTGGTGTAGAAATTGTTGTAGTAGTGGTAGTAATTGTAGTGGTTGTTGTTGTCATTGTTGTAGTGGTAGTAGTTGTAGTAATAGTGGTGGTAAAAGCAATAGCAGTAGTTGTAGCAACCGTAGTAGTACCAATAGTATTAGGAGTAGGAGAAGTATTTGTAGATGTAGTAGTAGTAGTAATAGCAACAGGAGTAGCAGCAACAGCAGTAGTAGTAGTTGAGTTAGTTGTAGGAGTTGTTGTAGCAGTAGCAGCTTTAGTAGTAGTACTAGTAGTAGTAGTAGCAATGCCAGCAGCTAGTATTAGTTGCAATGGTAGCAAAAGTAGTAACATTAGTTGTAGCAATATTAGTAATAGTGATAATAGTAGCAGAAGTAGCAGTACTAGTAATTGGAATAGTAGTAGCAGTAGCAATAGTCATAATATTTGTAGTAGTGGTAGTAGCACTAGTAGTAGTAGTCATAGCAAAAGTAGCAGTAGAAGTAGAAGCAGTAGCAGCAGTAGTAGCAGTCTTAGTAGTAGTAGTAGTTGTAGTAGGAGATGTAGTTGTCGCAATAGTAGTAGCTGCTGCAGCAGGGAAAGCAGTAGTAGTAGTACTAGCAGTAGCAGCAGTAGTAGTAGCAGTAGAAATAGTAGTAGTGCCCGAAGCTGCAGCAATAGTAGTGGTATTATTAGTTGTGGTAGCCACAGTACTTATAATTGTATTAGTAGTTGTAGTGACGGTAGCAGCAGTTTTAGTAGTAGCAGTAGTAGTAGTAGTGAAAGGAGCAGCAACACCAGGGGTCGTAGTAGTTGTAGTAGTAGTAGCAGGAGCAAAAGTAGTCATTGTGGTAGTGGTAGTAGCAGTGGTAGTAGTAGTAGTAGTCGTAGCAGCAACAGTTGTGGTAGATGAAGTAGTAGCACTTATAGCAGTAGCAGCAGTAGTACTACTACTAGTAGTAGTTGTTGAAGTTGTAGTCGTAGCCATGTTAGTAGTAGAAGTATTAGTTGTAGTAGTAGTAGAAGTAATAGTAGTAGTAATGGGAGTAGCACTAGTAGTAGTAGTAGTATTTGCAAAAGTAGACGCAGTAGTACAAATAGCAGTAGTAGCAAAAGTAGTAGGAGTAGTAGTGGCAGCCATAGTATTAGCAATTGTATTAGGAGTAGGAGAAGTAGTTGTAGATGTACTAGTTGCTGCAGCAACATGAGTAGTGGCAGTATTAGCAGCAGTAGTAGTAGCACAGAAGTAGTAATCGTAACAATAGTAGTAGTAGAAGTAATGACAGTAGCAGTAGTAGGAGTAGTAGTAATAATAATAATAATGGCAGTAGTAGTAGTAGTTGCAGCAGCAGTAGTTGTAGTAGCTGTAATAGTAACAGTAGGAGCTGTCGCAGTACAAGTAGTAGTAGTTATGGCAAAAGTAGTAGCAATAGTATAAGTAGTAGTAGAAGTAGAAGTAGCATCATTAGTAGTAGTAGTCATAGTACTAGCATTCATATAAGTAGTAGTTCTTACAGTTGTAAGAGATGTAGTAGTAGTATCAGTAGTGGTAGTAGCAATAACAACAATAATAGTAGCAATAGTGGTGGTAGTAGTAGTAGCAGTAGTTATAGTCGAAGCTGCTCTAGTAGTTGTAGAAGTATTAGAATTCATAGCCACAGTACTAGTAGCATTAGTAGCAACAGTAGTAGTAGCAATAGTGGTAGTAGCAGCAATAGTAATGGTAGGGACAGTAGCAGCAACAGTAGTAGTAGTAGCTGTAGCAGTAGTAGCATTAGTAGTATCAATAGTATTAGTTTTGGGAGTAGCAGGAGCAGTATTAGCAGCGGTATTAGTAGTTGTGGTAGCAACAATAGCAGCTGTAGTAGAAGAAGTAGTAGCAGCTGTAGTAGTAGTAGAAGAAGAAGTAGTATTAATAGTAGTTGTTGTTGTTGTAGTTGTAGTAGTTTGAGTAGTAGTACTAGTAGTAACAGTAGTAACAGTAGTAGCAACAGTAGCAATAGTAGTAGTAGAAGTAGCAATAGCAATAACAATAGAAGTAGTAGTAGTACTAGCAGTGGCAATAGCAATAGTAGTACTAGTACTAGTACTACTAGTAGTAGTAGTGGTACTACTACTAGTAGCAGTATTACTACTACTACTAGCATTAGTACTAGTACTAGTACTACTAGTAGCAGAAGTAGTAGTTGTTGTCGTAGTAGTAGTTGTCGTAGTAGTACTAGTAGTAACAGTAGTGGCAGTAGTAGTAATTGTAGTAGTAGCAACAACAACAACAACAGTAGCCATAGTAGTAGTTGAAGTAGTAGTAGCGTTAGCGGTAGTAGTAGCTATAGTACTAGAACTAGTAGTTGTAGTATGTTAAGTAATAGTTGTAGTAGTTGTAGCAATAGTACGAGTAGGAGTAGTAGTAGTAGGAGGAGGAGTAGTAGTAGTAGCAGCAGCAGCGGTAGTAGCATTAGTAGCATTAATAGTAGCAACAGTACCAATAATAGTATTAGTAGCAGTTGTAGTGGTAGTAGCATTGGTTAGTAGTAGGAATAGTAGTAGTAGTAATAGTAGCAGTAGTTCTGGTAGTAGTATTAGTAGTGGTTCTTATTGTTGTTGTATTAGTAGTAGTAGTGTTAGGAGTATTAGTACTAATAGTAACATTAGTAATAGCGATAATTGTAGGAGCATTAGTAGTAGTATTAGTAGCAGGAGCAATAATAATAGTAGCCGTAGCGACAGTGGTAGTTGTAGCCATAGTAGCAGAAGTAGTAGTTGTGGTATGTGAAGTAATAGTAGTAGTAGTAGTAGTTGGAGTAGGAGTAGTTAGCAGTACTAGTAGGAGTTGGAGTAGGAGAAGTAGTAGTTGTATCAGTAGTAGTTGCAGCAATAGTAGCAGACTTAGCAGTAGCGGTTGTTATAGCGTTAGTAGTAGCAGTTGTAGTAGTTGTGGTATAGTAGTAGCAGCTGTGGTAGCAGTAGTAGCAGCAGCAATAGTATTTGTAGTAGTAGTGGCAGTGATAGTAGTAGAACCAGTTGCAGTAGTAGCGTTAGCAATAGTAGTAGAACTTGTTGTAGTAGTAGCATTAGCAATAGTAGTAGCAATTGTAGTAGTAATAGCAGTAGTAGTAGGAGAAGTAGTAGAAGTGATTGTAATAGTAGTAGCAATAGTAGGAATAGGAGTAGTAGATGTAGTAATTGTAGATGCAGTAGTAACGATAGTGGTAGTAGTGGTGGTAATAGTAGTAGTTGAAGAAGAAGTATTAGTTGTACTAGTAGTATTGGTGGTCGTAGTAGGAGCAATAGTGATAGTAAAAGCTAGGGTAGCAGCAGCAACAACAACAGTAGTAGTAGTAGTAGTAGTTGTTGTTGTATTTGTAGTAAAAGCAGCAGTAGTAGTTGTAGTAGGAGTAGTAGTAGCAATAGTAGTAGGTGAAGTAGTTGTAGTAGTAGTAGCAGTAGCAAGTGTAGTTGTAGTAATTGTAGTAGTACTAGTAGTAGCAGTAGGAGTAATAATAGCAATAATAGTAGTAGTACTTGTAGAAGTAGTAGCGATAGTCATAGTAGAAGTAGTAGGTGTTTTAATAGTAGTAACAGTACTAGTTGCAACAATAGTTGTTGTAGTAGTAGTAGCAGTTGTAGTAGCCGTACAAGTAGTAGTAGTGACTTAAGTAGTAGTAGTAGTAGTAGTAGTTGCAGTTGCAGTAGTAGTAGTAGTAGCAGTGGTTGTGGTAGTAGTGGTAGTAGTAGTAGTATAAGGTGAAGTAATAGTAGTAGTAGCAGAAGTAGTAGCATTAGTACTACTACTACTACTACTAGTAGTACTAGTAAAAGTAGCAGAAGTTTTGATGGCCATATTAGTAGCAGTAGTAGTAGATGTACTGGTAGTAGACTAGTAGTAGTACTTGTGGTCGTAGGAGTTGTTGAAGTTGTAGTAGTAGTAGCAATTTCAGAAGTAGTAGCTGAGGTAGTAGTAGCAAGAGTAGTAGTGCTAGGAGAAGTAATAGTAGTAGTAGTAGTAGCAACGACAATAGTAGTAGGAGTAGTCGGAGCAGTAGCACAAGTTGTGGTAGTTGTAGTAGTAGAAGTAGTTGTAGTAGTTGTAGTGGTAGGAGTAGTAGTACTAGCAATAGTAGAATTAGCAGTTGCAATGCCAGTAGCAGTAGTAGTAGCAGTAGCAACAGCAGCAGCTGTAGCTGTAATAGCAATAGTATTAGTAGTAGTAGTAGTAATAGCCATAATACTAGTGGTACTAAGAGTAGCAACAGTTGTTGTGGTAGTAGTAGTAGTAGTTGCCACAATAGAACTAGTGGTAGTTATCGCAGTAGTAGTAGCAGTGCTAGTAGTAGTAGCTATATTAGCAACAGTAGTAGTCGTAGTTGTAGTAGTAGTAGTTGTTGTTGTTGTCGTAGTAGTAGTACTAGTTGTTGATGCAGTAGCTGTAGCATAAGTAGTAGCAATGACAGCAGTTGTATTAGTAGTAGTTGTAGCAGCCGTAGACAAAGTAGTAGTTGTAGCAGTAGTAGCAGTTGTAGTAGTGGTAATAGAAGTATTAGTAGTAGCAGTAGTTGAAGTAATAGTATTAGTAGTAGTCATAGTAGTTATTGTGGCAGTGCTAGTTGTTGCAGTAGATGCGGTAGTAGTAGTAGTCATAGAATTAGTAGTAGTTGCAACAGTAGTAGAAGCAGTAGTAGTCGCAACATTAGTGGCAGCAACCCCGGTAGTGGTGGTAGTAATATTAGTAATAATAGTTGTAGTAGTAGCAGTAGTACTAGTAGTAGTAGTAGTAGCAACAGTTCTAGTAGTAGTAATAGTAGTATTAGTAGCAGCAGTAGCTGATGTAATAGTAGTAGTAGTAGTAGTAGTAGTTATTGTTGCAGTAGATGCGGTAGTAGTAGTAGTTCTATAAGCAGTTGTAGCAGTAGTAGTCGCAGCATTAGTGGCAGCAGCAGTAGTAGTGGTGGTTGTAGTATTAGTGATAATAGTTGTAGTAATAGCAGCAGCAGCAGCAGCAGTAGTAGTAGTAGCAGTAGTAGTTGTAATAGTAGTGGTGGTGGTGGTGGTGGTGGTAGTAGCAGTAGTAGTAGTATGGGGAGAAGCAACACTAGTGGTACTAGTTGTAGTAGTAGCAGTTGTAGTGACCGTAATAGTAGTGTTATCCATGATAGTAGTAGTCGAAGTTGTAGTAGTATCAGTAGCAGTAATGGTAGCAATAGTAGTAGTACTAGCAGCAGCAGTAGGAGAACTTGTTGTTGTTGTAGTAGTAGTAATGGGAGCAGTAGTAATAGTATCATAACTAGCAGTGCAAGAAGCTATAGCAGTCGTGGTAGATATAGCAGTAGTAGCAGTAGTAGCTGTAGCAATAGTTGTAGGAGTACTAGTAGTTGCAGAAGTAGAAGGACTAGTAGCAGTAGCAATACCTGTAGCAGTTGTTGTAGTTGTAGCAGTAGTAGTAAAAGTAGTAGCAGTATTAGTAGCAATAGTAGTAGTAGCAAACGTAGACATTGTAGCAGTAGTTGTTGTTGTAGCATCAGTATAAGTACTAGTAGCAGCAGCAGTACTAGCAGTAGTAGTAGCATATGTAGTAGGTGCAGGTGTAGTAGTATTAGTAGTAGCAGCAGTAGCAGTAGCTGTATTACTAGTGGTGGTGGTGGTAGTAGTAGTAGTAGTAGTAGTAACAGTCATAGTAGTAGTAGTAGTATGAGAAGTAGTAGTAGTAGAAGTAGCATTAGTAGTATCGATATAGAGGGTAGTAGTAGTAGTAGTAGTGTAGTAGTAGTAGTAGTAGTAGTAAGTGTTAGTAGTAGTAGTAGTAGTAGTAGTAGTAGCAGGAGTATTAGTAAGTGTAGTAAGTAGGAAGGAGAAGTAGAGTAGTACTAGTACTAATAGTAGAAGTAGGTATTAGTAGTATCAATTATAAGTTGTAGCAGTAGTAGCAGAGAAGCAGAACATTTGTAGAACTATTGCAGAAGAAGTTTGTATTAGTTTGTTGTAGTATTATTATTATAGTAGTAGTAATAATAGTAGTAGTTGTTGTTGTTGTTGCTGTAGGAGTTGGAATAGGACTAGTAGTCAGGGGTAGTACTACTTTGAGTAGTTGTACTTGTAGCGGTAGTGCTCGTAGTAGTAGTAGCTGTAGTAGTATCTGTAGTAGTAGTTGTTGTTGTTGTTGTTGTTGTTGTTGTAGTTGTATGAGTCGGAGTAGGAGTAGTTAGCAGGGGCAGTAGGAGTTGGAGTAGGAGTAGTAATTGTACTATCAGTAGTAGGAGTATCAATAGTAGTAGAATTAACAGTTGTAGTAGTTATAGCATTAGTAGTGGGACTTGTAGTAGTAGTGGTATAGTAGCAGCAGCAATAGCTGCAGTAGTAGTGGCAATCATAGCATTAGTAGCAGTGATAGTAGTAGAACTAGTTGTAGTAGTAGCTTTAGCAATAGTAGTAGCAATTGTAGTTGCAAGAGCAGAACTAGTAGTAGGCGAAGTAGTAGAAGTGCTTGTAATAGTAGCAGCACTTGTCGCAATACGAGTAGTAGAAGTAGTAATTATAGATGCAGCAGTAGCTATAGTGGTAGTAATGGTGGTAATAGTAGTAGTTGAACGTATAGTAGCAGTTGTGGTAATAGTATTAGCTGGAGTAGTAGGAGTAGTTGTGACAGTAAAAGCCAGGGTAGTAGTCGTAGTAGTAGTAGTAGTAGTAGTAGTTGTTGTTGTTGTTGTTGTATTTGTAGTAAAAGCAGCAGCAGTTGTAGCAGGAGTAGTAGTAACAGTAGTAGTCGGTGTAGTAGTAGTAGTAGTAGTAGTTGTTGTTATAGTAGTAGCAAGAGTAGTAATAGCAATAATAGCAGCAATACTAGCTGAAGTGGTAGCAATAGTCATACTAGAAGTAGTAGAACTAGTAGGAGTTGTAGTAGCAGTGGTTGTAGTAGTTGCCGTTGTAGCTATTATAGTAGTAGAAGTAGTTAGCAGTAGATGTATTTGTAGTAGTAGTGACAGAACAAGTAGCAATCGGAGGAGTAGTAGCAGTAGTAGTTGCCGTACTACTACTAATAGTAGTAGTAGTAGTAGTAGTATAG
The DNA here is from genome assembly GCA_005019695.1 of Trichopus zeylanicus subsp. travancoricus. NCBI lineage: Eukaryota > Viridiplantae > Streptophyta > Magnoliopsida > Dioscoreales > Dioscoreaceae > Trichopus > Trichopus zeylanicus. The sequence goes on along the minus strand of RXID01011125.1, from coordinate 86,810 downwards.
TAATTGTAGGTGCGGTAGTAGTAGTAGTAGCAGTGGAAGCAGTAGGAGCAGTAGTAGTAGTAATAGTAGTAGTAGTAGCAACAGGAGTAGTAGTATTGTTATTAGTAGAAGTAGTAGCTATAGTAGTAATAGTAGTAGTAGTAGTAGTAGTAATAGTAGTAGTAGTTGCAGTAGTAATAGAAGTAGAAGTAGCAGTAGTTATGGTAGCCATAGTAGTAGTAGTAGTAGATGTATTGGTAGTAGTAGTAGTTACAGTAATCGTAGTGGCAGCAATAGAGGCAGCTGTACATGTAGTAGTAGTACTACATGTAGTCGTAGGAGTTATTGAAGTTGTAGTAGTAGTAGTAGATTTAGAAGTAGTAGCTGAGGTAGTAGTAGCAAGAGTAGTAGTGGTAGAAGAAGAAATAGTAGTAGTGGTGGTTGCAGCAGCAGTAGTAGTAGTAGTCAGAGTAGTAGCACTAGCCGTGGTAGTTGTAGTAGTTATCGTGGTAGTTGTAGTAGTATTAGCAGTAGTAGAACTAGCAGTTATTGTATCAGTAGTAGTAGTAGTAGTAGCAGTAGTAGTAATAATATTACTAGTAGTAGCAGTAATAGTAGACGTAGTACTAGTCGTACTAATAGTAGCTGATGTAGTAGCAAGAGCAGTAGTAGTGGTAGTAGTAGCAACGGTGGTCGTAGTAGTACTAGTGGTAGTTATTGCAGTAGTAGTAGTAGCAGCAGCCGTAGCTCTAGTAGTTGCAGTAGTAGTAGTTGTTGTTGTTGTCATTGTTGTTGTTGTTGTAGTAGTAGTTGTTGCAGTAGTAGTAGCAAAAGTAGTAGCGGTGGCAGCAGTAGTATTAGTAGTAGTAGTAGTAGCGAAAGCAGTACTAGTTGTAGTAGAAGTAATAGTAGTATTAGTAGCAGCAGGAGCAGAAGAATAGTAGTAGGTGTAGTAGTAGTTGTTGTTGTGGTAGTGCTAGTTGTTGCAGTAGATGTGGTAGTAGTAGTAGCAGCAACAGTAGTAGTATTAGTTATAGTTGTTGTAGTAATAGTAGCCGCAGCAGTTGTAGTAGTAGTAGCAGCCATAGTAGTAGTTAGTAGCAGTAGCAGTAGTAGTAGAAGTAGTAGTAGTGGTAGTAGTAGTAATAGTGGTGGTGGTGGTGGTGGTGGTGGTGGTGGTGGTGGTAGTAGTAGTAGAAGTAGTAGTAATAAGAGAAGCAGCAGTAGTAGTCGTACTAGTTGTTGTAGTAGCAGTTGTAGTGGCAATAGTAGCAGTAGTATCAATGATAGTAGTAGTAGTAGTTTTATTAGTAGCAGTAGCAGTAATGGTAGCATTAGTAGTTGTAGTTTTAGTAGTAGAAGTATTAGTAATAGTAGTAGGAGAACTCGTTGTAGTTGTAGCAGTAGTAATAGGAGTAGTAGTAGTAGTATCATAACTAGCAGTAGAAGAAGTTGTAGTAGTCGTTGTAGAAATAGTAGTAGTAGTAGTAGCAGTAGTAGCAGTAGCATTAGTTGCAGGGGTACTAGTAGTTGCAATAGTAGAAGTAGTAGTACTAGCAGTAGTAGCTATAGCAGTAGCAGTAGTTGCAGCCGTAGTAGTAAAAGTATTAGTAGTATTAATAGTAGCAGTAGTAGTAAAAGTAGAAGTTGTAGCAGTAGTAGTAGTAGCATTAGGAATAGTACTAGCATCAGCAGCAACACTAGCAGTAGTAGAAGCAAGAGCAGTAGTATTAGTAGTAGTAGTAGCAGTAGTTGTAGTACTAGTGGTAGTAGTAGTACTAGCAGCAGTAGTAGTAATAGTCGTAGTAGTAGTAGCAAGAAAAATAATAGTAGTAGTAGTAGTAGTAGTAGAAGTAGAATTAGTAATATTGGTATAAGTTGTGGCAGTAGTAGTAGAGTAGCCGTAGTTGTAGTAGTAGCAGCTGTAGAAGTAATTGTAGTAGTTGTAGTAGTAGTAGAAGTAGTATAAGTAATAGTAGGGCAGCAGTATTAGTGGGAGTAATAGCAGTACTAGCTTTTGTTGTTGTTGTAGTAGTAGTAGTAGTAGTAGTAGACGCAACAGTAGTAGGTATTTGCAGCAGTAGCAATACTAGTAGTAGTAGGAGTAATAGAAGTAGTTGTAGTAGTATTAGGAGTCATAGAAGTAGTATTAGTAGTAGTAGTAGTAGCACTACTAGTTGTTGTAGTAGTTGTTGTTTTCATTGTTCTAGTAGTAGTAGTAGAAGTTGTACAAGTAGTTGGAGTAGTTGTAGTACTAGTAGTAGCTTTAGTAGCAGTTGTACTAGTTGTAGCAGTAGTAGTAGTAGTCCTAGTAGTAGTCACAGTAGTAGTAGTAATAGTAATAGTAGTAGTTGTAGCAGTAGTAGCAAATGTAGTATAAGTAGTAGTCTAAGTAGCAGCAGCAGCAGTAGTACTTGTACTAGTAGTAGCAACAGTAGGAGTCGTAGCAGCAATAGTAATTGTTGTTGTTATTGTAGTAGTCATAGTTGTCGTAGTTGTAGTAGTAATTGTTAGCAACAACAATAACAGTAGTAGTAGTAGCAGCATCATCATTAGTAGATGTAGTAGCATTAGTAGTAGGAGCAGCAGTAGTAGTAGTAGTGGTTGCAATAGGAGTTGTAGTAGTAGTAGCAGTAGCAGTAGCGGAAAGAGTTATAGTAGTAGTAGTTGTCGCAGCAGTAGCAGCAGTAGTAACAGTAGTAGTTGGTGTAGTAGTTGTAGAAGTAGTAGTTGTTGTAGTTGTTGTAGTAGCAGTAGCATTAGGAGCGATTGTTGTAGTTGAGTAGTTGTTGTTGTTATTTTTGTAAAAATAGTATTAGTAGTAGTAGTAGTTATTATAGTAACAACAGTAGTACAAGTTGGAGTAGTAGTAGTGGTAGTAGTAGTAGTAATGGTAGAATCAATCATAGTAGTAGTAGTAGTAGTAGTAGTAGTAGTAGTAGGAGTAGTATTTGTAGTAATAGGAGTAGTGGTAGTGGTAGTAGGAGTTGGAGTAGGTGTAGTAGTAGCAGTAGTATTAGTAGTAGTAGGAGTGGTAGTAGAAGTAGTAATATAACAGCAGTAGGAGTAAGAGTAGGAATAGATTAGTCAGATTAGTAGCACAAGTAGTTGTTATTGTAGTTGTAGTAGTAGTTGTAGTAGTAGTCCGAGTAGTAGTTGTAGTAGTAGTCCGAGTAGTAGTAGTAGTAGGAGTAGTAGTTGTTGTGGTGGTAGTAGTAATAGTAGTAGCAGCAGCAGTAGTATTAATAGTTGCTCTAGTAGTAGTAGCAGCAGTGGCCGTAGTAGTTATAATTGTAGCAGTTGTGGTAGTAGTGGTCATATTGGTACTAGTAGTAGTTGTAGTTGTTGTAATAGTAGTAGGTGTAGAAGTAACAGTAGGAGTTGGAGTTGGGGTAGTTGCAGTGTAGGAGCAGTTGTAGTAGTAGTAGGAGTAGTAGTAGTATTAGTAGTAGTAGTAGTTGTTGTTGTAGTTGTAGTAGTAGCAGTAGTAGGAGTAGTGGTAGCACTAGGAGTTGGAGTAAGAATTATAGTTGTAGTAGTATAGGAGTAGCAGTAGTAGCAGAAGTAATACTACTACTAACAACGGCAGGAGAAGCAGCAGCAGTAGTAGTAATATTAGTAGTCACAGTAGTTGTTGTAGTTGTAGTAGTACGAGTAGTAGTAGTAGCAGTAGTAGTAGGAATAGTAGTTGTTGTTGTTGTAGTAGTAGTAATTGTAATAAGAGCAGTAGTAGTAGTAGGAGTAGTAACAGTAGTCGTAGAAGTTGTAGTTGTACTAGAATTAGTAGTTGTAGTAGTAGTAGAGTAGTAGAGTAATAGAGTAGTAGTGTTCATATTGATAGCAGTAGTAGAAGCAATTGTTGTAATAGTAGTGGTAGTAGTAGTATTAATAGTAGTGGTAGTAATAGCAAGACAAGTAGTAGTAGTAGTAGCATTAGTCGTAGTAGTAGGAGTAGCAGTAGAAGTAGCAGTTGCAGCAGCAACAGCAGCAATAGCTGAAGTTGTAGTAGCTGCAACAACAACAACTAGATTAGGAGTATCAGTAGTAGGAGCAGGAGTAGTAGTAGCAGCAAGAGCAGGAATAGATGTGGAAGTAGTAATAATAGTAGTGGTACTAGAAGTGGTAGTAGTAGAAGTGGCAGTAGTAGTGGTAGGTGTAGGGGTAGTAGTAGTAGCACAAGTAGGTGTTGGATTAGTACTAGTAATTCTGCTGCTGCTACTACTACTACTGCTGCAACTATTACTATTACTACTACTACTACTCCTACAACTACTTCTTATGCTACTACTACTACAAATACTGCTTATACTACTGCTACAATAATAACTAATACTATTACTACTGCTATGACAACAACTACTACTATTACTTCTGCAACTACTGCAACTGCTACAATTTCTACTACTACTACTACTACTACAACTACTCCGATAGCTACTACTACTACTACTACTCCTACTACTACAACTACCATTTTTACTACTACTGCTGCTGCTGCTGCATCTACTACCAGTACACCACTAACACTGCTACTACAACAACTACTACAATTACTAATACTAATACTACTAATACAACTACCACACCTACAACTTCTACTATTGCTACTACTACTACTCCAACTACTATTACTATTATTACAGCTACTACTACGAGTTCTACAACAACAACTACTACTACACCTGTTAATACTACAACTACTGCTGCTGCTGCTAATACTACTACTACTACTATTAATACTACAACAACAACTGTTGCTGCTAATACTACTACTACTATTAATACTACAACAACAACTTCTCCTATTGCTACAACTATTACTACTTTTACTACTGCTACTACAACTGCTACAACTACTTTTGCTACTATTACTGCAACTGCTAGGACTACTACGCCAGCTCCTACTCCTACTGCTACACCTTATACTACTTCTAATGCTACAACTACTACTACTGCAACTACTATTGCAACTACTACTTCTTCTAGTAGTACTACTACTATTCTTGAAACTATTGCTACTGCGACTACTAATACTACTACTATTCCTACCGATATTACAACTACTGCTCCTACTACTATAACTAGTTCTGCTACTACTGCTTCTACTATAACTACTACACCAACTATTACTACTGCTGCTCCTACTACTACAACTAGTTCTGCTACTACTGCTTTTTACTATAACCACTACACCAACTACTACTACTTCTACTCTTACTACGACTAATGCTACTCCTTCTGTTGCTACTCATACTACTACTACTACTAATACTTCCAGTACTACAACTATTACTACTAATGTTCCTCCTAATACTTTTGCTCCTACACCTACTACTACTAATACTACTACTGCTGCTACTGTTGTTGCTGCTACTACTACTACTTCTACTTCTACTACTACTACTACTATTGCTAATACTACTACTACCACTATTACTACTACTTCTACTATTATAAGTCCAACTACTACTACTATAACTGCTATAGCTACAATTGCTACTACTACTACTACTACTAATAATAATAATAATAATAATAATACTAATACTGCTACTTTTGCTACTACTAATACTACTTCTAATGTTAGTAAAATAGCTGGCAATATTACTACTTCTACAACAAAAACAATGACAACAACTACTTCTGCTACTAGTACTTCCGTGTCAACTATTGCTACTACTACTACCACTACTATAGCTATTACTCCTATTACTATGACAACTACTTTGACTCCGACTACACTACTGCTGCTACAACTAGTACTTGCACTACTACTACTTCTACTACTACTACTACTACTCGTGTTGCTACTGCTACTACTACTACTACTACGACTACCACTACAACAACTATGACTAGTGCTACTACTGGTAGTGCTACTATTGCTACTACAACTTCTACTTCAACTGCCACAACAACTTTTGCTTATACTACTACTACTTTGCTTACAACAACAGTTATTGCTAGTATGATTACTACTACTACTCCAATTACTACTATTACTACTCCTATTACTGCTTCTACTACTATTACTATTACTACTGCTACAACTACTACCAATACTACTATTATTACTACTACTGCTGCTACTACTACTACTACTACTACTAGTACTACTGCTACTACTACTACTACTCTTGTTGCTACTACTCCTACTACTCCTGTTGCTAGTACAACAACAACAACCACTACTACTACTATTTCTACTTCTAATACAACTGCTACGACTAATATTACTATAACTACTACTACTTCTACTGCTGCTACTACTCCTACTACTACTACTACTTCTAGTGCTACTACTATTGCTACTGCTACTGCCACTACGACTACTACTACTTCTACTATTACTAATACTGCTACTGCTACAGCTGTTGTTGCTACTACTACAACTACTTCTACTATTTCTACTACTTCTACTATTGCTACTACAACAACAACAACTACTACTACTGCTACTGCTATTGCTGCTACTACTACTACTACTACTACTACCACCGCCACTATTTCTACTACTACTACTACTATTACTACAACAACAACAACAACAACAACAACAACTACTACTACTACTACTCCTACTTCTGCTACAACAACTACTACTATTATAACTTCTACCACTACTAATATTACAATGACTACTACTACTACTATTATTATTACTACTACTACCACCACCACCACCACTAGTATCCTATTGCTACTACTACTATGACTTCTACTATAGCTACCGCTAGTCCTACGATTACTACAACTACTCCTACTAATAATGCTACAATGACTTCTATTATCACTACTGCTACTCCTACAACTTGTACTACTATTACTATTACTACTCCTACTACTATTCCTTCTCCTACATGTATTCCTACTACTACGACTACTACTACTACTACTACTAGTACTTCTACTTCTAGAACTACTACTACTGCTACTAGTTGTACTACTACCACTACTACTCCTGCTATTGCTACTACTACTACTAGTACTTCTACTTCTACAACTACTACTATTGCTACTAGTTGTACTACTACCCTACTACTCCAGCTATTGCTACTACTACTACTAGTACTTCTTCTTCTACTACTACTGCTACTACTGCTGCTATGGCTACTACTACTACTTCTACCACAACTACAACTATTGTTGCTATTGCTATCGCAACTATTACTACATCTACTACTACCACAACTAATCCAATTGCTACTACTATTTCCACTACTACTGCTGCTGCTGCTACTGGTACTCTTACTACTACCACTGCTACTGTTGTTGTTGCTGCTGCTACTAATATAGCTACTACGACAACAACTATTACTACTTCTGCGACAACAACAACAACTACTACTACAGCTGCTGCTATTGGTACTACTATGGCAACTACTACTACTACTACTACTTCTGTAACTGCTTCTGCTACTACTGCTACTGGTACTACTACAACTACTTCTACTACTAGTACTATACTGCTACTCCTATTACTACTACTACTATTACTACTGCTACTATTATTGCTACTATTACTACTTTTACTACTAATACTACTAAAATGACTACCGAAAAGACAACAACAACAACAACAACTACTACTACTACTACTGCAACTACCATGCTACTGTAGCTGCTACTACTGGAACTGCTATTACTTTTACTAGTACTACTACTAATACTACTACTACTACTACTACTACTACTACTACTACTAGTACTACTACTACTACTACTACTACTACTATTACTACTACTACTACTACTTCTACTACTCCTACTCCTCCTCCTACTACTACTCCTACCCCTACTCCTACTATTCCTACTGCTGCTGCTGCTGTTGCTACTTCTACTACTACTACTATTACTACTTCTGCTATGACTAATATTACGACTACTACTAGTATTCATAGTACTCCAACTATAACTATGACTATTACTACTACAACTACAACAATTTCCTTAACTACTACTATTAATTCTACGACCACCACTACTACTACTACTACTACTACCAGTTCTACTACTAGTACTACTACTACGACTAGTTCTACTACTACAACAGCTGCTGCTGCTACTGCTACTACTACTACTACCAGTATTACTTCTTCTACTACTTCTTCTTCTACTCCTACTACTACTCATACTACTAAAACTACTACAACAACAACCACTACTAATATTACTTCTGCCACAATAACAACAACTACTACTATAACTATTACTACTACAACAACAATGACAACTACTAGTACTACTACTACCACCACTACTACTAGTATTAATACTACTACTTCTACTATTACAACTAGTAATACAACTACTACAACAACAACTACTACTACTACTATTTCTACTACTATTACTACTACTACAACTACTATTGCCTCTACTAATACTAAAATTGCTACTACAACAACACTACTACAACAACTACTATGACTAGTACTACTTCCACTCCTACAACAACAACTACTGCTACTACTAATGCTAGTACTAGTACTACTACTACTGGTACTACAACTACTGCAACTACCACTACTACTTCTTCTACTACTACTACTACTACAACAACTATTGTAGCTACCACTACTACTTCTACTACTACAACTGCTGTGCTGCTGCTACTACTACTACTACTAATGCTAGTGCTCCTCTGCTACTACCACTACTGCTAGTACCACTACTACTTTGACTACTACTACAACTACTTCTACTACCAGTACAACTACCACTACTACTACTATTACTATGACTACTACAACTACAACTTCAAATACTACTCCGCCTACTACTACTACCACTATTACTACTACTGCTACTACTACTACTACTCCTACAACTACTACTACTACAACTACTACTTTACTACTACTACTACTACCACTACTACTTCCACTCCAACTCCTACTCCTACTACTATCCCTACTGCTACTTTTGATACAACTGCTCCTACTACTACTACTACTACTACTTGTGCTACTACTATAGCTGCTATTGCTTCTTCTTCTACTACTACTACTACTACTTCTACTACTACTACTACAACTACTACTTCTACTACTGCTACTACTACTACTACTTCTACTACTGCTACTACTACTTCAATGACTACAGCTACTTGTACTACTGCTACTCCTCCTCCTACTATTACTACTACAACTACTTCTGCTCCAACTCGAAGTCCAATTACTACTCCAACTATGACTACCACTACTAGTATGACTTCTACTACCACTACTACTACCCCTACCACTACCACTATTGCTACTAGTACTACAACAACCATTACTACTACTACTGTAACTAGTGCTACTATAACTACTACTACTACTATTGTTCCTGCTAATACGACTACTAGAACTTCTACTACTGCTACTACTACTACTTCCACTACTGCTACTCCTACAACTACAATTACTAATACTACTACTAATACTACAAAAAATACTAATACTACTACTACTACTACTTCTACTACTACTTCTACTACTACTACTACTACTACAGCTACTACTATTACTAATAGTACTAATACTACTTCTACTACTACTACTACTTTTACTACTACTACTACATTTCCTACAACAACTTCTACCACTACTACTTCGACTACTGCAACTGCTGCTACTGAAACACCTACTACTACTGCAACTATAAGTACTACTACTGATACTACTACTACTATAACTACTACTACTACTACTACTACTACTACTACTACTACTACTACTACTTCTTCTTCTACTACTACTAGTACTGCACCTGCGTCTTCTACTACTCCTACAACTACTACTGCTACTACCACTGCTACAACTATTGTTGCTACTACAACTTCTATTACTACTACTACTACATCTACAACTACTGTTGTGACTACTACTAGTAGTACTACTGCTGCTACTACTACTAATACTACTACAGCTACTGCTACTACTACTACTACTACTACTACTACTACAACGACTACTACGACGACTACTACTTCTACTACTACTACTACTACTACTACTATTACTACTACTACTACTACTACTACTACTACTACTACTACTACTACTACTACTAGTACTACTACTAGTACTACTACTAGTACTACTACTAGTACTACTACTAGTACTACTACTGCTGCTGCTGCTGCTGCTGCTACTACTACTACTACTACTACTGTTGCTGCTACTACTTCTACGACTATAGATACTACTACTACTACTACTTCTTCTACTACTACTACTTCTGCTGCAACACCTTCTACTACTACTGTTGATGTTGGTACAAGTACTACTACAAGTACTGTTACTACTACTGCTCCTGCTATTGCTACTACTACTACAAGTACTGCTACTACTACTATTGTAACTATACCTTTAACTATATCTACTTTTGACTACAACTACTACTCCAACTGCTACTACTACTACTGCTACTATAGCTTCAACTATAGCTACTTTTAACTACAACTACTACACCAACTGCTACTACTACTGCTGCTACTACTACTCTTGCCGCTGCTGTTATTATTACTACTATTACTACTACTACTACTTCTACAACTACTACAACTATTGTTGCTACTACTGCTACTACTATTTATCCAACTGCTACTACTACTACTACTGTTGCTGCTACTACTACTGCTACTGCTATTGCTACTGCTACTACTACTTCGTTTCCTACTGCTACTACTTCTACTACTAGTACTGCTACTATGACTACTACGATTACTACTTCTACTGCTACTGGTCCAATGACTACAACTATTGCTACTACTACTGCTACTCGTACAGCTGCTGCTACTGGTATAATGACTACAACTACTCCTACTGCTACTGTTACCACAACTATGATTGCTACTACTACTACTATTGTTGCTACTACTACTACTATTATTACTACAATAATAAATTCTACTGCTACTATTAATTTTGCTACAATAATAACAACAATAACTACTACTACTGCTACTACTACTATTGCTATAAGTAGAGTAGGAGTAGTAGTAGAGTAGGAGTAGGAGTAGTTGAGTAGTAGTAGTAATGGTAATAGTAATAGTATTAGTTATTGTAGTTGTAGAACTAGCACTAGTCGTAGTAGCAGCAGTACAAGCAGCAGTAGTAGCAATAGTAGTTATTGTACTAGTAATAGTTATTACAAAAGTAGTAGTAGTAGTAGTAGTGGTAGCCATGGTAGCAGCATTAGTGATAATAGTAGCATCCTTAGAAGCAGTAGTAATAGCATCAATAGTAGTTGTAGCAGAAGCAGCAGCTGTAATATTAGTAGTAGTGGTAGTAGTAGTAGCAGTAGTTGTAGTAGTAGTAATAGTAGTAGTTGTTGTAGCAATAATAGCAGCAATAGTAGTTGTAGTAGTTGTAGTAGTACTTGTAGCTGAAACAGTAGCAGTAGTTGTTGTAGTAGCTTAGTACTAGTACTTGCAGGAGTTGGCAAAATAGTAATAGTAATAATAGCAGTGGCAGTAGTAGTAGAAGAAGTAGTAGTAGTTGTAGTTGTAGCAGCACTAGCAACAGCAATAGTGGCAACAGCAGCAGTTGTAGTAGTAGGAGTAGCAGTAGAAGTAGTTATCGTCATAGTAGTAGTAATAGTACTATTAGTTGTAAAAGCAGTAGTATTAGTAAAAGTAGTAGTAGCGATAGTAGTAGGAAAAGTAGAGTTGTAGTCCTATCCTAGAAGCAATAGTAGAAGCAGAACTATTAGTAATAGTATAAGCAGCAATATGAGTAGTAGGAGAAGTAGAGTAGTAGCAGCCACAGTAGTAGTTGTAATAATAGTAGTTGTAGTGGTAGTAGTAGTAGTGGTAGTACTAGTTGTAGTAGTAGTAGCAGAAGTAGTAGTAGCAGCAGCAGCAGTAGTAGCAGTAGTGGCAGTGGCAGCAGTAGTAGCAGGAGTAGTAGTAGAAGGCAAAGTAGTGCAAGTAGTACTACTAGTAGTAGTAGGAGGAGAACTTGTTGTAGTTGTAGTAGCAATAATAAGATTAGTAGTAGTAGTATTAGTTGGAGCAATAGTTGTAGCGGTACTAGTAGTGGTAGTACTAGTAGTAGTAGTAGCTATAGTAGAAGTAGCAATAGTAGCAGTAGTAGTGAAAGTGATAGCAATAGTAGTAAAATTAGTGGGAGTAGTAGAAGAAGTAGTAGGAAGAGTAGTAAAAGTACATGTAGCAGCAGTAGTAGTAGCTGTTGTGGTAGCAGGAGTACTAGTAGTAGGAGAAGTATTATTAGTAGGACTAGCAGTCAGTGTAGTAATAGCAGTAGTAGTAGCAGACGTAGTAGTAGTGGTAGTAGGAGAAGTAGTAGCAGTAGTCAAAGTACTAGAAGTAGTAGAAGTATCAGTATTAGTAGTAGTAGTAGTACTAGCAGCAGTAGAAGTAGTATTAGAGTGGTGGTATTAGTGCTAGTAGTAGTAGAAGTTGCAGTAGTAGCAGTAGTTTTAGTAAAATTACTAGAAAAAGTTATAGTAGTAAGAGTAGTAATATTAGTAGTAGTAGGAGTAGTAGCAGTGGAAGTAATTATATTAGTAGCAGTAGTAGTAATAGTACTAGTAGCACCAGTAGTATCGGCAGTAGTAGTAGTAGAAGTAGTAGTAGTAGCAGTAGTGGTAATATAAGTTGTAGTAGTAGTAGCTGTAGTAGCAGTAGTAGCAATGGTAGTAATAGTTGTAGTAGTGGTGGTAGTAGTAGTAGTAATAGTAGTAGTAGTAGTAGGAGGAGGAGTGTTAGAAGTAGTAGTAGCCTTAATAGTAGGAGTAGTATTCGGAGTAGTAGTCATAGTGGTAGACATAGTAGTAGTAGTAGTAGGACTAGTAGTAAGAGTCGCAACCATTGTGCTAGCACTAGTGGCAGTAATAACAGATGTAGCAGTAGTAGGAGGAGTCATAGTAGTTGTTGTAGCTGTAGAAGTAGTAGTAGTAGTGGTAGAAATACTAGTAGTAGTAGTAGTAGTAGAAGTAGTACTAACAGCAGTAAAAGTAGTAGTTGCATCAATCAGTAGTAGACTTTTTAGTTATAGAAGAAGTAGTACAAGTTGTAATAGAGTGGCGATATTAGTGCTCGTAGTAGTAGTAATAAAAGTAGTAGCAAAAGTAGTAGTAGTAGGTGTAGTAAAATTAGTAGTAATAGGAGTAGTAGTAGAAGCAATAGCACTAGTAGTAGCAGTAATAATAGTACTTGTAGCACCAGTAGTAGTAGCAGTAGTAGTAGTAGAAGTAGTAGTAGTAGCAGTAGCAGTGGTAACAAACATTGTAGTAGTAGCTATATTAGCAGTAGTAGCAGTGGTAGGAATAGTAGCAGTAGTAGTAATGGTAGTAATAGTAGTAGTTGCAGTGTTAGTAATAGTAGTAGTAGCAGTAGTGGTAGTTGTAGTGGTGGTAGTAGAAGTTGGAGTAGTGGTAGTGATAGTATTTGTAGTGGTAGTTAGAGTTTTAGTAGTTGTAGTAGTAGCATTAGTAGTAGTAGTAGTAATAGTAGTAGTAATCGTGGTTGTAGTAGTAGTGGTAGTAAGAGAATTAGTAGTAGCAGTAGTTGCAGTAGCAGTAGTAGTAGGATTAGCGGAAGTAGTAGCAGTAGTAGCAAGTGTAGCAGTCGTAGCAATAGTGGCAATAATTGTAGCAAGAGCAAAAGTAGTAGAAGTAGTAGTAGTAGCGGTAGTAGTAAAAGTAGTAGTAGTTGTTGTTGTAATTGTCACAAAAGTTGTAGTAATATAGTGGTAGGAGTAACAGTTGTATTAGTAGAAGTTGTAGTTGTAGGAGAAGTGGTGGTAGTACCATTCGTTGTAGTAGTTGTGGTTGTGGTAGTAGTAATAGTAGTACTAGTAGCAGTAGTAGTAGAAGTCACAGTAGTTGTAGTAGTAGATGTAGTAGTAGGGGTAGCAAAAGTAGTAGTGGTAGTAGGAGTAGTAGTAGTCATAGAAGCAATAGCCACAGTAGTAGTAGTAGTAGCAGAAGTTGTAGTAGTCAAAGTAGTAGTAGTAGTAGTAGTAATTGTTGTTGTTGTTGTTGTTTAGTTTTAGTTAAAGTAGTACTCATAGTAGCAGTTGAGGTATTAGTGTAGTAGTAGCAAAAGTAGTGGCAGTTGTTGTGCTAGAAGCAAAAGTAGCAATAGTAATAGTAGTAGTAGTATTAATAGTAGTTGCGGTAGTGGTGGTGTTAGTAATAGTAGTATTAGTTGTAGTAGCAGTAGTGGTATGACTTGCTGTAGTTGTAGCAGTAGTAGTAGTCATCATCGCAGCAGCAGCAATACTAGTTAGTAGTAGTACTCATAGTAGTAGTAGTACTAGTAGTAGTAGCTATAGCCGTAGTAATATTATTCATAGTAGTAGTAGCAATAGTATTAGTACTAGTAGCTGTAGTAGTAGTAGTCATAGTAGTAGTAGTAGTTGTTGTTGTTGTACTTGTAGTAGTAGTAGGAGTAGTCATAGGGGTAGGAGCTGGAGTAATAATAGTCTAAGTAGTAGTTGTAGCTGTCGAATTGGATGTGGTAGTAGTAGTTAATGTTGTTGTAGTAGTAGTAGTGGTCGTAATAGAAGTACTTGTGGGTGTAGTGGTAGTACCAGAAATAGTAGTTATAGTAGTAGTGTTGTAGTAGTGGTAGTACTGGTTAGTAGTATTAGTAGCTATAATCTTGGTTGTAGTAGTAGTAATTGTAGTGTTATTATTAGTAGTTGTTGTATTAGTAGAAGTAGTAATAATTGTATTAGTAGTAGTCGTTGTTGTAGTAGTTTTAGTAGATGTAGTAGTGGGAGTTGCAGCACCAGTAGTAGTAACCGTGGTGGTGGTAGTAGTAGTAGCAATGGTAGTAGTAATTATAGTACTAGTAGTAGTAGTAGCAGTAGTTGTAGTAGAAACAGCAATAGTAGTAGTATTAGCAGTTTTGGGACCACTAGTAGTAGTAGTAGTAGTAGTAGCAGAAGCAGTAGTAGTAGTAGTAGAAGTAGTAGTAGCAGCAGCAGCAGCAGTAGATGGTGTAATAGTTGTAGTAGTAGTCATGGACGCAATAGTAGTTGTAGTAGTAATAATAATAATAGTAATAGCAATAGTAATAGTAGGAGTAGTAGTATTAGTAGTAGTAGTAATTGGAGTAGTAGTATTATTTGTAGTAGCAACAGTAGTAGTTGTAGTAGTGGCAATAGTAGTAGTTGAAGAAGCAATAATTTTGGTAATAATAGTAGTAGTAGTAGTCGCAGAAGCAACTGTTGTAGTAGTAGTAGCAGTAGCAGTTGTAGTAGTAGGAATAGAAATAGTAGAATGTGTAGGAGTAGAAGTAGTAGCAATTATAGTAGTAGTAGTAGTAAGAGAATTGATTGTAGTTGTAGTAGTAGTAGTAGCAGTTTACTTATTCAAGTAGTAGGAGGAGAAGTAGTAGAAGTGGTAGTACTAGTACTTGAAGATATAGTATTAGTAGTTGTAGTGGTTGTAGTAGTAATAGAAGAGGTTGTAGCTGTAGCAAGAGTAGTAGTAGTTGTTGTGTTAGTCGGAGTAGTTGTGGTAGTAGTAGAAGTACAATTAATAGTAGTTGTTGTAGTCGTAGTACTATTAGTAGTAGTATTGTAGTAGTAGTAGACGTAGTAGTAGTAGGAGTAGTAGTACTAGTCGTTCGAGTTACAGTGGTTGTAGTAGTAATAGTAGAAGTTTAAGCAGTAGTAGTAGCAACGATAGTAGTAGTAATATTAGTATTAGTTAGAGTAGAAGTGGTAGTCGTAGTAGTAGTAGTAGTAGTAGTCTTTGCGGTGGTGGTGGTGGTGGTGGTGGTGGTAATAGTAGTAGTAGGAGTAGTTGGAGTTGTAGAAGTAGTAGTAGCCTTAGTAGTAGTAGTAGTATTAGGAGTCATAGTTGTCATAGTGGTAGACGTAGTAGTAGTGGGAGTAGTAGTAGTAGGAGTGACATAGGAAGTAGTAGAAGTAGTTCTAGTAATAATAGATGTAGTAGTAGGAGGAGGAGTCGTAGTAGTTATTGCAGCAGTAGAAGTAGCAGTAGCTGTAGTACTAATAGCAGCTGGAACAACAGTAGTGGTTGTAGTAGTAGTAGTCAAAGTAGTACCAATAGTAGCAGTAGTAATAATAGTAGTTGTAGTAATTATAGTAGAAGTAGGAGTTGTTGTGGTAATAGTATATGTAGTAGTAGTAATAGTATTAGAAGTAGTAGTAAAGGTGGGGGTGGTAGTAGTAGTAGTAGTTGTAGTAGTGGTAGTGGTAGTAGTAGCTGAATGCATAGTAGTATTTGTAGCCCTAGTAGTAGTATAGGTGGTAGTAGTTGTAGCATTGATTGGGTTAGTAGTAGAAGGAGTTGTTGTTGTTGCAGTAGTAGTTGTAGTAGTAGTAGTAGAAGGAGTTATTGTTGTTGCAGTAGTAGTAGTAGCAGTAGAAGTGGTAGTATGAGTAGTGGTAATGGTTGTAGTTATTGTATTAGTAGTAGTACCAGCAGTAGTTGTCGTAGTACTGGTGTACAATTAGTAGCAGTAGTTATGGTAGTAGAGCTAGTAGTAGTAGTAGTAGTCATAGTAGTAGTATCAGTAGGAGTAGTAGTACTAGTAGTAGTGGCAATAGTAGTAGCATTAGTCATCATAGAAGTAGCATCAGTAGTAGTAGCAGTAGCAGTGGTAGTAATAGAAGCAGCTGGAATAGTTATTCCAGTAGTAGTAGTTGTTGTAGTAGTAGTGATAGTAGTAGTAGTTGTTGTTGTTGTTGTAGTAATTGTAGTAGTAATAGTAGTAGTAGAAGTAGTAATAATAGTAGTATAGTAGGAGTAGTAGTATAAGTAGTGGGAGTAGTAGTAGCAGCAGTAGATGTGCTAGCAGTTGCGACAGTAGTAGTAATAGTGGTAGGAGTGGTGGTTGTATTCACAGTTGCAGTAGCAGTAGTCGGAGTAGTATGAGTTGTAGTCTAGTTGTAGCAACAGCAATATTTGTTGCTCTACCCGTAGTGGCAGTAGTAGTAGTAGGTTTGTACCTGTAGTAGTAGTAGTTGTTGTTGTAGTTGCCATAGTAGTTGTAGTAGTAGTAGTAGCAACAACAACCATAATAGTAGTCTAAGTAGTAGTTACAGTAGTAGTAGTGTAGTAGTAATAGTAATAGTAGTTGTAATAGTAGTAGTAGTAGTAGTAGTAATAGTAGTAGTAGTAGTAATAATAGTTGTAGCAGTAGCAGTAGTAGCGGTACGAGTAGTAGTAGTAGTTGCAGTAGTAGTAGTAGGAGTAATAGTAGTAGTTGCAATAGTAGCAATAGAAATAGCAGTAGTAGTAGTAGGAGTAGTAGTAGTCGTTGTAACAGTAGTAGTTCTTATAGTAGTAGTAGTAGTGCTATTAGTCGCACTACTAGTAGCAAAAGTAGTAGTAGTAGTTGTTGTTATTGTTGTAGTAGTAATAGTAGTAGTAGTAGTAGTAGTAGTTGTAGTAGTAGTACTAGTAAAAGTAGTAGTTGTAGTAGGAGTATT
Organism: Trichopus zeylanicus subsp. travancoricus; assembly: GCA_005019695.1. Taxonomy (NCBI): domain Eukaryota; kingdom Viridiplantae; phylum Streptophyta; class Magnoliopsida; order Dioscoreales; family Dioscoreaceae; genus Trichopus; species Trichopus zeylanicus. The sequence goes on along the minus strand of RXID01011125.1, from coordinate 69,408 downwards.
AGGAGTACAAGTAGATATAATAATAGTACTAATAGTAGTAGTAGTAGAAGTACTAGTATTAGTAGTATTAATAGTAGTAATAGTTGTAGTAGTACTAGTCGTATAGAAGTACTAGTAATAGTAGTAGTAGTTGTAGTAGCAGCAGCAGCAGTAGCATTATTAGTAGTTGTTGTTGTTGTTTTTATTGTTGTAGTCAAAGTTGCCGTGATTGTAGCAGCGATTGCAGTATTAGTAGTGCTAGTAGTGGTAATAGTGGCAATAGCAGCAACAGTCGTGGTAGAAGTAGCTATAGTAGTACGAGGAGTAGTAGCAGCAGCAAGAGAAGGAATAGTGTTAGTAGTGGTGAAATAGTTATTCTTGTGGTAGTAGTAGCAGTTGCACGATTAGTGGTAGTAGTCATAGTAGTAGTAATAGTAGTTGTTGTAGTAGTAGTACTAGTAGTAGTTGTTGTACCAGTAGTAGTGGTCGTAGCTAAAGCAGGAGTAGGAGTGGTGGTAGGACTAGTGGTAGTAGTAGTAGTAGAAGCAGCAACAGTAGTGGTAATAGTTGGAGCAGTAGTACTAATAGTTGGATTAGGAGTGGAAGTAGTAGTAGTAGTAGTAGTAGTAGTTGGAGTAGTTGTTGTTGTTGTAGTTGTAGTTGTAGAAGTAGTAGTTGTAGTAGTGAGTAGTAGTAGTAGAAGTATTTGTAATTATAGTACTAGTCATACAAGTAGGAGTAGGAGGAGGAGGAGGAGGAGGAGGAGGAGGAGTAGTAGTAGTAGTAGTAGTAGTAATAGTAGTAGTAGAAGTAGTAGTAGTAGTAGTAGTAGTAGTAGGAGTAGTAGTAGTAGTAGCAGTAGTAGTAGTAGTCGTAGTATTGGTATTACAACAGTTGCAGTAGCAGTAGTTGTAGAAATAGTAGTAGCAATAGTAGAAGAAGAAGCGGTAGTAGTAGTAGTAGTAGTAGAAGTGGTAGTAGCAGTAGAAGTAGTCATAGTAGAAGAAGAAGTAGTAGCAGCAGTAGTAGTAGAAGAAGTAATGTAGTAATAGTAGAAGTAGTAGTAGTAGCAGCAGTAGTAGAAGGGGTAGTAGTAGTAGTAGTCGTAGTTGTAGTAATAATAATAGTAATAGTAATAGTAGTAGTAATAGGAGTAGTATAATTAGTACTAGTTGTAATTGGAGTAGTAGTATATTATTTGTAGTAGTAACAGTTGTAGTTGTAGTAGTAGCGGTAGTAGTAGTTGTAGTAGCAGTAATATTAGTTGTAATAGTAGTAGTAGTAGTCACAGAAGTAACAGTTGTAGTAGTAGTGGTAGCAGTAGTAGTAGGAATAGAAATAGCAGAAGGTGTAGGAGTAGAAGTAGTAGCAATTGTAGTAGCAGTAGTAGTAAGAGAATTGATTGTAGTTGTAGTAGTAGTAGTAGCGTTATCGTTATTCTTGTTGTAGGAGGAGAAGTAGTAGAAGTGGTAGTACTAGTACCCGAAGTTGTAGTATTAGTAGTTATAGTGGTTGTAGTAGTTGTAGAAGACGTTGTAGTAGTATCAAGAGTAAGAGTAGTTATGGTTGTAGTAGAAGTAGAAGTAGTAGTAGTATTGTAGTAGTAGGAGTAGTAGTACTAGCAGTTCTAGTTGTAATGGTTGTAGTAGTAGTAATAGAAGTTGAAACAGCAGTAGGAGCAGCAGCAGCAGTAGTAATATTTTATTAGTCGGAGTAGAAGTAGACGTAGAAGTAGTACTAGTAGCAGCAGCAGTAGTAGTAGTAGTAGTTGTTGTAGTATTATAGTAGTAGAGGTAGTAGTAGCAGCAGTAGTTGTAGTTGTAGTGTAGTAGTAGAAGTAGTAGTAGTAGCAGTTGTAGTAGGAGGAGGATGAGGAGGAGGAGGACTAGTAGTAGTAGTGGTAGTAGTAGTAGTGATAGTAGCAGTAGTACTTGCAATAGTAGTAGCAACAACTGCAGTAATAGTAGTAGTAGTAGTAATAGTAGTAGTACCTGTAGTAGTAGTAGTAGTAGTAGTAGTAGTAGTAGTAGCTGACTAGTAGTAGTAGTTGTAGCTGTAGTAATAGTAGTGGTGGTAGTAGTAGTAGTTGTTGCTGTTGTTATTGTTGTAGTTGTAGCAGTAGTAGTAGCAATAGCTGTAACTGCAGCAGTGGTAGTACTAGTAGGGGCAGTAGTAGTAGAAGCTGTAGCGAAAGTAATAGTAGTTGTAGTGGTAGTAGTAGTAGCAGCAGCGGTAATAGTAGTAGTAGTAGTAGTAATAGTAGTAGTGCCGGTAGTGCCAGTAGTAGTAGTACTTCTAGCTGGTGTGGTTGCAATAGTAGTCGTAGTCATAGTAGTAGAATTAGTAGTAGTAGTAGTAGTACTAGTAAAATTAGTAGCAGTACTGGTTCTAATAGTAGTCGTATTGGTGGCGATAGAAGTTGTAGCAGTAGTAGCCATAGTAGTAGTAGTAGTATTAGTGGTAATAAGAGTAATTATCGCAGGAGTAGTAGTAGTATGAGTTCTGGTTGATGTAATTGCAGTATAGCACTAGTAGTAGCAGCAGTAGCACTAGAAGTTGTAGTAGTAGTAGTAGTAGCAACTTCAGCAGCAGTAGTAGTCGTGGTAATAGTAATAGTAGTTGTAGTAGTAGTATTAGTCGTAATAGAAGTGGTTGTAGGAGTAGTAGTAGTACCAAAAATAGTAGTTGTAGTAGGATTGTTCTTGTAGTGGTAGTACTAATAGCAATAGGAGTAGCTGTAGCAGCAGTAGTAGTTGTTGTAGTAGTGTTTGTAGTAGTAGTACTACTAGTAGTAGAAGTAGTAATAGTAGTATTAGTAGTAGTAGTAGAAGTTCTTGTAGTAGTACCAGTAGTTGTAGGAGTAGCAATAGTAGCAGTAGTAACCACAGTGGTAGTAGTAGTAGTAGTAGTAGTAATAGTGGTAGTAGTAATTGTTGTTGTTGTTGTAGTAGTAGTAGCAGTAGTAGTAGTAGTAGTAGTAGCCGCAGAAGTAGCATTTGCTGTAGTATTAGTAGTTGTAGGACCACTAGTAGCTGCAGTGGTAGTAGTAGAAGTAGTAGTAGTAGTCACAAAAGTAGTAGTAGCAGAAGTTGCAGCACGAGTAGCAGTGGTAGGAGGAGGAGGAGGAGGAGGAGTAATCGCGGGAGTAGTAGGTGGAGTAGCAAAAGAAGCAGTAGTAGTAGCAATCGTAAGAGTAGTCCTAGTGGGATAAGTAGTAGTAATAGTATTAGAAGTTGTAGTAGTAGTTGTAATAGCAGTAGTACTAATAGTTGTAGTAATAGTAGTAGTATTAGTAGTAGGAGGAGTACTAGTGGTTGTATTTGCTATAGTAGTAGTAGTAATAGCAGTAGTATTAGTATCGACAATAGTAGTAGTAGTAATTGTAGCAGTAGTAGCGGGAGCAGTAGTAGTAGCAGTCATTGTACTAGTTGTAACAGTTGTATTATTAGTGGTAGTGATAGTAGTAGTAGCAACAACAGTAGTAGGGGTAGCAGTAGCCAATGTAGTAGTAATAGTAGCAGTAGTAGTTACAGTAGAAGTAGTAGTAGTAATAGTAGTAGTCTTGGTAGCAGTAGTAGTAGAAGTAGTTGTACTTGTAGCAGTAGGAGTGGTAGAAGCAGTAGTAGCCTTAGTCGTAGGAGTAGTATAAGGAGTAGTAGTAGTAGTGGAAGAAGTAGTAGTAGAAGTGGCCATCAAAGTTGTAGCAGTAGTAGCAATAATAATAGATGTAGTAGGAGGAGGAGGAGTCATATTAGTTATTATTGTAGTAGCAATAGTAGTAGCAGTAGTAGTAATAACCACAGGAGAAGTAGTAGTAGTAGTAGTAGTAATAGCAGGACTACGTGTTGTTGTAGTAGTAGTAGTAGTAGTAATAGTAGTAGTCGTAGTAGTAGTAGTAGTAGTAGTAGTAGTAGTAGTAGTAGTAGTAGTAGTAGTAGTAGTAGTAGTCGAAGTAGTACCAATAGCATTAGTAGGAATAATAGTAGTTGCAGTAATTATAGTAGAAGTAGTAGTTGTAGTGGTAATAGTTGATGCAGTAGTAGTAATAGTAGTAGAAGTAGTACTAATGGTAGCAATAGTAGTACTTCTGGTAGTAGCAGTGCTGTGGTAGTGGCAGTAGTCACAGAAGGTGTAGTAGTAGTGGTAGCCCTAGTATAAGTACAAGTGTTATTAGTTGTAGTAGTGGCAGTAGTAGTAGTTGTTGTAGCAATAGGAGTAGTTGTAGTAGTAGTAGCAGTAGAAGTGGTAGTATGAGTAGTAGTAATAGTTGTAATTATTGTATTAGAAGTAACAGTAGTAGTTGTTGTTGTACCAGTAGTAGTAGTAGTAGTCATTGTACTTGTAGTAGTAGTAGTTATTGTTGTTGTAGTAGTAGCAGCAGCAGCAATAGTAGTTTGAGTAGTTGTAGAAGTAGTAGTATAGTAGTAGTAGTAATAGGGGCAGTAGTAGTCAAAGTAGCACTAGTAGAAGTTGGAGTAGGTGTAGGTGTAGGAATATTAGTAGTAGTAGTGGTTCTAGTAGAAGTAGTAGTTGTTGTAGTAGTATTAGTAGCAATAGCATTAGTAGTAAGAGTAAAACTAGTAAGGTTGGCAGTACTAGTAGGAGTAGTAGTCATTGTAGTTGGGGTTGCAGTGTAGTAGTAGTTAAAGTAGTAGTAGTAGTATTCGTAGTCATAGTAGCAGTAGCAGTGGTTGTTGTAGTAGAAGTAGTTGTAGTTGTATTAATAGTCGTAGTAGTAGGAGGAGGAGGAGTAATAGTGGTGGTAGTAGTAGTAATGGGAGTAGCTGTACTGGTAAAAGTAGTAGTAGCAATAGTTGTTGTAGTGGTAGTAGTAGTAGTAGTAGTAGTAGTAGTAGTACTAGCATTAGTAGTAGAAGTGGTTGCAATAGTAAGAGTAGCTGTAGTAATAATAGGAGTAGTAGTAGGTGTTGCTATAGAGGTAATGGTTGTAGCAGGAGTAATAGAAATAGCAGTAACAGTAGTAGTAGCAGTAGTAGTCGTAGTAATGGTAGTAGTAGTGGGAGTAGTAGTAGAAGTAGTAGACATAGTAGTAGTAATATTACTAGCTATAGAAGTAGTTGTAGGAATTATAGTACAATGAGTAGTAGCAGTAGTAGTATTAATAATAGTAGTATTAGCAACAATAGTAGTTGTATGAGTAGACGAAGTAGTAGTAATAGTCGTACTTGCAATAGTAGTTGTATTAGTCGTAGTTGTTGTAGTTGTAGTAGTAATAGTAGTAGTTGTTGTAGTAGTGGGAGTAGTAATAGGTGTAGGAGTAGTAGTAGAAGTGTTAGTAGTAGAAGTTGTAGTAGTAGTAGTGGTAATAGTGGTAGTAGTAGTAATAGTAGTAGTATTAGTAGTTGTAAGAGTTGCAGTAGTAATAGTAATCATAGTAGTAGTAGGATTTGTAGTAGTAGTTGAAGTAGGTCTAGCTGTAGAGGTAGTGATAGTTGCAATAGCCATTGAAATAGCAGTAATAGTAGTTGCAGTAGCAGCAACAGTAGTAGTAGTAATGGTAGTAGTAGGAAGACTAGTAGGAGAAGTAACTATAGAAGTAGCTGAAGAAATAGTAGTAGTAGGAGGAGGAGGAGGAGGAGGAGGTGGTGTAGGAGTAGTAGTACAAGGCGTAGTAGCAATAGTAGTAGCAGTAGTGGTACTTGCAGTAGTAGTTGTAGTAGTTGTAGTAGTTGTTGTTGTTATTGTAGTAGTAGTTGTTGTTTTAGTAGCAGTAGTGGTGGTGGTGGTGGTGGTGGTGGTGGTGGTCGTAGTAGTAGTAGTAGTAGTTGTTGTTATTATAGTAGTAGTTGTTGTTTTAGTAGTAGTAGTGGTGGTGGTGGTGGTGGTGGTGGTCGTGGTAGTAGTAGTAGTAGTAGCAACTATGGTAGTAGTAGCCGTAGCTGTGGTAGTAATAGTAGTAGCTATAGTTGTGGTAGTAATAGTACTAGCAGTACCAGTAGATGTAGTTGTAGCAGTAGTAGTAGTAGTAGCACTAGTATTAGTTGCAGCTGCAGCAGTAGTAGCAGTAGCAGCAGCAGTAGTAGTAGTAGTAGTGGCAGCAATCCCAGTAGTAGTAGTAGCAGTAGTATTATTAGTAGTAGCAACTATAGTAGTAGTTGTAATAGTAGTAGTAGTAGTAGAAGGCACAGTAGTAGTAGTAGTAGTAGCAGTAGTTGTAGCAGCAGTAGTAGTAGCTGTATTAGTTTTTGCTATGGTATTAGTAGTAGAGGTAGCTGTGATAGTGGCAGCAATAGTAGTAGCAGAAGTAGTAGTAGTAGTGGTTGTAGTAATGGTAGCAGCAGCAACTGTAGCAGTAGTAGTAGTAGCAGTAGTATAAGGAGTAAGAGTAGTTATAGTAGTAATAGTCGTAGCAATAGTAGTAGTCATAGTTGTAGTAGCAGTAGTTATTGTTTTTATTATTGTAGTAGAATAAGAAGCAATAGTAGCAATAGTAGCGATTGTAGTAGTAGTAGCAGTAGCAAGAGTAGCTGTTGCTGCATAAGTAATAGTATTAATTATAGTAGTAGTTGTAGTAGTAATACCAATAATAGCAGTAGTAGTAGTAATTATAGTAGCAGTAGCAGTAGCAGTAGTAGCAGTAGGAGTAGTATTAGCAATAGTAGTAGTAGTAGTAGTAGTAGTAATTGTATTAGATGAAGTAGCAAGAGTTGTAACAGTTGTAGTAGTATTAGTAGCAGTAGTTACAGTATTAGGAGTAGTAGCACCAACAGTAGTAGCAATCATAGCAACAATTTTAGTAGTTCTAGTAGTAGTAGGAGTAGATGTAGTAGCAGTCATATCAGTAGTACCATTAGCATTATTAGTAGTAGTAGGAGGAGGAGAAATAGTAGTAGTAGCAGTAGTATTGGTCGTAGAAGTTGTCTTGTAGTAGTAGTAGTTTTTGTTGTAGTAATAGTTGCATTAGTGGCAGAAGTAGTCAGTAGTTGTAGCAGCAGCGGTAGTAGTAGCTGTAGTAGTAGTTATAGTAGTAATAGCAAGAGAATTAGTAGCAGAAGTAACAGCCATTGTAGTGGTAGTAGTAGCAGCAGTAGTAGCCACAGTAACAGTTATAGTAGTAGTAGCAGTCATAACAGCTACAGCTGTAGTAGTAGTAGTAGTAGTAGCAGCAAAAATAGTTGTAGAGGAAGAAGTAGAAGTAGTAGTAGTAGTAGTGGTAGTGGTAGTAGCTACAATAGTATTAGCGGCAGTAGCAATTGTAGTAGTACCAGGTGTGGTAGTAGTAGTAATAGTAGTTGGAGAAGTAGTAGTCATAGCAAAAGCAGTTAAAGTTATATTATTAGTAGTTGTTGTTGTAGCAACAGTAGTAGTTGTAGCAGTAGTAATTTTAGTGCCAGTCAAAGTAGTCGTAGCACTAGTAACAGTAGTAGTTGTTGTTGTTGTTGTAGAAGTAGTAGTAGCTATAGTAAATATAGTGTTAGTAGAGGAAGTTGTAGCAGTAGTAGAAGAAGTAATCATAGCAGCAGCATTAGTAGTAGTAGTTCTTGTAGCAGTAGTACCAGCAGCAATAGTAGTAGTAGAAATAATATTATAACTAGAAGTAGTAGTAGTAGTAGTAGTAATAGTTGTAGTAGTAGTAGTCACACTAGTAGTAGCAGTAGTAGTAGCCGTAGTTGCAGTAGTAGTGGTAGTAGTATTAGTTGTCATCGTAGTGGTAGTAGGAGAAACTGTAAAAGTACTAGCAGTAGTAGCAGTTGTAGTAGTTGTAGCAGTAGTAGTAGTTATAGTAGTAATAGTAGTAGCATTAGTAGTAATAGTTGTTATAGTAGTCATAGTGGTCATATTACTAGCAGCATTAGCAGTGGTACTAGTAGTAGTAGAAGTTGTCGTAGAAGTAGGAGAGGAAGTAGCAGCAGCAATAGTAGTTGTTGTTGTTGTAGTAGTAGTAGTAGTAGCAACAACAATTGTAGTAGTAGTAGTAGTAGTAGTAGTAGTGTAGTCGTAGTAGTAGTAGTAGTAGTTGTAGTAGTAGTAGTAGTCGTAGTAGTAGAGTAGTAATAGTAGTAGTAGTAGTAGTAGTAGTTGTAGAATTTACGGCAACAGTCATAGTAGGAGTAGCAGCAGCAGCAGTAGCAACAACAACAACTGCAGTAGTAGTAGTTGTTGTGGTTGTTGTTGTGGTAGTAGTAGTAGTAGTAGTAGTAATAGTAATAGCAGTAGTAGCCATAGTACCCGTCATAGTAGTGGTAGCAAAAGTAGTTGTCGTAGCCATCGTAGTAGTAGTAGTGGAAGTAGTAATCGGGGTTGTAGTAGTTAGAATAGTAGTAGTAGTATTAGTAAGACTAATCGCACCAGAAATTTTAGTAGCAGTAGTAGGTTTAGTAGGAGTAGCAGTAGTACTAGCAGCAGTAGTAGTTGGATTAGTAATTGTAGTTGGAGAAGTAGTAGCAACTGCAGAAGTAGTAACAGTAGCAGTGATAGTACAGTCGCAGTAGTCACTATAGTTGTAGTAGTGGTAGCAATTGTAGTAGTAGAAGTAGTGGAAGTAGCATTAGTTGCAGCAATTGTTGTAGTAGTAGTACCAGTAGTAGTACCAAAAGTAGTAGTAGTAGGAGAAGAAATAGTAGTAGTAGTTATTGTTGTAGCTCCATTAGTAGTAGTAGTAGTAGTAGTAGTAGTAGTAGTAGTAGTAGTAGTAGTAGCAGTAGCAATAGGAGTAGATGTAGCAGTAGCTATAGTAGTATTAGTAGTAGCGAAAATAGTTATAGTTGTAGTCCCAGTAGCTGTAGTAATAGTAGCTGTGGACGACAAAGTATAATTAGCAGTACTAGTAGTAGTAGAATTAGCAGTACTACTAGTTGTACTACTACAAAGTACTACTAATTCTAGTACTGCTAATTCTAGTACTGCTAATTCTAGTACTACTAATTCTAGTACTGGGACTACAACTAGTACTACAAAGTAGAATTAGTAGTACTACTGCTGTGGACGACAAAGTAGAATTAGCAGTGGTAGTAGTTTAGTAGTAGTAGTAGTTGCTATAGTAGTTGTAGTAATAGTTTCAGTTGTAGTAGTAGCCGTAGAAGGAGTTATAGTTATAGTTGTAGTATTTGTGGTAGTAAGCGTGGTAGCAATAGTAGTAGCTGAAGCAGTAGCAGTAGTATTAGTAACTATAGTATTAGTTTCTATAGTTGTGTTAGTAGTCATTGTGTTACTAGTAATTGTACTTGCAGCAGTAGTGGTAGTAGAAGTAGTAGCAGTAGTAGTCATAGTAGCAGTAGTTGTAGTAGCAAAAGTAGTTGTAGTAGTAGTACAAATAGTAGTAATAGTAGTTGTTGTTGTTGTAGTAGTCGCCGTAGTAGTAGTAGTTGTAGTCGTAGTATTAGTAGTAACAGTAGTAGTAGTAGTAGCAGCAGTAGTGTTGCAATAGTTGGAAAGGTAGGGGTAGTAGTAGTTGTAGTAGAAGTAGCCATAGTAGCTGTGGAAGTAATAACAGCAGCAGCAGTAGTAGCAGTAGTAGTGGTAGTAGTAGTAATATCAATTGTAGTAGATGCACTAGTAGTAGAAGAAGTAGTAGTAGCATCAGTGGTAGGAGCATGAGTATAGCTGCAATGGTCATAGTAGTAGTAGAAGGAGAAGTAGTTGTATAAGAAGTAGTTGTAATAGAAATAGTAGTAGTTGTTGTAGCATTATTATTAGTAGTAGTAGTAGCAGAAGTTGCAATAGTTGTAGTAGTAGTAGTAGCAGTAGCAGTAGTTGTAGTGGAAGTAGTAGTAGTAGGATAAGTAGTAGTAGTAGTAGTGGTAGTAGTGGAAATTGTAGTCGTAGTAATAGCAGTAGTAGTAGAAGTCGTAGTAGCATTAGTAGTAGTAATCATAATAGTGGTAGTAGCTTTAGAATAAGTAGTAGCAGTAGTAGAAGTACCAGCAGAAGTAGTAGTAGTAGTAGTAAGTATTGTGGCACTAGTCATAGTAGTAGTAGTAGTAATCGTAGCAGCCATAGTAGTTGAAGAAATAGTATCAGTAGTAGTAGCAGAAGTAGTAATTTCAACATTAGTATGTGCAGCATTTGTAGTAGTAGTAGAAGTTGTGGCAGGCATAGTAGTAGTAGTAGTAGAAGCAGTAGAAGCAGTTGTAGAACTAGAAGTAGGAGTGGTAGTAATTATAGGAGGAGTAGTAGCAGTAGTTGGAGAAATTGTAGCAATAGTAGGAGTATAAGTAGTTATAGTAGTAGTAGTAGTAGTTGGAGTAGTAGTAGTAGTAGATGTAGTAGTTGCCATAATATTAGTAATAGTAGTAGTAGTTGTAGCTGAAGTAGTAGCAGTAGCAGTCATAGCAACGGTAGCAGTAGTAGCAGTAGTAGCTGTAGTAGCAATAGTAGTAGTAGTAGTAGTCATAGCAGTATTAGCAAAAGTAGTCGTACTAGTGTAGTAGCAATAGTAGTAGAAGTGTTAGTTGTAGTGGCAATAGTAGTAGTAGTAGTAGTAGTAGTAGTAGTAGTAGTAGTAGTAGTAATAGTTATAGTACTACTAGTAGTAGTTTCAATGATAGGGGTGGTAGCAGTAATATTAGTAGGAGTAGCAGTAGTAGTAGTAACAGAAGAAGTAGTAGTAGTAGTAGTAGTAGTAGTAGTAGTAACAGAAGTAGTAGCAGTAGTAATAGTTGTTGGAGAAGTATTAGTAGTAGCAGTAGTAAAAGAAGTAATGTAGCAGTGGTAGTAGAACTAGTAGTAGGGGTAGTCATAGTAATAGTAGCTGTTGGAGTAGTAGTTGTAGTAATAGTAGTGGTAGTAGCAAAAGCAGGAGTAGTAGTAGTAATAACAGGAGTAGTAGAAGTAATAGTAGTAGTAGCTGTAGCAATACTAATAGTAGTAGTAGTCGTAGTAGTAGCATCTATTATTCGCAGTAGTAGAAGTAGCAGAAAAAGACATAGTAGTTATTATACTTGTAATAGTAGTGGTGGTGGTGGTGGTGGTGGTAGTAGTAGTAGTAGCAATAGGAGTAATAGTAATAGTAGTAGAAGCACAAGAAGTACTAGTATTGGTAGTAATTGTAGTAGTAGTAGTAGGATGAGTTGGAATAGTCATATGAATTCATGCACGAGGAGTAGTTGTAGGTTTAGTATTAGGGCTAGCAGTAGCTGTAGTAGTGGTAGTAGTTGTAGTAGCAGCAATTGTACTAGTAGTAGCTTTGGTAGTAGCAAAAGTAGTTGTAGTAGTAGTAGCAGTAGTAGTTGTAGTAGCAGTAGCCATTGTAGCCGTAATAGTAGTAGTAGTAATAATTGTAGCAATATTATTGGCGGTAGTAGTGTTAGCAGTAGTCATTTTCATAGTACTAGCTGCAATATTAGCAGTAGTAACAGCAGTAGTTGTAGTTGTAGCAGTAGTAGTAGCAATAATAGTAGTAAAAGTAGTAGTAGTCATAGTATTTGTAGTAGTAATAGTACTGTTAGTATTAGTAGTAGTAGTATTAGTAATAGTAGCATCATAGTAGTAGTATTAGTTATAGTTGTATTTATAGTAGCAGAAGGAGGAGTAGTAGTATTAGTAGTAGTAGGAATAGTAGTAGTAGTAGTAGTTGGTGTAGTGGTAGTTGGAATAGTAGTAGAAGTAGCAGTAGTAACAGTCGTTACAGTAGTGGTTGTAGTAGTAACAAGAGTCGTAGAAGTAGTTGTAGTAGCAGTGGCAGTAAAAGTAGCAGTAGCAGTAGCAGTAGTCATAGTAGTAGCAGCAGTGTTACTAGTACTATTAGTACCAATAGTAGTAGTAGAAGTAGGAGGAGTAGGAGAAGTAGTAGAAGTAATAGTAGTAGTAGTGGGAGTAGTAGAAGTTGTTGTTGTACTAGTGGTTGTAGTAGTAGTTGTTGTAGTAGTTGCAGTAGTAGTCATCGTAATAGCAGTAATGGTCGTAGTAGTCGTAGCAGAAGTAGTAGCAGCAGCAATAATAGGAGAAGTAGTAGCAATACTAGTTGTAGCAGTAGTAGTAGTTGCAACTGTAGTACTAGTAGGAGTAGCAGTAGTAGTACTGGCGAAAGTAGTAGCAGTAGTAATAGTAGTAGGAGTCATAGTTGTGGCAGAAATAGTAGTCGTAGTAGCAGTATTATTTTTAGTAGTAGTAGTAGTAGCACTAATAATAGTACTAGTCGTAGTAGTAGCAATTGGTTTAGCAATAGTAGTAGTAGTGGCAAGAACAACAGCAGTAGTAATGTAGTAGTAGTAATAGTAGTAGTAGTAGAAGTAGTAGAAGTCATAGTAACTGTAGTAATAGCCATAGCAATAGTCGTGGTAGTAGTAGTAGTTGCTGTAATAGTCTTAACAGTAACTATGGTAGTAGTAGCAATAGTAGTTATAGTAGGTAAGGCAATATTAGTTGCATTAGTAGTTGTAGTAGTTGGTGCAATAGTAGTAGCAGCAATGGTAGCAGCAGCAGCAGCAACAGCAGCAGCAGCAGTAGTAGTAGTAGTAGTAGTAGTAGTAGTAGCAGTAATAGTTGCAGCAGTTGCAACCGTAGCAGTAGAAGGAGTAGTAGTAGCAGCTGTTGCCATTGTAGTACTTGTAGTATTTGATGTAGAAGTAGTAGTAGCAGTAGAAGTAATCAGAGTAGTAGTAGTAGTAGTAGTAGTAGTCGTAGTAGAAGTAGCCATAGAAGTACTAGTAGTAGTGGTTGTAGTTGTAGTAACAGAAGTAGTGGGAGCCATAGTAATAGAAGTAGTAGCAGCAGTTGTAGTAGCAGTCGTAGTAGTAGGAGTAGTAGCAACAGTTGCTGGAGTAGAAGTTGCAATAGTAGTAGTAGTAGTAGTAGTAGTAGTAGCAGTAGTAGTAGCCATAGTAGTAGTAGTAGTAGTAGTAGTAGTAGTAGTAGTAGCCATAGAAGTACTAGTAGTAGTGGTTTTAGTTGTAGTAGCAGTAGTAGTGGTAGCCATAGTAATAGAAGTAGTAGCAGCAGTTGTAGTTACAGTCATAGTACTAGCAGTAGTAGCAACAGTTGCAGGAGTAGAAGTAGAAGTAGTAGGAGTAGTAGTAGTAGCATTGCAGTAGTCATAGTAGCAACAGTAGTAGAAGAAGTAGTAGTTGTAGGAAAAGTAGTAGTAGTAGTCGAAGTAAAAGTCATAGTGGTAGTAGTAGTTATAGTAGTAGTAGTTGCAGGAGCATTAGAAGCATTAGTAGAAGGTGTAGTAGTAATAGTAGTAGTGGCAGGAGAAATATTTCAGTTGTGGCAGTAGTAGTAGTAATAGTATTAGTAGTAGCAGTAGCAGCGGCAGCAACAGTAGTAGTAGTGGAAGTAGTTGAAGGAGTAGCAGTGTAGTAGTAGTTGTAGTAGTGGCATTAATAGTAGTAGTAGGAGAAATAGCAGTAGTATTCGTTACATCAACAACAGTAACATTAGTAGTAGTAGTAGTAGTATTAGTAGCCATAGTATTAGGAGTAGTAGTAGGAATAGTAGCATTGGGAGTACTTGTTGTAGCAGTATTATCAGTATTAGTAGCAACAATAGTAGGAGTAGTAGTATTAGTAGTAACACTTGTAGCAATAGTAGCAACAGAAGTAGTAACAGTTGTAGTAGCAAGACTAATAGTAGTAGCACTAGTAGTAGTAGTTGTTGTTGCAGTAGTAGCATCAATAGCAGTTGTAGTAGTAGTAGAAGTAGGCGAAGTAGTAGGAGTAGTAGTGGAAGTAGAATTAGCGGCAATAGTAGTAGCAGTAGTAGGAGTTGTAGTAGTAGTAGCAGTAGGAGAAGTAGCAGTAGGGGTAGTTGTATTAGTAGCAATAGCCGCAATAGCAGTTGCAGCAGAGGTAGATGTTGTTGTAGTATTAGTAGTAGTAGTAGTAGTAGTAATAATAGCGGTAGCAGTAATAGTAATAGTAGTAGCTGTCGTAGTAGTAGTAATTGTTGTTGTAGTAGTTTTAGCCCTTTTAGTAGCATTAAGAACAACAGCTGCAGCAATAGTAGTAGTAGGAGCAGAAGTAATAGTGGCAATAGCAGTAGCAGTACTAGTAGTAGAAGCTAAAGTAGTAGCGAAAGCGTAAGCATTAGTTGCAGTTCTATTAGTAGTAGTACTAATAGTAGTACTAGTAGTTGTTGTTGTTGTAATTGTCGTAGTGGTGATAGTAGCAGAAGTAGTAGTAGTAGTAGTAGAAGTAGTAGTAGCAAAAGTAGTAGTAGTACTAGTAGCTGTAGTAGTAGTAGTAGCAGTAGTAGTAGTCATAGTAGTAGTACTAGCAGTAAGCAGGAGTAGCAGTATTAGTCGTAGGAGGAAAAGTAGCAATAGTTGTTATTGTAGGAGAAGTAGTAGTCATAGTAGTAGTAGTAGTAGTAGTAGTTATAGTGGTAGTACTAGTAGTAGCAAAACTTGTGACAATAGTAGTAGTAGTTGTAGTAATAGTCGTAACAATAGCTGTAGAAGTAATAGAAGCAACCGCAAATGAAATAGTAGTAGTAGTAGTAGAAATTGTCGTAGTAGTTGCAGTAGTTGTAGTAATAGTGTGAGCAATAGTGGCAGTTGTAGTAGTAGTAGGAGTAGTAGTAGTAATAGAAGCAGTAGCAGTGTAGTAGCAGTTGAAGTAGTAGCAGTAGTAGTTATAGTTGGAGATGTCATAGTAGTAGTAGTAGTCGTAGAAATAACAGCAACAACAATAAGAGTAGTAGTAGTTATTGTCGTTGTAGTGTCAGTAGTAATAGCAAAAGTGGTACTAGTAGTAATAGTAGCAATAGCAGCTGTAGTAGTGGGAGTAGTAGCAAGAGTCGTAGCAGTAGTAGCATTATTAGCAACAGCAATATAGTAGTTACAGCTCAAGTAGTAGTAGTAGTGGTAGTAGAAAGGGTAGTAGCAGTAGCAGTAGAAGTAGTAGTTGTAGTAGTAGTAGCTATAGTGGCGATAATAGTAGTAGCAGCAGTAGTAGTGGTAGTGGTAGCAATAGTAGTAGCAAGTGTGGTAGTAGTAGCAGTAGTGGTAGTAGGAGTCGCAGTAGTAGTCGTAGTAGTAGTAGTTGCAGTAGTAGTATTAGTAGGACAAGTAGAAGTAGTAGTATTAGTAGTAACAGCAGCAACAACAGTAGCCTCAGAAGATATTATTTTCATAGTAGCAAAAATTAGCACTAGTTGTAGAAGTAGTTGCAGCTCCAGTAGTAGTAGTTGGAATAGCAGTCGTAGTAGCCCTAGTTATTGCAGTAATAGCTATAGTAGTTGCAGAAGTAGTAGTTGTAGGAGGAGTAAAAGTAGTTGTAGTAATGGTCGTAGCAGTAGCAACAGGAGTTGTAGTTGTAGTAGTAGTGGTAGTAGTAGTAGTAGTAGCAGTAACAACAATAGTAGTACCTGTAGCAGTAGTAGCAGTAGCAGTAGCAGCAGTATTAGTAGTGGCAGTGGTAGGCATAGTAGGAGCTATTGTAGTAGTAGCAGTAATAGTAGTCGCTGAAGTAGTAGTAGTAGTAGTAGCTGCAGTAGTAGTATTAGTAGGAGAAGTAGGAGTAGTAGTATTAGTAGCCGGAGCAGCAACAGATGCGGCAACAATAGTAGTTGTAGTAGTAGCAGCAGTCTCAGAGGTAATAGTAGTAGTTGTCGTATTAGTAGCGATAGTAGGAGGAGCAACAGTAGTAGTAGTAGTAGCAGTAGCAATAGCATTAATAGTAGTAGTAGTAGTAGTAGTAGTAGTAGTAGTAGTAGCAATTGTAGTAATAGTAGCAGCTGCAGTGACTATAGTTGTTTGAGTGGAAGTAGTAGTAATAGTAGCCGTTGTAGCAATAGTAGTAGTTGTAGTTGTTGTCGCGATAGCAGTAGTAGTAGTAGTGAATGCAATGACAGTAGTAGTGGTAGTTTTTGTAGCAAAACTAATAGTAGAAGTAGTATTAGTAATAGTAGCATTAGTAGTAGTTGTAGTAGTCAGAGTAGTAGTAGTAGCAGCAATAGTAGTAGCAGTAGCAGTAGCAGCTGGGGTTGTCATAGTAGTAGCAGAAGTAGAATTAGTAGTAGTTGTGGTGGTGGTGGTGGTGGTAGTAGTAGTAGTGGCAGCGGCAGTAGTGGCGAATGTAGAAGTAGCCATAATAATACTAGTAGTTGTTGTTGTAGTAGTAGGAGGAGCAGTAGTAATAGTAATAGTTATTGTTGTAGTAGTAATAAAAGTAGTAATAACAACAGTAAAAGTAGTAGTTGTAGTAGTTGTGGTAGTAGTAGTTAGAGTAGTAGTAGTAGGAGGAGGAGTATTACTAATAGTAGTTGTAGCAGCAGCAGCAGCAATAGCTGTATAGTAGTAGTAGTACTAGTAGTAGTAGCACTAGCTGGAGGAGTGGTTGTGGTAGTAGTAGTTGTAGTAGTAGTAGTAGTAGTAGTAGAAGTAGTAGAACTATTAGTAGTAGGAGTAATAGAAGCAGCGGTAGTAGTAGTACTAGTAAGAGTAGTAGTAATAGTTGTAGATGTTTTAAAAGTAGCAGTAGTAGTAGTAATTAGAGCAAACTAGTAAGGTAGTAGCAGCAGCAGAAGCAGCAGTAGTAAAAGTAGTAGCAGTCGTAGTAGCAGTAATTGTAGCAATAGGAGTAGTTATAGAAGTTGCAGCAGTCCTAGTAGCAGCAGTAGTAGTAATAGTAGTAGCAGTAGGAGTAGAAGTATTTGTAGTAGCAGCAGAAGTAGTAGTAGCAGTAGCAGTAGATGTTGTAGTAGTATTAGTAGTAATACCAGTAGTAGCAATACTCGACATAGTAGTTGTAGTCGTAATTGTTGTAGTAGTACTAGCTGTAGTATTAGTTGAAGTAGTAGTAGTCGTGCAAGTAGTAGTAGTGTAGTAGTAGTGGTGGTAGTAGTTGTAGTAGTCGTAGTGGTAGTACTCGGATGAGTAATAGTAGCAGTAGCAGTAGTAGTAGCAGTACTAGCAATAGTACCTATAGTAGTTGTTGTTGACAGTAGTACTTGTTAGCGATAATAGTAGTAGTAGAAGTAGTAGTATTATTAGTAGAAGTAGAAATAGTAGCAATGGTAGTTATTGTAGTAGTAGTTATTGTTGCTATTGTAATAGTAGTAATTGTAGTAGTGGCAGCTGTACTAGTAGCAATAGTAGTAGTAGTAATCGAAGAGGAAGTAGTAGTAGTAGTGGTAGTAGTAGTAGTGGTGGTGGTAGTAGTAGTAGTAGTAGTAGTAGAAGTAGTAGTAGGAGGAGTAGATGTAGGTGTAGGAGTAGTAGTAGTAGTAGGAGTTATAGTTGTTGCAAGAGGAGGAACAGTAGGAGTAGCAATAGAAGTAGTAGCAGTTGTCGTTGCAATAGTAAAGGTAGTAGTAGGAGTAGGAGTAGTAATAGTAGTAGTAGTAGTAGCTGTAGTAGTTGTAGTAATAGGAGTAGTAATAACTGTACTTGTAGCAGTAGTAGTGATAGCAGTTGTAGCAATAGTTGTAGTTTCAATAATACTAGTAGTAGTAGTAGTGGTAGTAGAAGTTGTAATCGGAGTAGTAGATGTGGTAGTGGCAGTTGTTGTAGTAGTAGTAGTGGTAGGAGTAGCAGTAGGAGTGGGAGTTGGTGTTGTAGTAGTAGTAATAATACTAGTAGTAGTAGTGGTTGTAGTACTAGTTGTTGTTGTTGTAGTGGTAGTACTAGTAGAATTAGTGGTAGTAGTAGTAGAAGTAGCAACAACAGTAGTAGTAGTAGTAGTAGCAAAAGCAACAGAAGTAGTAGTAGTAGTAGTAATAGGAGTAGTGTCATAGTATTAGTATTTGCAGTAGTAGTTCTAGAAGTAGTGGTAGTAACAATAGTAATAGTAGTGGTAGTAGCAATAGGAGTATTTGTCGTAGTAGTAGTAGTAGTTGTTGTTGCAGTATTACAAGTTGTACTACAGTAGCAGTAGTTGTATGAGAAGTAGTAGTAGTAGTAGTAGTAGTAGTTGTTGTTGTTGTAGTAGTAGTAGTAGTAGTAGAAGTAGTGGTAGTAGTAGTTGTTGTAGTAGTAGCAACAATAGTAATTTAAGTTGTCACGGTAGTAGTAGCTAGAGTAGTAGTTGCAATACTAGTAGTTGTTGGAGAAGCAGTCAGATTAGTAGTATTAGTAGCAGTAGCTGGAGCAGCTGCAGCAACAACAGTAGTTGTAGTTGGAGTAGTATTTGCAGTAGTAGTAGTAGTAGTAGTAACAGTCGTAATAATAGTAGTAGTAGTTTTAGCAGTAGCCGTATTAGTAGCCGCAGCTGTAGTAGTAGTTGTAGTAGTAGTAGTAGCAGTAGTAGTAGTAGATGTATTACTCATAGTACATGTCACAATAGTAACAAGAACTGTAGTATATTAGTAGTAGTAGTAGTAGCAGTACTAGTAGTAGTAGTAGTAGTAACAACCATAGTACTAGCAATTGAAGAAGTAGTAGCAGGTGTATTAGTAGTAGTAGCAGTAGTTGTAGTAGTTGTAGTAGTAGTAGTAGTAGCAATAGCAGTGGGAGTAGTGGTTGTGGTAGTAGTAGCCGTACTAGTAGTAGTAGTAGTAACAACCATAGTACTAGTAATTGAAGAAGTAGTAGCAGGTGTATTAGTAGTAGTTAAAGTAGCAATAGCAGTGTGAGTAGTGGTTGTGGTTGTAGTAGCAGTACTAGTAGTAGTAGCAGTAGTAGTAATAGAAGTAGTAGAAGTAGTAATCGTAGCAACAGTTGTAGTAGTAGTAGTGGTGGTGGTGGTAGTAGCAGTATTAATAGTAGTAGTAATAGTAATAGAAGTTATAATTTGAATAATAGTAGTAGTAATAGGAGCAGTAGTAGTAAAAGTAGTATGCGTACCAGCAGCAGTAGTAGTAGTTGAAGTAGCAGTAGTAGTAGAAATAGCAGTAGTAGTAGAAGTAGCAGTAGTCGTAGTAGTAGTAGTAGTAACCATAGTAGTAGAAGTAGTAGTAGCAATGATAGTAGTGGTAGTAGTGGTGTAGTAGTAGTGGCAGTAGTAGCAGCAAAAGTAGTAGTAGAAGTTGTAGTAGTATTAGTTGTAATGCCAGTAGTAGCTGTAGTATAAGAAATAGTTGTAGTCATGATAGTAGTAGTAGTTGTAGCTGCAATAGTAGTCGCAGTAGTGGTAGACGTGCAAGCAGTAGTAGTGCAGTAGTGCAAGTAGTAGTATTAGTAGTAGTAGTAGTAGTGGTAGTTGCAGCAGTAGTTGCAATAGTAGTTGTTGTTGTAGTAGCAGTCATACTAGTAGTAGTTATTGTTATTGTTGTTGTTGTCATGCTTGTTGTTGCAGTAGTGGTAGTAGTAGTCATAGTAGTAGCAGTACCGGGAGTTCTACTACTATTAGTAATAGTAGTAGTTGTCGAAGTCGTAGTAGTATTAGTAGTACTATTAGTAGCAATTGTAGTTGTAGTAGTTATATTAGTAATAGTTATTATTGTTGTTGTAGTAGTAGTAGTCATAGTAGTGGCAGCAGCACCAGTAGCAATAGTAGTAGTAGTAGTAGAAGCAGCAACAACGGTAGTAGTAGTAGTAGTAGAAGAAGAAATAGTTGGAGGACTAGTTGCAGGTGTGGGAGCAGTGGTAGGAGCAGCAAGTAGTGGAAGTAGTTGGTGTAATACTAGTAGTTGGAGGAGTACTAGTCGGAGTAGCAAGAGAAGTAGTAGCAGTTGTCGTAATCGTAGAGGTAGCAGTAGTAGGTGGAGTAGTAATAGTAGTAGTAATAGTAGTAGTTGTTATAATAGGAATAGTAATAGCAGTACCAGTAGCAATAGTAGTAGTAGTAGCAGTAGTATAAGTAATTGTAGTGGTAGCAGTGGTAGTAGTAATAGTAGTAGTAGCAGCAATAGTAGTAGTTGCAGCAGTAGTATAAGTAATTATAGTGGTAGTAGTGGTAGTAGTAGAAGTAGTAGTAGTAGTTGTTGTTGTGGTTATAGTAGTTGTAGTAGTAGTAGTAGTTGCAGTAGTAGTAGCAGTAGTAGCAATAGCAGTAGTAGTAGTAGCTATAGTAATCAAAGTAGTAGTAGCAGTAACAGTAGTAGTAGTAGCAGCAATAGTAATAACAGAAAAAGTAGTAGTAGTAATAGTAGTGATAGTAGTAGTAGTAGTAGTAGTAGTAGTAATAGCGGTCGCAGTAGTTGTACTTGCAGTAGTAGTAGTAGTCATAGTAGTAGTAGTACCTGGAGTTCTACTAGTATTAGTAACAATAGTAGAAGTAGAAGTAGTAGTATTAGTAGTGGTAGTATTAGTAACAGCAGTACTAGTAGCAGCAGCAATAGTAGCAATAGTTATAGTAGTAGTAGTTATTGTTGTTGTTATAGTAGTAGTAGTTGTAGTAGTAGTAGAAGTAATAGTAGAAATAGTAGTAGTAGTAGTAGTAATAGTGGCAGCAGCAGCAGTAGTATTAGTTGTAGTAGGAGGACTCGGTGTAGGAATAGGAGTAGTAGAAGTAGTAGTAGGAGTAATAGCAGTAGTAGGAGTAATAGTAGTAGTAGTAGGAGTAATAGCAGTAGTAGGAGTAATAGTAGTAGTAGTAGTAGTAGCAGCAGTAGTAGTTGTGGTAGTAGTAGTTGTAGTAATAGAATTAGTAGTAGGAGGAGCAGTAGGTGTAGGAGTTGGACTTGTAATAGAAGTAGTAGGAATACTAGTAGTAGTAGCAGTGGTAGCAGCAGTAGCAGAAGTAGTTGTAGTCGTAGTACTAGTAGTTGTATTAGTATTAGTAGTAGTAGTAGTATAAGTAGTTGTGAGTAGTATTAGTAGTAGTTGTTGTTGTAGTAGTAGTTGTTGTAACAGTCACAATAGTAGTAGTAGTACTTTTAGTAGTAGTTGTATTAGTAGCAGTTGTATTCGTAGTAGCAGTACAAGTAGTAGTAGTAGTGGTAGTAGTAGTAGTTGCATTAGCAGCAGTAGTAGTAGTAGAAGTATTATTAGTATCTATAGTAATAGAAGTAGTAGTAGCGGTAGCAATAGTAGTAGGAGGAGAAGTCATAGCAGCCGTGGTAGTAGCTATAGTAGCAGCGGTAACAGTAGTGGAAGAAGAAGAAGAAGAAGAAGTAGTAGTAGTAGTAGAAGTGTGTTAGCAGTAGTAGTTCAGTTAGTTTCGTTGTTAGTCGTAGGGGGTTTGTTGTAGTTCATAGTAGTCGTTAGTTTACCCCCTCGGAGTTTGTACTAGTCTTAGCAAATTAGTAGTCGTAGTTAGAAGTACTAGTAGCATTAGTGTGGCAGTATTAGTTAGATAGTCAAATTAGTAGTATTTGTGGTGGTAGCAGCACTAGTAGCAGTAGTAGTTATGTTAGTGGTTATTCTTGTTGTGGTTGTCGCCAAGTAGTAGTTGTAGTAGTGGAGAAGCAGTAAGTAGAGTAAGCAGTAGTAGTAGCAATAGTATTAGTAGTTAGTAGTCGAAGTGGGAATAGTTAGTAAGTAGTAGTATAGTAGTAGAAGAAGAAGTAGTAGGAGGAGTACTAGGTGTAGGAACAGGAATAGTGGTAGGAGCAGCAGGAGTAGTACTAGTAGTTGGAGGAGTAATAGTAGTAGTAGTAGTATTGGAGTAGCAATGGAAGTAGTAGCAGCTATCCTTGTAATAGTAGAGGTTGTAGCAGTAGTGGAGTAGTAATAATAGTAGTAGTAGTAGCAATAGCAATAGTTTGACTAGTAGTAGTAGTAATAGCAGTACTAGTTGCAATAATAGTAGTCGTTGTAGTAGCAGTAGTAGTAGTTTCGGTAATAGTAGTAGTAGTAGTAGTAATAGAAGAAGTAGAAGTAGCAATAGTTGTTGTGGCAGTAGTAGATGTAGTAGTAGAAGTAGTTGTAGGAGTAGCAGTTCGAGTAGGAGTTGGAGTTGTAGGAAGAATAGTAATAGTAATACTAGTAGTAGTAGCAGTGGTAGTAGTAGTAGTAGTAATAGTTGAAGTTGTAGTATTAGTAGTAGTTGTAGTAGAAGTCGTAGTAGTAGGAGTAGGAGGAATAGTTGTAGTAGCACTAGTAGTGGTAGTAATAGCAGTAGTAGCAGCAGCAGCAGCAGTAGGAGTAGT
Source organism: Trichopus zeylanicus subsp. travancoricus (assembly GCA_005019695.1). Lineage (NCBI taxonomy): Eukaryota > Viridiplantae > Streptophyta > Magnoliopsida > Dioscoreales > Dioscoreaceae > Trichopus > Trichopus zeylanicus. The sequence continues at coordinate 47,556 of RXID01011125.1, read as the reverse complement.
TGTCATAGTAGTAGTATTAGTAGTTTTACTTCTAGAAGTAGTGATAGTTGTAGTCGTATTAGTAGTCGTAGTAGCAGCAGGAGTAGTTGGAGTAGCAATAGGAGTAGTTGTAGTAGTAGTAGTTATAGCAGTGGTAGTATTAGTAGTTGTAATAATAGTAGTTGTTGTAGTCATAGTGCTAGTAGTAGTAGTTGTAGTTGTAGTGTAGTAGTAGTAGTGGTACTAGTAGTAGTAGTTGTAGTAGTAGTAGTAGTAGTAGTAGTAGCAGAAGCAACAGTAATAAACATAGTGGCAATAGTAGTAGCAGTAGTCGTAGTTGCAATAGTTGTAGTAGTAGGAGAAGTAGTTGGTGTACTAGTATTAGTAGCAGCGGCATGAACAATAGCAGTAACAGTAGTAATAGTTTTAGTAGTGTTTGTAGTAGTAGTAGCGATAGTAGTAGTAACAGTCACAATAATAGTAGTGTAGTTATAGTTGTAGCCGTATTAATAGTAGCAGCAACAACTTAGAAGCAGTAGTAGTAGTAGTAGTAGTAGTAGTAGTAGTGGTAGTAGGAGAAGTAAAAGTAGCAAGAGTAGTAGCAACAGTAGTAGTAGAAGCAGTAGTAGTAGCAATAGCAGCAGCAATTGCCGCTGATGTAGTAGTAGTCGTACTAGTAATAGTAGTTGTTGTAGTAGTTGTAGTGGTAGTGGTAATAGTAGCTGAAGCAGCAGCAGTATTAGTAGTTGCAGTAATAGCAGAAGTAGTAGTAGTCAGAGTGTTTGGTGTAATAGTATTAGCAGGATTGGTTGTTGTACTAGTTGCAGTAGTAGTGGGAGTAGTCGTAATAGTAGTAGAAATAGCAGCAGTAGTAGCATTGGAAGTAATAGTAGTGATAGTAGTATTTGTAGCATTAGCAGCAGCAATCATAGAAGGAATAACAATAGTAGTAGCGACAGTAGTAGTTGTTGCAGTAGTAGTAGCCGTAGTAGTAGCAGGAGTTGTAGTAGTAGCTAAAGCAGTAGTAGAAGTAGAAGTAGTGGTGCTGACAATAGTAACAAAAGTAGAAGTATTGGTAATAATAGTAGTAGCAGTAGCAGTAGTAGGAGTAGTAGCAGTAGCAGTAGTAGGAGTAGTAGCAATAGCAGTTGTAGTAGTAGTAACAATATTAGTAGTTGTTGAAGTAGGGGTAGCAGAAGTAGTTGCAGTAGTCGTAATAGCAGCAGAAGTGCCAATAGTTGTTGTTGTAGCAGCAGGAGTTGTACTAGTAGTAGTAGAAGTTGTAGCTGCTGCTGCAGCAGCAGTAGTAGTAGTTGTAGTAATATTAGTAGTATTAGTAGTAGTTGTCGTAGTATCAATAATAGGATTAGCAGTAGTTGGCGTAGAAGTAGTAGTAGTATTAGGAGTAGTACTAGTAGTAGTAGCAGTAGAAATAGTAGTAGTAGTAGTAGTAGTAGTAGTAGTGTTAGTAGTAGTTGCAATAGTAGCAGTAGTGGCACTAGTTGAGTAATAGGAGTAGTGGTCGCAGTGGCAATAATAGTAGTAGTAGTAATGGTCATAGCAGTTGTAGTAGTAGTTGTAGTAGCAACAGTAACAATAGTAGAAGTAGTAGTAGTAGTAATAGTAGAAGTATTAGTAGTAGTAGTAGCAGTAGCAGTAGTTGTAGTAGTTGTAGTAGTAACAACAGTATAGTGGTAGTAGAAATAGTAGTTGTTGTTATCGAAGGAGAAGTAGTAGTGGTAGTAGTAGTAGTAGTAGTGGTAGTTATAGTAGTAGCACTAGTAGTAGCAGTAGTTGTGAAAGTAGTAGTAGAAGTAGTAGTAGTTGTTGTAATAGTAGTAGAAGCATTAGTGGCTTCATTAGCTGTAATAGTAGTAGTAGCAGAAATAGTAGTAGTAGTAGTAATAGTGTTAGCAGTAGCAATAGCGGTAGTAGTAGTGGCACTAGTAGCAACAACAGTAAAAGCGGTAGCATTTCAGTAGCAGTAGAAGTAATAGCAATAGTAATAGCAGTAGGAGAAGACGTAGTAGTAGTCGTAGTGTCAGTAGCAAAAGCAAGAGTAGTAGTAGTCATTCTAGTAGCAGCAGTAGTAGCAGTTGTAGTACTAGTAGTAGTAGTTGTAGCAGCCGCTATAGTAGTAGTAGCAAGAGTAGTAGCCGTAGCCCTAGCTATCACAGTAGTAGCAGGACTAGTTGCTGTAGTAGCAGCAGTAGGCACAGTAATATTAATTGCTATAGTAAGTGTAAGAGTAGTAGCAGTAGCAGCAGCAGTAGTTGTTGTTGTTGTATTAGTAGTATTAGTAGTACTAGTAGTAGTACTTGTAGTGGTAGTACTGGTAGCAATAGTAGCAATAGCAGCAAATGTAGTAGTAATAGTAGTAATAGTAGTAGTAGTAGCGTTAGTAGTAGTAGTAGAAGTAGTAGTAGTTGCAACAGTAGTAATAATAGTAGTTGCAGGGGTAGTATTAGTGGGAGAAATAGAAGGAGTAGTAGTATTAGTAGCAGCTATAGTGGTAGTAGTAGTTGCAATAGTATTAGTTGTAATAGTAGGAGCAGCAGCAAGAGCAGCAGTAGTTGTAGTAGCAGTAGCAGTTGTAGTAGTAGTAGTAGTAGAAATAGTAGCAATGATAGTAGCAGTTGTAATAGTAGTAGTTGTTGTAGTGGCAGTAGCAGCTGTAGTGGCTGTAGTTGTTGGAGTAGAAGTAGTAGTAGTAGTGGTAGTAGTAGTAGTTATATTTGCAGCAACAGTAGTAATAGTAGTTGTAGCAAAAGCAGTAGTAGTAGAAGTTGTAGTAGTCATTGTTGTAGTAGTCCTGGAAGTAGTAGCAATAATTGGAGATGTAGTAGCAATAGTAGTAGCAGTAGTAGCAACAGTAGTCATAGTAGTAGTAGTAGTAGTAGTAGTAGCTGGAGAAGTAGGTGCTGTTGTAGTATTAGTAGTAATAGGAGTAGTATTACTAGTAGTAAAAGTAGTTGTAGTTGAAGTAGTAGTATTAGTATTAGCAGTGGTAGTAGTGGGAGAAGCAACAACACCATTAGTAGCAGTAGCAACGGCTGTAGTAGTAGTAGTAAGAGGAGTAGTGGTAGGAGTAGGAGTAGTAGCAGCAATAGCAGCATAGTGGCAATAGTAGTAGTATTAGCAGTAGTAGAGGTAGTATTAGTAGTAGCAGCAACAGTAGTAGTAGTTGTAGTATCAGTAGTAATTGCAGAAATAGCAGTAGTAGTTGTAGCAGTATTAGTAGCAGTAGTAATGGCAGTAGCAGCGGTATTAGCCGTAGTAGTAACAGTTGTAGTAGTGGCATTAGTTGTATTAGCAATAGCAGTAGCAATAGCAATAGTAGCAGTAGCAGTCCTGACATTAGTAGTATCAATAGCAGTAGTAGCAGCGGTAGTAGTAGTAGTTGTAGCGAAAGTTGTAGTAGTAGTATTAGTGGTAGAAGGTGTAGTAGTAGTTGTATGTACTAGTAGTAGTAGTAGTAGTAGGCTTAGTAGTAGTGGCAGCGACATTATTAGAAGTAGCAATAGTGGTAGCAGTAGTAGTTGCAGAAGTGGGAACTGTAGTAGTAGCAAGTAGTAGGAGTAGTAACAATGGTAGTAGTAATAGTAATAGTTGTAGCACTAATTATAGTAGTAGTAGTAGTAGCAGTTGTAGTAGTAGGAGTAACAACAGTAGTATCAATAATAGTAGCGATAGTAATAGCAGCGGTAGTTGTAGTAATAGCGGATGTAGTAGTATGGGGAGTAGTAGAAGCAGTAGTAGTAGTACATTGTAGTAGTCGTAGTAGTGGTAGTAGTAGTATTTGTAGTAGTTAAAGGAGTAGTAGTACTAGTAGCAGTAGTAATAATGGTAGTAGTTGTAGTGGCAGTCAAGTAGTAGTGGTACTAGTAGTAATAGTATTAGCAGTAACCTTTGTAGTAGTAGTAGTAGTAGTAGTAGTAGTAGTAGTGGTAGTAGCAATAGCAGTAGTAGTAGCAATAATAGCAGCAGTATTGGCAATAATAGCAGTAGTACGAGTCGTAGTAGCAGTAGTAGTAATACCAGTAGTAGTAGTAATAGCAGCTGTAGTAGTAGTAGTAGTAGTAGTAGTAGTAGCAGCAGAACTAGAAGTGGTAGTAGTATTAGTAGCACTTGTAGTAGTAGAATTAGTAGTACTATTAGGTGTAGCAGTAGTAGCACAAGTAGTGGTAGTAGTAGTAGAAGTAGTAGTAGTAGTATTGGTCGTAATAGTAGTAGTAGGAATCAGTTTAGGAGTAGGAGTGATAGTCGGAGTAGTAGTAGTAGTAATAGTAGTAGTAGTAGTAGTAGTAGTAGTAGTAGCAGTAGTTGTAGCAATAGTAATAGTTGTAGCAATACTAGTAGTAGTAGTAGTACAAACAGTAATAGCAGTAGTTACAGCAGTAGTTGTTGTTGTAGTAGTTGTCACTGTATAAGTAGTAGTAGTAGTTGTGGTAGTAGTAATTTTAGTAGTCGTGGTTGTAGTAGTAGTAGAAGTAGTAGTAGCAATTGTAGTTGTGGTAGTAGAAGTAGTGGTAGGAGTAGCAGCAGGATTTGGAGTTGGAGTTGTAATAGTACTAGTTGGAATACTAGTGGTAGTAGTGGTAATAGTAGTACTAGTAGTAGTAGTAGTAGGAGTAGTAGCAGTAGGGGTGGTAGTGGTAGTAGCAATAGTAGTGGTAGCAGCAGCAGTAGTAGTAGTAGCAATAGGAGAAGTTGTAGTAGTAGTAGTAATAGTGGTAGCAGCAGTAGTAATAGTGGTAGCAGTAGTCAGAGTAGTAGTAGCAACAATAGGAGTAATTGTAGTAGTAGTAATAGTAATAGTTGTAGTATTAGTAATAGTAGTAGTTGTTGGAGTGGTAGTAGTGCTAGTAGTAGTAGTTGTTGTAGTAGTGTAGTAGTAGTGGTACTACTACTAGTAGTAGTAGTAGCAGTAGTAGGAGTAGTAGTAGCAGTAGCAGTAGTAGTAGTAGTAGCAGTAGTAGTAGTAGTATGAGTAGCAGTAGGACTAGTAGTATTAGTAGCAGCAGCAGAAATTGGAGCAGCAACAAAAATAGTAGTAGTTGTAGTAGTATTAGTAGTAGTAGTAGCGGTAGTAGTAGTACTAGCAGCACCAGAACTCATAGTAGTAGTATCAGTCGCAATAGTAGTAGTAGTAGTTTTAGTAGTAGTCGTATTAGTGGTAGCAGCAACAACAATAGCAAGAAAAGTAATAGTAGCAGTACTAATAGTAGTAGTAGTTGCAGAATTAAGACTAGCAACAGTAGTAGCAGCAGTAGTAGTGGAAGCAGTAGTAGTAGCAATAGCAGTAGCAGTAGCCGCAGTTGTTGTAGTAATTGCACTAGTAGTAGTAGTTGTTATTGTTGTTGTATTGGTAGTAATAGCAGTAGTAGTTGAAGCAGCAGCTGTAGTAGTTATTGTAGTAGTAGCAGAAGCAGTAGCAATAGTTGTGGTAGTAGTAGCAATTGGAGTAGTGGTGGTAGTAGTAGTAGTAGTAGTAGTATTGGTAGTTGTAGATATAGTGTAGTAGTAGTAGCGGTACTAGTAGTAGTAGTAGCAAGAGGAGGAGGAGGAGGAGGAGGAGGAGTAGTAGTAGTAATAGTAGTAGTAGAAGTAGTCGCAGCAGTAGTAGTCATAGTAGTAGAAGCAGTAGTAATAAAAGTAGTTGCAATATTACAAGTAGTAGTAGTAGTTACAATAATAGTAGCAATAGGAGAAGCAGTAGGTGTAGCAGTATTAGTAGCAGTAGCCGGAAAAGTAACAGCAGCAGTAGTAGTAGTTGTAGTAGTATTAGTAGTAGAAGTAGCGGTAGTAGTAGTAGTAGTGGTAATAGTCACAATAGTAGTAGTAGTAGTAGCAGTAGTAACAGTAGTAGCAACACTAGCAGCAGCAGCAGTAGTAGTAGTAGTAGCAGCAGCAGCAGTAGTAGTGGCAGAATTAATAGTAGCAATAGTAGTAGTTGTTGTTGTAATAGAAGCAGCAGTAGTAGTGGCAATAGCAGCAGCAGTGGCCGCTATTGTAGTAGTAGTTGTACTAGTAATAGTTGTAGTTGTAGTAGCTTTAGTGGTAGTAGTAGTAGTAGCTGTAGTAGCAACAATAGTAGTAGTTTTACTAGTGGCAGAAATAGTAATTGTAGGCCTGTATGGAGGTATTTGTATGACTAGTAGTTGTGGTAGTTGTAGTAGTTGGAGTAGTTGTAGTCGTAATAGTTGTAGAAGTAGAAGTAGTAGTAATGGGAGTAATTGTACTGATAGTAGTATCTGTAGTATTAGTAGCAGTAGTAGTAGAAGGAATGACAATAGTAGTAGCAACAGTAGTAATGTAGTAGTAGTAGTAGTCAATGTAGTAGTAGAAGTAGTAGTAGCAGGAGTTGTAGTAGTAGCAGAAGCAATAGTAGTCACAATAGTAGCAAAAGTAGAAGTATTAGTAATAATAGTAGGAGTAGCAGTAGTAGAAGTAGTAGCAGTCGCAGTAACAATAGTTGTAGAAGCAGAAGTAGTTGTTGTAGTAGCAGTAGTAGTTATAGTAATAATATTAGTAGTTGTTGAAGTAGTAGTAGCAAATGTAGCAGTAGGAGGGGAGGAGGTAGTAGTAGCAAAAGTAATATTAGTACTCGTAGTAGTTGAAGTAATAGTAGTAGTAATAGTTGGAGTAGTCATGTAGCAGCAGTTGTACTAGTAGTTGTTGTAGAAGCAGCAGCAGTTGTATTAGTAGTAGTAGGATTTGCAAATGTTGGAGCAGTAGTAGTAGCAATAGTTGTAGTAATAGTAGTAGTATTGCAGTAGTTGTCGTAGTAGCAATAGTAATATTAGTTGCCATAGTAGCAATAGTAGTATTAAGAGCAGCAGCAGTAGTAGTAATAGTAGAAGTAGTAGTAGTAGTGGTAGTAGTAGTTGCAATAGAAGTCGTAGTAGTAGTAGCTGTGGTAATAGAAGTAGCATTAGCGGTAGCAGTAATAGGAGGAGTAGTAGCAGCAGTAACAGTAGTGGAAGTAGTAGTAGTAGTAGCAATAATTAGTAGTGGTAGTGGTAGTTGTAGTAGTAGTAGCAGTAGCATGAGTAGTAGTGCTATAAGAAGCAGTAGTAGTTATTATTGAAGGAGAAGTAGTAGTAGCAGTAGTAGTAGCAGTTATAGTAGTAGAACTAGTAGTTGCAGTAGTTGTAGAAGTTGTAGTTGTAGTATTAATTGTAGTAGTAGAAGCATTAGTAGCGTTAATAGTAATAATGGTAGTAGCAGCAGCCATCGTAGTAGTAGCACTAGTAGCAGTAGCAGTAAAAGCGGTAGCTTTGTAGTGGCAATAGAAGCAGAAGCAGTAGTAATAGTAGTAGGAGAAGTCGTACTAGTAATTGTAGTGGTAGGAACAACAACAACAATAGTAGTAGTAGCGGTAGAAGCAGTAGTCGTAGTAATCGTAGGAGGAGAAGCCGTAGTAGTAGTCGTAGAGGTAGCAGCAACAACAACAATAGCCATCGTAGCAGCAATAACAACAACAGTAGCAGCAGTAGTATTAGTAGGAGTAGTAGTAGTAGTATTAGTAGCCATAGTAGTAATAGTAGTTGTAGTAGTAGTAGTGGTAGTAGTAGTAGCAGTAATAGTAGTCGTTGTTGTAGTAGCTATTGTAGCAGTAGTAGTAGTAGTACAAGAAGTAGTATTAACAAGAGTAGTAACAGTAGGCTTAGTTCTTGTAGCAGTAGCTATAGTAGTTACGGTAGTAGCACGAGTAGTAGCAGTAGCCCTAGTTGTTGCAATCGTAGCTATAGTAGTTACAATGGTAGTAGTAGTAGGAGTAGTAGTAGTATTAGTAGCTGTAGTAGTAGTAAGGGTAGTAGTAGTAGCAGTAGTAGTAGTAGTTGTATCAGTAGTAGTAGTAGTCATACTTGTAGTGGTAGTACTAAGAGTAGTAGTAGCAATAGTAGCAGATGTAGCAGTAGTAAAAGTGGTGGTAATATTAGTAGTCAAAGAAGCAGCAGCAGTAGTAGTAGTTGAAGTAGTAGTAGTTCCAATAGTAATGGTAGTAGTATCGGTTGGTGTAGTTGTAGGAGTGGTAGTAGTAATAGTAGTAAAAATAATAGCAGTAGTAGTAGTAGCAGCAGTAGTATCAGTAGTAGTAGCAGCCGTAGTTGTAGGGGAAGTAGTAGTAGCAGTAGTAGTTGCTATAGTAGCAGTAGTAATTAGTAATAAGTAGTAGTAGTTGTTGCTGTTATCGTAGTTGTTGTAGTACTAGTAGTAGTTGGAGTAGTAGTAAGTAGTTGTAGTTGCTGTAGTTGTTGTGAGTAGTAGTAACAGTAGTAGTAGTAGTTGTAATAGTAGGAGCAATAGCAGCAACTGTAGTTGTAAGAGCAATAGCAGTAGTTGCTGTAGCCAAAGTACTAAGAGTGCTAGTAGTAGCAGCAGCAGTAGTAGTGGCAACAGTTGTTATAGTAGTAGTAGTACTAGTAGCAGTATGAGGAGGAGGAGTAGTTGTAGTAGCAGCAGTAGTAGTTGTAGTAGAAGCAGTACAGATAGTAGTTGTTGTTCTTGTTGTAACAGCAGCAGTAGTAGAAGTAGCGGAAGTAGTAATAGTAGTAGTTGTAGTTGTAGTACCAGTAGTAATAGTAGTAGTGGTCATAGTAGTAGTAGTAGTAGTAGGAACATTAGTAACCTTAGTAGTAGTTGTATTACTAAAGGCAGTAGAAGTTGTAGTAGGGTCAATACCGATAATAGTAGTAGTAGTAGTAGTTGTTGTTGTTGTAGCAGTAGTAGCAACAGTAGCAGCTGTAGTAGTAGAAGTACTGTTAGAAGAATTAGCAGTTGAAGTAGAGTAGTTTTTGTTTTAGCAGTAGTATTAGTAATAGTAGTAGGGGTAGTTGTAGTAGGAGTAGTTGAAATAGTAGCAATAGTAGCAGTAGTAGTGGTAGTAGTCATAGTAATAGTAGTAGCATTGATAGCAGCAGCAGCAGCAGTAGTTGTTGTAGTAGTTGCAATAGTAGTGTTAGTAGTGGATATAGTAGTAGTAGTAGTAATAGGTGTAATTATAATCAGAGAAGGAGAAGGAGTTGCAGTAGGAGTGGGGGTAGAAGTAGTAGTAGTAGCCATAGTGGTAGTTGGAGTAGTAGTAGTAACAACAGTAGCAGTGGGAGTAGCTATAGTGATAGTAGTAGCAAGTAGTAGTAGTACTGATAGTAGTAGTAGTAGGAGTAGTAGTAGTAGTTGTAGTAGCAGTTGTAGTAGTAATAGTAATAGTAGAAATGGCAACAGTTGTACTTGTAGGTGGAGTAGTAATAGTTGTAGCAGTAGTGGTAGTAGTAGTAGAAGTAGTAGTAGCAGTTGTATTAGGGGTAGCAGAAGTCGCAATAGTAGTAGTAGTAGGGGGAGGAGTAGTAGTAGTAATGGCAGTTGTAGAAGTGGTAGCCGTTGCAGTAATAGTATCAGTAGAAGTTCAATAGTAGCAGGAGGAGTAGTAGTAGTAGTAGGAGTAGCAGTTGTATTAGTAGTAGTAGTAGAAGTATAATCAAGTAGTAGTAGCAGCAGTAGAAGTAGTAGCTGTAGCGGCAATAGGAGTAGTTGCCGTAGCAGTAGATTTAGGTGCAATAGCACTAGCAGCAGTATTTGTTGTAGCAATTGTAGCAGGAATAGCAGTAGTAGTAGTAGAAGTAGCAATAGTGGTTGATGTTGTAGTAGCAATAACAGTAGCAGTAGTAGTATTATCAGTAGTAGTAGGAGTAGTAGTTGTAGTTAGTAGTAGTATTAGCATGGGAAGTAATATCAATAGTAGTAGTAGTTGTTGTTATACTTAGTAGTAGTAGTAGTCATAGTAGTAGCAATAGTACTTGTACTTAGTAGAAGTATTAGTAGTAGTAGTAGTAGTAGTAGTAGTAGTAGTAGTAGTTGTTGTTGTAGTAGTAGTAGTAGTAGTAATAGTTGTTGTAATTGTACCAAAAGTTGTTGTAGTAGAAGCAGTAGATGCAGTTGTAGTATTAGCAGTAGTGGTAGTAAGAGTAGTTGTAGTAGGAGTAGAAGTAATAGTAGTGGAAGCAACAGCAGCAGAAGAGGTAGTACCAGGAGTAGCAATAGTAGCAGTAGTGGAAGTACTAGGACTGGTAGTAGTAGTAGTAGTAGTAGTATTAGTTGCAGCATCAATAGTAGTGGCATTAGTAGTATAGTAGTATGAGCAGCAGTGATAATAGTTGTTGTAGTAGTAGTATGTATAGTTGCAATAGGCGTTGTAGCAGTGCTATTAGCTGGGGTAGTAATAGCAATAGTAGTAGCACATTAGCAGTAGTAGTAGTAGTAGCATTAGTTGTTGTAATATCTGTAGTAGCAAAAGTGGTAGCATTAGCTCCTGTAATATTTGTAGTAGCAAAAGTAGTATCATTAGCTGTAGTAGCAGTAGCAGCTACAATAGTTGTAGTAGGAGCAGTAGCTGTAGTAGTAGTAGTAGTAGCAGTTGCACTAGTAGAAGGAGTGGTAGTCGTAGTAGCAGTAGTTGTATTAGTGGGAAAAGCAGTAGTAGTATTAGGAGTTGTAGTCGCAGTAGTAGCATTAGCAGTAGTTGTAGTAGTAGTAGTAGTAGTAGTTGCAGTAGTAGCATTAGTAGTAGTAGGAGAAGCAGTAGTAGCAATAGCATTAGTAGCAGGAGTCGAATTAATTGCAGTTGTAGTAGCAGCAGTGGCATTAGTGGTAGCAGCATGTAGTAATAGCAACAGTAGTAGTTGTAGCAGTAGCAGTAGTAGTAACAGTAATAGTAGTAGTAGTAATAGTAGTAGTAGAAGCAATTGTAGTAGTAGTAGTAATAGTAGTAGTAGTAATAGTAGTAGTAGAAGCAATTGTAGTAGTAGTAGTAATAGTAGTAGTAGCAGAGTAGGAGTAGAACATGTAGTTGGAGTGGTTGCAGTAGTAGCAACAGCAGTAGCAGTATAGCTACAGTCATAGTGATAGCAGCAATAGTAGTAGTTGTTGTAGTAGTAGTAGGAGCAGTAGTCATAGTAGTAATAGCAGTAGTTGCAGTTGTAGTAGTAGCTATAGTAGTAGTAGTTGTAGGAGTAGTAGTCGTAGTAGTAGTCGGACTAGTATTAGTAGTTGTAGTACTAATAGCAGTAGGAGTAGCAGTATCACGAGTAACAGTTGAGATGGTAGTACTAGCAGTAGTCACAGTAGTAATAGTAGCAGAAGTGGCAATAGTAGTAGTTGTAGGAGGAGTAGTAGTAGTAGCAGTAGTAGTAGTAGTTGTTGTCTTAGCAGTAGTAGTAGTTGGAGTAGTAGCAGCAGCAGTAGTAGTAGTAGTAGTCGCAATGGTAGTTGCTATAGTAGTATTAGCAGCAGTAGTAGTAGTAGTTGTAGTAGTAGTCATAAAAGAAGCAGCGATAGGAGTAGTAGCAGCTGTAGTAGCAGCAGAAGTAGTAGTTGTAGTAGTAGAAGTAGCAGTAGTCGTAGTACTAATAGCAATAGTAGTGGTATTTGCTGTATGAGTTGCAGTAGTAGTTGTAGTGGTAATTGTAGTCCCTGTAGGAGTAGTAGTTGTAGTAGTAGTAGTAGTAGTCATAATGGTTGTAGTTGTAGTAGTTGTTGTAGTAGTTTTAATAGTGGTAGTAGTAGTAGTTGTAAGAGTTGGACTAGCTGTAGCAGTAGTAGCTGTAGTATGAGTAGGATTAGTAGTAGTAGGAGGAGGAGGAGGAGAAGTAGTTGTAGTAGTAGTAGCAGCAGTAGTAGCCGTAGTAGTAGTCACAATAGTAGTAGTAATAGTAGTAGTAGTAGTAGCAGTTGTTGTAGCAGTAGCGGTAGCATTTTCTATAGTTGTGGCAGTAGTAGTATGAGCTGTAGTAGTAGTAGTAGTGGTAGTTATTGTTGTTGCTTTGGTAGTAGGTGTAGCAGTAGTAGCAGTTGTAGTAGTAGTAGCTATAGGAGTCAAAAGTACTAGCAGTAGCAGTAGCAATAGTACTAGTAGTAAGAGGACTAGTAGTAGCAGTAGTTGTAGAAGTAGGAGTAGTGGTGGTAGTAATAGTTGTAGCAGCAATAGTAGTAATTGTAGTAGTAGTAGTAGTAGTTGAAGCGGTAGTAGTAGTAGTAGTAGTAGTAGTAGTCGTAGTAGTAGTTGGAGCAGGAGTGAGAGTAGTTGTAATAGTGGTAATAGTAGTAGTGTTAGTTGTAGTGTAGTAGTAGTTGAAGTGGTAGTATTAGCAGAAGTAGTAATAGCAATAGTAGCTGTAGCAAGAGCAATAGTCGTAGTAGTAGTAATAGCTGCAGTGGGACTAGTAGTAGTAGTAGTTGCAGTAGTTGTTGTAGTTATTGTATTAGTTGTAGCACTAGTCGCAATAGCAGTAGCAGTCGTAGTAGTAGTAGCAGTAGTGATAGTAGCATTAGTAGCAATAGTAATAGTGGTACTACAAGTAGCAATACTATTGGTAGTTATAGTGGTTGCAACAGAAGCAGTAGTAGCAATATTTGTAGCAGCAGCAGGTAGACGAATTGTAGTAGTAGTAGTAGTCGTGGTGCTTTTAGCAGTAGTATTAGTAGTGATAGCAGAAGGAGTAGAAGTAGTAGTTGTAGTAGGAGTAAGAGTAGTAGTAGTAGTAGAAGTATTAGCAGTAGTATTAGGAGTAGTGGTAGTAGGAGCAGTAGTAGTAGTTGTTGTAGTAGGAGTGAGAGTAGTAGTAGTAGTTGTTGTTGTAGTAGTAGTAGTAGTAGTAGTAGTAGTAGTAGTAGTAGTAGTAGTAGTAGCATCAGCTGTAGTAGTAGTAGTAGTTGCAGCAGTAGCATTTGTGGTAGTAGGAGTAGTAGTTGTGGGAGTTGTGGCAATAGCAGTTGCAGTAGTAGCTGCAGAAGTGGCAGTAGTACTAGTAGCAAGTAGTAGTAGTAGTAATAGTAGTAGTGGTAGTAGTTAAAGTAGTAGTAGGAGGAGTAGTAGTTTTAGCAATAGTAGTAGTAGTTGCAGCAGCAGCAGTAGTAGTAATTTTAGTAGTACTAGTTGAAGTAGTTGATGGAGTAGTAGCAGTAGTAGTACTAGCAGTAGCATTTGTAGGAGTACTAGAAGTGGAAATAGTGGTAGGAGTAAAACCAACCGTAGTAGTAGTTGTTGTTGTGATAGGAGTAGTAGCAGTAGCAGTCGTAGAAGGTGCTGTACAAGTAGCAAGAGGAGTAGTAGTAGCAGTTGTTGTTGTGGTAGTAGTAGAGGTAGTCGTTGTAGTAGTAGTAGTAGCAACAATAGTAGTTTTAGAAGTTGTAGTAGTAGTAATAGTAGCTATAGTACTAGTAGCCATAACATTAGTAGAAGTAGCAGTAGTAGTAGAAGCAGTAGTTGTAGAATTTAGTATTGGTAGTAGTAGTAGTAGTAGAAATTGTAGTAGTAATATGGGTAATAGTAGCAGTGCTAGGTGTAGTACTAGTTGTAGCAATAGTAGTAGTGGTAGTAGTAGCAATTGTAGTTGTAGGAGTTGTAGGAGTTGTTGTAGTAGTAGTAGTAGTAGTAGTAGTATTAGTAGTATTATTAGTAGTAGTAGTAGTAGTAGTAGTAGTAGTAATAATAGCAGTAGTAGCAGTAGTAGCAGTAGTACTAGTAAAAGTACTGGTAGTCGTGGAAGTAGTATTAATAGTCGTAAGAGTGGTAGTAGTAGTAGTACCAGTAGTAGCGATAGTAGCAGTAATTGTAGTCATTGTAATAGCAGTCGAAGTAGCTATCATAGCAGTAGTAGTTAGAGTAGCAGTAGTGGTTTTCAGAATCGCAGAAGTAGCGGCGGTAGTAGTAGTAGTAGCAGTAATAGCAGTAGTAGTCATGGAAGTAGTAGTTGTTGTAGAAGTAGTAGAAGAAGCATTAGTAGTAGGAAGGCTGGTAGCTGTTGGAGCGGTAGCAATGGTAGCAGCCATAGTTGCGGTAGTAGTAGTTGTTGCAGTAGTGGGGTAGTAGTATCGTTAGTAGCAATAGTACTACTACTATTAGTAGTAGTATTATTAGCAATTGTAGTAGCAGTAGTAGTAGAAGCTATAGTAGCCGCAGTTGCAGTTGTAGAAGTAGTTGTGGTAGTAGCAGCTGAAGTAGTAGTTGTACTTGTAGTATCAGTAGTATTAAGAGTAGTAGTATTAGTAGTAGCAGTCATAGCAGAAACAGTAGTAGTAGTAGTGGTCGTAGTAGTTGTAGTAATATTAGTAGTAATAGTAGACGTAGCAATAGTAGTAGCAGTAGCACCAGCAATTGTTGTGGAAGTTGTTGTAGTAGTTGTAGTAGTAGACATAGTAGAAGTTGTAGTTGTAGTAGTAGTAGTAGTAGTAGCAGCAGCAGCAGTAGTAGTAGTAGTCGTAGTAGTTGTAGCAGTAGTAGTAGTTATAGTAGCTGTAGTAGTAGTAGCAGTAGTAGCAATATTAGCAGTCGCAATAGCAGTAGTTGCTGTTGTAGCAGTCGTAGCACAACTACTAGTAGTAGTAGTAGTAGTAAGTAGTAGTAGTAGTAGTAGTAAGACGTAAAGTACCATTAGAAGTGGTACGAGAATAGCAGTAGCAGTAGCAGCAGTAGTAGTCACAGTAGTAGCAGAAGTAGTAGCAGCAGCAGTAGTAGTGGTAGTTATAGCAGCAGTCATAGTAGCAATAGGGGTAGCAGTAGGAGAACTAGTAGTTGTTACGGTCGTAGCAGCTGCAATAGCAACAGTAGCAGTAGTAGTAGTAGTAGTCGCTGTTGGAGCAAAAGGAGTCAAAGTGGTAGTAGTATCAGTAGTTGCAGTAGTAGTCACTGTAGGCATTAGTAGTAGTAATAGCAGGAGTAGTTGTAGTAGTAAGAGTAGTATTAGTATTAGTTGCAATAATAGCAGTTGTGGTAGAAGGAGTAGTAATAGCCATAGTACCAGTAGTACTACCCTTAGTAGTAGTCGCAGTAGCAATAGTTGTTGTTCAAGTAGCAATAGTATTAGTAGTAGTGGCATCAGCTACAGTAGTAGTAGTAGATGTTGTAATTGCTGCTGCAGAATTAGCTGTAGCAGTGGTAGTTTTAGTAGAAGTAGTGGTAGAAGTAGTTGTACCAGCAATAGTAGCAATAGCAGCAGAAGTAGTTGTAATGGTAATAGAAGTATGAGTAGTAATTGTAAGAGTAGTAGTAGTAGTACTAGTAGTGTTAGTAGCAGTAGTTAAAGTAGTTGTTGTAGTAGGAGTAATAGAGTAGTAGCAGTTGTAGTAGTAGTAGGAGTAGTAGTGCCATTAGAAGAAGCAATTGAAGCAGTTGGTGTTGTAGTAACAATTGAAGTACTAGTAGTAGTCGTAGCAGTTGTAGTAGCGATACTAGTAGTTGCTGTAGTAGTAGTAGCAGCAGTAGTAGTTGTAGCAACAGCTATTGTAGTTGTAGTTGTCGCATTTGGAGTAATAGAAATGTTAGCAATAACAGCAGCAGTAATAGATGTAGTAGTACAACTCCTGCTACTACTATAGCTTCTATTACCCCGGCTACTGCTACTATTTCTTCTCCTGCTTCTATGACTACTGTTGCTACCATAACTACTGTTACTACTGATACTGCTATAACTATTATTTTTGCTACAACTACTACTACTATACTAACTTCTACTGAAACTTGTGCTATGGCTACTACTACTGCAACCGATACTAGTACTACTACAACTACTGCTACTACTATAACTACTGCTCCTGCTCTACTACTATTACTATTGCTACTATTTCTCCTATTTATATTGTTACTATTACTGCTACTTCTACTACAACTACAACTACTAATAGTTTTACTAATGATACTCCGACTGCTTCTACTACTACTCCCACTACTACAACTACTACTGCAACTACAATTACTACTCCTACTACTACTTCTCCGGCTCCTACTACTACTACTAACACCACATCTACTAATACAATGGCAATTACTGTTGCTATGACTACTACTACTGCAACTGCTACAATTATTACTACAACTGCTACTGCTAAAATGCTACTGCTACTAGTACTGCTCCTACTGCAACTATAGATAATATTATTACTACTAGTATGATTACTACTGCTGCTAGTACTACTACTACTTCTCATACGACTACTATTACAGCGACAACGACTAATGCTACCGCTACTACTACTGCTGTTGCTGTTGCTACGACCCTACTACTACAACTACAACTACTAATACAATTGTTGTAGATACTGCTATTTCTGCTACTAATGGTACTGCTAGTACTGCTACTACTACTAATACTATTACCATTACTACTAGTACTACTACTACTACTATTACTTCTACTTCTACTGATAGTACTACTATTGCTACTACAACAACTACTTTTGCTACTACTACAATAACTACTACTGCTACTACTACTACTTCTCCAACAACACCAACAACTAATACTACTACTACTGCAACAACTATTGCTACTCCTACTACTACTACTGCTACTACTACTGTAGCTGCCGCTGTTGCTACTAGTATTGCTACTGCTCTACATCTCCTAAAAATACAACTGCTAATGCCACAACTGCTACAAGGCTGCTATTGCTTCAACTACTACTACTATTGTTGTTGCTGTTGTTGCTACTTTTGCTACTACTAGTACCGCTACTTCAACTATCATCTCTACTTCTACTTCTCTTGCTAGTACTACTACTACAACTACTGCTACTACTACTTCTGCTAAGGCTACTACAACCAATACTACTGCTGCTGCTAGTACTGCTAATACTTCAATAACTACAACAGCTACTGCTACTATTGCTACAACTACTGCAATAGCTACTATTGCTACTGCTGCTGCTTCTCCTACTACAACAACTCGAACTAAAACTTTAGCTGCTACTACTGCAAATACTGCTTCTACAACTACGACAACTACTACTACTACTGCTGCTACTACAACTACTACAACAACTACTCGTAGTCCTAACACTACTGCTACCACTACTACTGCTACCACTACTGCTGTTGCTACTACAACTATTATTACTACCACTACTACTGCTACTTCTGCTACTACTACAGCTGCTACCATTACAGCTACTTCTACTACTACTACCACTACTACTACTACTCCTCCTGCTGCTACTGCTACTATAGCCACTATTACTACTACTACCACTACTGCTACTACTGTACTACATCTACTTGTACCACTACTTCTTCTGCTACTACTACTACCATTGTTACTGCTACTACTCTTACTAATGCTAAGCTACTACTATTGTTGCTACTCTTATTACTACTAATGCTGTTGTGACTACTACTACTACTACTAATGCAACTTCTACTACTACTACTAATTTTGCCGCTACTGCTGCTACTTCTTCTACTAGTACTACTACAAGTGTAACTGCTACTACTACTGCTACAATGACCACTACAACCTCTACTCCTACTGCTACTACGACTACTACAACTGCTACTACTACTGCTACTATTACTCCTACTGATACTACTGCTACTAGTGCTACTACTATTGCTACTACTACTGTTACTGTTGTTGTTGCAGTTACTATTACTACTACTGCTGCTACTACTACTATTGCCACTACAACTATTACTACTGGTACTACTACTTTTACTACCACTGCTGCTACCACTACAACTATTGCAACTACTACGGCTTCTACTACTACTACTACTACTACTACTACTATAGCGGCTACAACTGCTACTGTTGTTGCTGCTACTACTACAATTACTACTACTGCTACTACTACTGCTACTAGCACTACTACCCTTGCTACTACTGCTGCTATTGCTTCTACTACAACTATAACTACTACTACTACAACTAGTACTGCTGCTATTGCTGCTATTACAACTGCTGCTTCTCTAACTGCTACAACCACTGCTACTACTACAACTGCTACTACTGCAACTACTATAACAACCACTACTGCAACTACTATAACTACCACTACTACTGCTACTACTGCTACTACTACTACAATAGCTACTGCTAGAACTACAGTTAATACTACTACTAGTACTACGAATGCTCCAACTGCTATTACTACTACTACTACTTGCTCTACTCCAACTGCTACTCTAACTACTACAACTCTTGCGACTAATACTACTACAACTATTATTTTTACCAATCATACTCCTACTAGTACTGCAACTACCACTACTTTGGCTACAGCAAATGCAACTGCTACTCCTAGTACTTCTTCCACTACTCCTACATCTACTGCTCTAGTGACAACTGTGACTACTATGAGTACTACTAGTGCTGCTACTGGTAATACTTCTTCTACTACTACTGCGAATGCTACCACTACTCCTACTGCTACTACTTCAATTTCAAGTCATCCATCTACTATGAATACTCTAGTTGCTACTATGACTGCAATCATTACTGCTACTACTGCTACAACAACAACCAGTACTACTAATACTACTGCTATTGCTGCTGCTACTCCTACTACTACCACTACTACTACCACTACTACTACTACTACTACTACTACTACTACTACTACTACTACTACTACTACTACTACTACTACTACTACTACTACTACTACTACTACTACTACTACTACTACTACTAGTACTACGACTTACTACTAATACTACTACAACAACTACTACTCCTACTACTGATACTACTACTACAACTGCTGTTGTTGCTACTACTACTCCTACTTGTACCACTACTACTACTACTATTAATACTAGTAATACTACTACTACTCCGATTTCTGCAACGAATACTACTACCACAACTAATACTACTACTATTAATACTACTACTATTAATACTACTACTACTACTACTACCACTTTTGCTAGAACGATTGCTACTACTACTACTACTATTACAACTGCTACTGCTATTACTACTTCTCCTACTGCAACTACAGGTACTACTATTACTACTACTGTTACTACTACTACTACTTCAACTAGTACTACTATTATAGCTACATTGGCTAATGCCACCTCTACTACTACTGCTACTACTGCTATTTCTACTTCTACTACTGCTATAATTATCGTAGGTACTACAACTTCTACTGCTAGTACTACTACTACTATTGCTACTACTACTAATACTATTACTTCTACTACTACTACGACTACTTCTGCTACTACTGCTTCTACTACTCATGATTTTACTACTATTGCTATTACAACTGCTACTTTTTCTACTAGTGCTACTACTACAACAACTACTGCTGCTACTAGTACTAATTCTCCCACAACAGCAACAACTAATAGTACTACTACTACTGCAATAACTACTGCAATTCTCCTCCTCCTCCTACTACTATAGTTGCCACTATTTCTACTAGTATTGCTACTACTCTGCTTCTCCTACAACTACTACAATTGTTACTACTGCTGCTACTACTATGCTACTATAGCTTCTACTACTACTATTGTTGCCACTACTTCTGCTACTACTAATATTGCTACTACTACGACTACTAGTTCTACAAATTTGACTGCTACTACTTCTGCTACTTCCACAACTTCTAATACTACAATTGCTGCTACTGGTATTACTAATGTTGATTCAATAGTAGCTACAGCAACTAATACGACTACTAATTTTGCTAGTACTGCAATACTACTACAACTTCTATTGCTACTACTAGTACAACTACTAAAATTGCTGCTACTACTGCTACTACAACTCATGCTACTACTCCTAATACTGCAACTACTACAACTACTACTATTGATGCTGCTATTAGTACAACTGCTACTATTGTTACAACGTCAACAACAACTTCTCGTACTACTATTAGTACTGCTACTACTACAACTAATTCTACTGCTGCTGCTGTTGCTGCTATTACTGCTACTACAACTATCATTACTACTTCTAGTTCTACTTCTGCTACTACTACTACTACTGCTACAATAGCAACTTCTGCAATAGCTACTATTACTACTACTACTTCATCCCCTTCTACAATAATAACTACTACTGCTACTGCTACTGCTGCTGCAAATACTACTACTATAACTATGACTACTACTACTAGTACTACTGCTGCTGCAGCTACTGCTACTACTACTACTGCAACAACTACTCCTACTCCAAATACTACTACTACTACAACTACTGTTACCACTACTACTGCTGCTACTACTACTATTACTACTGCTACTACTTTTGCTTCTTCTGCTACTACTAATACTAGTATTAATAGTAGTAGAGACAACAACAGTAGTAATAGTAGCAGCAATAGTAGTAGTAGTGGCGACAACAATATGAGTAGTAGTAGCATTAGTATGAGCAGTAGTAGCAGTAGTTGTAGTAGTAGTTGTAGTGGTATTAGTAGTAGCAGTTGTCATAGTTGTGGTTGTAGTAGTAGTAGTAGTGGTGGTGGTGGTAGTAGTAGTAGTCATCGTAGCAGCAGTTGTTATAGTAGATTAGTAGTATCAGTAGTAGTAGTACTACAACTAGCAGTAGTTATAGTAGTAGCAGTAGCCATAGTAGTAGTAGTAGTAGTAGTATTAGTTATAGTAGTGGTAGAAGTAGCAGTAGTAGTAGTAGTGGTAGTAGCACTGATAGCAGTAGCAGTAGTAACAAACGTATTAGCAGTAGTATTAGTAGTAGTAGTAGCAGCCATTGTAGTAGCACTAGTATTAGGAGTAGGAGAAGTATTACTAGTGGGATTAGCAGCTATAGCAGCAGCAGTAGTAATAGTGGTAGCAGCAGCAGCAATAATTGTAGTGACAACAACAACGGTAGTAGCAGTACCAGTAGCTGCAGTAGCACTAGTAGTAGCAGCAACAATAGTAGTAGTAGTATTAGTAGTAGCAGTGGTATTTGTTATGCTAGTAGCAGAAATAGTAGTAGTAGTTACGGTGGTAATAGTTGTGGTTGTGGCAGTAGCATGTTTAGTAGAAGAAGTTGTATCAATTGTAGTAGTACAAGCAATAGTAGTACTACTACTAGAAATAGTTACAGTAGTAGTAGTAGGAGGAGCCGCAGTAGTAGTAGTATTAGTAGCAGTAGT
Organism: Trichopus zeylanicus subsp. travancoricus; assembly: GCA_005019695.1. Taxonomy (NCBI): domain Eukaryota; kingdom Viridiplantae; phylum Streptophyta; class Magnoliopsida; order Dioscoreales; family Dioscoreaceae; genus Trichopus; species Trichopus zeylanicus. The sequence goes on along the minus strand of RXID01011125.1, from coordinate 26,685 downwards.
AGTGCTAGTAGTAGTTGTAGTTGTGGTAGTCGTAATAGTAGTAGTTGCAGTAGTAGTTGCCGTAGTAGTAGCTATTGCAGTATTATTAGTACTAGCAGTTGTGTAGGAGTAGTAGTAGTAGCAATAGTACTACTATTAGTAGTAGTAGCAGTAGCTGTAGTACTACTACTTGTGGTAGTTGTAGTAGTAGTAGTTGGAGTTGTAGTACTAGTGGTAGCAGTAGTAGAACTAGTAGTAGCAGTAGCAGCGAGAACAACAGTAGTAGTAGTAGCAGTAGCAGTACCAGTAGTGGAAGCGATAGTAATAGCTGTAGTAGTAGAAGTAGTTGTTGTAGTATGTGAAGTAGTAGTAGTAGTAGTGGCAGCAGTAGTAACAGTAGCAGTAGTAGTAGTAGTAATAGTAGTAGTAGTAGTAGTAGTGGTAGAAGAAGAAATAGTAGGAGTAGTAGTAGCAGCATTAGTAGTAGCAGCAGTACCAATAGTAGTAGTAGTAGTTGTTGTGGTAGTAGTAGTAGTAGTAGTACTGGTATTAGTAGTAGTAGTGGTAGTAGCAGCAATAGTCATAGATGTAGTAGTAGAACTAGTAGTATTAATATCAGTAGTAGTAGCCAAAGTAGTATTAGTTGTAGTAGTAATAGTAGTAGTAGTAGTAGTAGTAGTAGTAGTAGCAGTAGTAGCAATAGTTATTGTATTTGGAGTTCTAGTATGAGTAGTAACATTTGTAGCAGTAGCAGTAGTATTAGAAGTGGTAGTAGTAGTAGGAGGAGTAGCAATAAGTACAGTAGTAGTAGTAGTAGGAGCAGCAGTAGTAGCTTTAATAGTAGAAATAATAGTTGTTGTATGTGAAGCAATGGCAATAGTAGTTATAGCCGAAGTAGTAGTATTAGTAGTAGTAGTTGTAGTAGTAGTAGTTGTTGTTGTGGTAGTAGTTGTAGTAGTAGTAGTAGTATTAGTAGTAGTAGTAGTAGTAGTTGCATAAGTACTAGCAACCGTAGCAACAGTAGTAGTAGTGGTGGCAGTGGTTGTAGTAGTAGCAGTATTAGTAATAATAGTGGAAGTAGCGGCAAAAGTAGTATTAGTCTTGGTAGCAGCAGAATGAACAGTGGTAGTCGCAACAAAAATAATGGCAACAACAACAGCAGTACTAGTTGTTGCCGTAATAGTAGCTAAAGTAGCAGTAGGAGCTATAGTAGAAGTAGCAGCAGTAGTAGTAGTAGTTGTAGTTGTTGTATTAGTAGTAGTAGTAGGAGCAGTAGTCATAGTAGCAGTAGTTATTGCAGTAGTAGCAGTAGTTGTAACACCAGTAGCTGTAGTTGTAGTGGTGGTAGTAGTGGTAGCAACAGTACAAGTAGTAGTTGTTGTAGTATTAGTATAGGTTGTACTAGTAGCATTAGCGCAGTGGTAGTAGTAGTAGTACTAGCAGTAGTACTACTAGTAGTAGTAGTAGGCGAAGTAATAGTAGTTGTAGTAATAGAAGTAGGAGTAGTAGTACTTATAGTAGTATTAGTTGTAGTAGTAGTAGTAGAAGTTAATGTAGTAATAGTATTAATAGTAGTAATAGTTGTAGTAGTTGTAGTAGTTGTAGCTGTTATTATCGATGTAGCAGTAGCACTATTAGTAGTAGTAGTAGTAGCAGTAGAAGTAGTAATAGAGGTAGCAGTTGTTGCGGTAGTAGTAGTAGCAGTGGTAGTAGTAGTAATAGTAGTAGTGGCACTAGCAGTAGTAGTAACAGTAGAAGTTTTTATACTGGAAGAGTTAGTAGTAGCGACAATAGTAGTAGTAGCAGGACTTGTAATAGTAGAAGTAAAAGCCGTAGCAGCAATAGTAGTAGTAGAAGCACCAGTAGCAGCAGCAATAGTAGTAGTAGGAGAAGTAGTAATGGTAGTAGCATTAGTAGTAGTAGGAGAGCAGTATTAGTAGTAGCAGAAGTAGTAGTAGTGGCAGTAGTAGTAGTGGTAGTAATAGTTGTATTAGTAGCAGAAGTAGCAGTAGTAGTAGGAGAACTGGCAGTAATAATAGTAGTAGTAGGAGGAGAACTAGCGGTAATAATAGTAGTACTAGTAGTAGTAGTTATTGTTGTTATTTTAGTAGTTGTAGTAGTGGTAGTAGAAGTATTAGTAACTTAGTAGTAGCAGCAGTAGCAATAGTAGTAGTATTAGTAGTAATAGTAGTAGTGCTGGTAGTTGTATTTGTAACAGTAGTAGTAGCAGCAGCAGCAGTAGTAGTGGTAGTAGAAGTAGTAGTAGTAGTTCTTGTTGTTGTTGTAGTAGTAGAAGTATTAGGTGTACTAGTAGTAGTAGTGGTAGAGGTTGTAGTAGTTGCAGTGGCATTAGTAGTTGCCGCGGTAGCAGCCGGTGTAGTAGCAGCAGTAGCAGTAGTAATCGGAGTGGCACTAGTAGTAGTAGTAGCTGCAGTTGTAATATTCGTAACAGTAGTAGCAGTAGCTGGTGTATTAGTAGTAGTAGTTGTAGCAGCAGCAATAGCAGTTCTATTTGTTGTAGTAGTAGTAGTAGAAGTTGCTGTAGCAACTATACTAGAAGTAGTAGTGGTTGTAGGAGTTGTTGTAGTAGTATTAGGAGTTGTGGTTGTAGTAATAATAGCAGTAGTAGTAGTAGTAGTACTACTACTAGTGGTAGTAGCAGTTGTAGTAGCAGCAGTGGAAGTAGTAGTTATTGAAGTAGTAGTAGATGTATTAGTGGTAGCAATAGTAGTTGAAGGCGAAGTAATAGTTGTAGTAGCAATAGTATTAGAAGTTACTATAGTAGTGGTATTCGTAGTAGTAGCAGTTATGGTTGTTATAGTAGTAGTTGTTGTTACAGTGGTTGTAGCAGTAGCAGTATTAGTAGTAGTAGTATTAGCAATAGAAGCCATAGCAGCAGCAGTAGTAGTAGTAGTAGTGGCAGTTGTAGTAGTAGTAGTAGTAACACTATCAGCAGCAGTAACAGTCGAAGTTGTTGTACTAGTAGTGTTAGTAGCAGCAGTAATAGTAGAAGTTGTTGTACTAGTAGTGTTAGCAGCAGCAGTAGTAATAGTAAGAGTGGTAATAGTTGGTGTAAGAGCAGCAGCAGCAGTAGTAGTAGTTGTTGTAGCAATAGTTGTAGCAACAGTAGTTGCAATAGCAGTAGTAGTTGTAGTTGTTGTAGCAGAAGTTGTAGTAGCTATATTAGTAGTAGTAGTAGTGGTATAAGTAGCAGCAGTAGTAGGAGAAGTTGAGTTGTAGCAGTAGCCATAGTAGTAGTAGTGGTAGTAGTAGTAGAAGTAGTAGTAGCTATAGTGGTTGTAGCAGGAGAAGTAGTAGTATTAGTAGCAACAGCAGCAGTGGTAGCAGTGTACTAGTATTAGTCATAATAGTAGTAGTAGTAGTTGTAGCAGTAGTAGCGGTAACAGTAGAGGTACTAGTTGCAGTTGTTGCTGTAGAAGTAGTTGTAGCAATTATAGCTGTGGTAGTACTTGTAGCAATAGGCAAAGTAGTCAAAGTAGTAGTTCTATTAGTAGTATAAGGAGAAGTAGTAGTAGTAGTTGTTGTAGTAGTAGTAGAAGGAGTAGTATTAGTAGTAGTTGTGGTATTAATAGTAGTAGTGGTAGTGATACGAGTAGTGGTAGAAGTAGTAGTAGTAGTAGTAGTAGAAAAAGTAGAAGTAATAATTCTAATACTAGTAGTAGTTGTAGTAGCAGTAATAAGAGTGGTACTAGTAGTAGGTTGTAGTAGCAGTAGTAAGAGTGGTACTAGTAGTAGTAGTAGTAGCATTAGAAGTAGCTGCAGTAGCAATAGTAGTAGTAGTAGTGGTAGTAGTAATAGTAGTAGTAGCAATGGTAGTGGTGGTAGTCGTAGTACTAGTAGTAGTAGTAGTCGCAATAGAAGTGGTAGTAGTCATAGCAGTAGTTGTAGTAGTAGTAGTGGTAGTAATAGTAGTTGTAGTAGTAGTAGTATTAGGACTACGAGTACTAGTAGTAACATTGGTAGTAGTAGTAGCAATAGTAGTGGTAGTAGTAGTAGTAGTTACAGTAGCAATAGTAGTCGTAGTCGTAGTAGTAGTAGTAGTAGTAGTAGTAGTAGTAGCATTAGTAGTAGCAGTAGTATTAGGAGTACTGGTACTAGTTGTAACATTTGTATAAGTAGTAGCAGCATTAATGGTAGTAGTAGCAACAACAATAAAAATAGTAGTAGCAATAGTAGCAGTTGTTGTAGCAGCAATAACACTAGTTGTAGTAGCAGTTGTAGTGGGAGCAGCAGTAGCAGTAATATTAGTTGTAGTAGTAGTAGAGGTAGTACTAGTGACATTAGCGCAATAGTAGTAGTAGTACTGGTAGTAGTAGTTGTTGTTGTAGTAGTAGTTGTAGTAGTACTAGCAGTAGTAGTTGTTATAGGAGTAGTAGTAGAAGTAGTAGTTGTAGAAGCAGTAGTAGATGTAGTAGTAGTTGTTATTGTTGTAGTAGTTGTTACAAAAGTTGTAGCAGAGCAATATTAGTAGTAGCAGTGTAACAGTAGAAGCAGTAGTAGCAGAAGTAATAGTAGTAGTATTACAAGTTGTAGCAACAATAGTAGTAGCGATAGTAGTAGTAATAGTAGAAGTTGTTATACTAGTAGTGTTAGTAGTAGCAATAGTAGCAGCAAGAGGAGTAGTAGTAGTAGTAGTAGTAGTAGTAGCATTTGTCATAGTAGTCATAGTAGAAGTTATTTTATTAGTAGTGTTAATAGTAGCAATAGTAGCGGTAGTAGGTGGAGTAATAATAGTAGTAGTAATAGAAGTAGCAACATTAGTAGTGGTAGTAGTAGCTGCAGAAGCAGCAGTCATCGTAGAAGTAGTAGTAGTAGCAGTAGTAGTAATAATGGCAGTAGTAGGTGTAGTATTTGTAGTAAGAGTAGGAGTAGTAGTAGCATTACCTAACAAAGTAGCAGTAGCAGCAGTAGTAGTAGTGGCAGAAGTTGTAATGGCAAAAGTGGTGGTAGTAGTAGTAATAGTTGGAGACGTAGAGTGGTAGCAGTAGCAGAAGTAGTTGCAGGACAAGTAATAGCAGTTGTTGTTGTTGTTGTAGTCATAGTAGTAGCAATAGTAGTAGCAGTAGGAGTAGTAGTAGTAGTAGTACTATACTAGTAGCAATAATAGTAGTAGCTATAGCAGTAGTAGTAGTAGTAGCTTTCGTACTTTTAGTAGCCATAGTAGTTATTGGTGTAATTATTGGAGCAGTAGTAGCAGAAGTAGCTAAAGTAGTAGTAGTAGTAGTAGTAGCCATAGTTTTTGTAGTAGTAGTAATAGAAGTAGTAACAGTAGTTGTGTTATTAGTCGTAGTAGTAGCAGTAGACGTAGTAGTAGTAGTTGTTGTTGTAGTAGCTATAGTAGTAGTAGTAGAAGTAGTAGTAGTAGCAAAAATAGTAGTAGTAGTTGCAATGGTAGTAGTAGTTATCGTAGCAGTGGTGGTAGTTGTAGTGGTAGCAATCGTAGCAATAATAGCTGTCATAGTTGTTGTAATAGTAGAAGTAATATTGGAAAAAGTGAAAGCAGTAGTAGTATTAGTAGTTGTATTAGTAGTAGAAGTACTAGTGGTCATCATAGAAGCAGTTGTAGTAGTAGCATTGGAGCTTTAGTTGTCGTTGTAGTAATAGTAGTGGTAGCAGTTGTAGAAGAAGTAGTAGAAGTGGTGGTAGTAGTGGTGGTGGTAGATGTAGTGGTTGTAGCAGCAGTAGTAGTAGTTTACAAAGTAAAAATAGTAGTAGTAGTAGAAGTTATTATAATAGTAGTAGTCATAGTAGTAGTAGTTGTAGTAGTAGCAGTAATAGTAGTTATTGTAGTAGTAGTTGTTGTTATAGTAGTAGTAGTAGTTGCAATAGCAGTTGTAGCACTAGTAGTAGTTGCAGTAGTAGTAGTAGTTGTGGTTGAAGTAGTACTTGTAGTAATAAAAATAGAAGTTATTGTACTAGCAGTAGTATTAGTAGTAATAATAGTTGTAATAGTAGTAGACGTACAACTACCAGTGGTATTAGTAGTAGTAGTGGTACTAGTAGTGGCTGTAGCTGAAGCAGTAGCAATACTGGCAAAAGTAGTAGTAGTAGAAGTGGTCATAGTAGTAGTAGTTGTTGTAATAGTAGAAACGGTAGTAACAGTAGCAGCAGCAGTAGTAGTGGTGGCAGTAGTAGCCGTAGTACCAATCGTAGTTGTAGTAGCAGTAGTTGTTGTAGCAACAATAGCAGTATGCTATAGTAGTAGTAGTATTAGCAGTAGTGGAAGTAGGAGAAGTAATAGTGTGGTAGTATGAGCAGTAGTAGGAGTAGTAGTAGTAGTAGTATTAGAAGTAGTAGTAGTAGTTGTTATTGTTGTGCTAGTAGTGGTTGTAGTCGTTGAAGCAGCAGCAGTAGCAATAGTAGTCGTAGTAGTAGTAGCAGTAGTAGCATTAGAAGTAGTATTACTACTAGTAATAGTAGTAGCCGTAGTGGCAGTGGGAGTAGCAATAGTATTAATAATAGCAACAGTTGTAGCAACAGTAGTAGAAGTAGTAGTAACAGGAGCAGTAGTGGTAGCGGTAGTAGCAGCTGTGGTAGTAATGGTAGTAGTAGAAGAAGTAATAGTAGTAGTTGAAGTAGTAGTAATTATAGTAGAAGTAGTAGTAGTAGTAGAAGAAGAAGAAGAAGAAGTCGCAGTAGTAGTAGTAGTCATAGTAATAATTGTAGTAGTAGTAGTAGTACTAGTGTTGTAGTAGTTGCAAAAGTAGTATTAGTAGTAGAAGCAGTAGTAGTAACAACAGTAGTAATAGCAGCGTCGACAGCAATAGCTGTAGCAGTAGTAGTTGTTGCAGTAGTAGTAGAAGTAGTAGTTCAAGTAGCAGTAGTATATATACTAGTAGTAGCAGTTGTAGTAGTAGTTGGCAAAGTAATAGCAATAGCAGTAGTGGCAATAGTAGTAGTAGTAGTAGTAGCACTAGTAGGAGGAGTAATGGTAGTAGTTGTAGCAGCAGTAGAAGTTGTTGTAGCTTAGTAGTCATAGCCGTAGTCGTTGTAGTAGTTATAGTAGCAGTACTATTAGTTGTAGTATTTGTTGTAGTAGTTGTTGTTCTAGTTGTAGTAGCAGTAGCAGTTGATGTATTAGAAGTTGTAGCAATAGATGTAGTAGTAGTTGTAGCAGCATCAGTAGCAGCAGCAGCAACAGTAGTAGTAGTAATAGTACTAGCAGTAGCTATAGTAGTAAGTGTAGAAGTTATTGTGCTAGTAGTAGTTATTATTGTTGATGTTGTCGTTGTAGTAGTAGTAGGCAAAGCAGTAGTACTAGCTGGAGTAGTTGTAGTATTAGTAGTTTTTATTATAGTGCAAGTATTAGTCGTATTCATAGTAAAAGTTGTTGTTATTGTAGTAGTTGTAGTAGTAGTGGTGGTAGTAGTAGTAGCTTGAGTAGCAGCTGCTCCAGCAGTAGTAGTGGTATTAGTATTTGTAGTAGTAGCAGTAGCAGTAACTATGGCACTAGTAGTAGTAGCAGCAGTAAGTGTAGTAGTAGAAGTAGTAGCATTAGTAGAAGTAGTTGTAGTAGCAGTACTTGTAGAAGTAGTAGTAATAGTAGTAGTAGTAGTTGAAATAGTAGCAGTAGCAGTAGTGCTAGTAGTAGTAGTAGTTGAAATAGTTGTAATTATAGTAGTATTAGTGGTTCAAATGGTAGTTGTAGCAATAGCAGCAGTAGTAGTATTAGTAGGAGTAGTAGTAGAAGCAGCAGTAGCAGTTGTAGTAGTAGTAGTAGTTGTTGTTGTTGTTGTTGTATTTGTTGTAGTAATTATCGTAGTTGTAGGAGTAGAAGTTGTACTAGTAGTACTAGCCATAGAAGTAGTCAAGGTGGTAATAGTAGCGGTAGTAGTTGTAGTAGTAGAAGTTGCAGTAGCCGTAGTATTGGTAGTAGCAGTTGCGTTGTCATAGTAGTTGTAATAGTAGTAGTAGTAATAGTAGCAGTTGTAGTTGTAGTACTAGTAGTAGTAGTAGTTGCAGTAGTAGTAGTAGAAGTAGTAGTAGTAGCATTCGTAGTAGTAATAGTAGTAGTAGTAGTAGTAGTAGTACTAGTTGTAGTAGCAGCAGCAGTAGTAGTGGCAGTGGTAGAAGTAGCAGTAGCAGCAATTGTAATAGTAGAAGTAGTAGTAGTAGTAGTAGTAGTAGTAATTGTTGTTGTTGTTTTTGTACAAAGTACAATAGTCGTATTGGCAGTAGCAGTAGTAGGATTAGTACTAGTAGTTGTAGTAGTAGTAGTACTGGTGACAGTAGTAGTAGTAGTACTAGTAGTCGCACTAGTGACTGTAATAGTAGTAGTTGTAGTGGTAGAAGGTTTTGTAGTTGTAGTATTAGTAGCAGTAGTAGAAGGTTTTGTAGTTGTAGTAGTAGTAGTAGCAATAGAAGTAGATTAGTGATTATTGTAGGAGTTGTAGTTGCAATACTAGTTGCAGCAGCAGCATTAGTAATATTAGTTTTAGTAGTAGTAGAAGTAGTAGCGACAGTTGTAGTAGTAGCGGCAGTAGTAATAGTAGTAGTGGTAGTAGTAGAAGTAGAAGCAAAAGTTATAGGAGTCATAATTGTTGTATAGTACTAGTACAAGTAGTGGTAGTAGTAAAAGTAGTAACAGTAATAGTAGTATTTGAAGTAATAATAGTAGTAGTAGTAGTAGCGGTAATAGTAATAGTAGTAGTAGTAGAAGTAATTATCGCAGAAGTAGCAGTAGTAGTAGTAGCAGTAGTAGAAGGAGTAGTAGTAGTTGAAATAGTTGTAGTAAAAGTAGTACTAGTAACGATAGTAGTAGTTGTAGTGGTCGTAATTGGGGTAGTAGTTGTAGTGGTAGTAGCAACTGTTGTATGAGTAGTAGTATTAGTAGCAGTTGCAGAAGTAGTTGTCGCATCAGTAGTAGGTGTTGTAATTGTAGTAGGAGTAGTAGTAGTAGTAGTAGTAGGAGTAGTAGTAGTGGTGGTAGTAGTTGTAGTAGTAGTAGTCGCAATGGGTGTTCAAGTAGGAGTAGTAGTAGCCGTAGTAGCAGTAGTAGTAGGAGTAGGAGCAAGAATAGTAGTAGTAGTAGAAGTTGTAGTAGTAGCAGTATAGAAGGAGTAGTAGTAGTTGCTGTTGTACAACTAATTGAAGGAGTAGTAATAGCAGCCGAAGGAGTAGTAGTAGTAGTTTGTTATCATAGTTGTAGTAATAGGAGTAGTAGTGGTAGTTGTAGTCGCAATTTCTGCATTAGTGGTAGTTCTTGTAGCAATTGCAGAAGTAGTAGTAGCAATAGTGAGAGGTGTAGTAGTTGTAGCAGCAGTAGTATTAGTAGTAGGAGTAGCAGTAGTAGTATTATCAGTATTAGTAGTTGTAGTCGTAATAGCAGTAGTATTAGTAGTAGTAGTTGTAGTAGTAGTAGTTATCATAGTTGTAGTAGTAGTAGAAGTTGTCGCAGCAATAGTAGTGAAATTAGCAATAGTAGTTGTAATAGTAGTACTAGTAGTATTAGTAGTAGTACTAATAGTAATAGTTGTAGTACGAGTTGGAGTTGGAGTATTGGTAGCAATAGTATGAGTAGTATTAGGAGTGGCAGCAGTACTAGTAGTAGAAATAATAGTTGTAATAGTTGTAGTAGTAGTTCGAGTTGGAGCTGTAGTAGTAGTAGAAGTAGCAGAAGTAGTAGCAATCATAGTAGTAGCAGCAATAGCAGTAGTACTAGTAGTAGTAGTAGCAAGAGTGTAATAGTAGTAGTAGTTGTAGGAGCTGTAGTCATAGAAGTTGTAGCAGTGTTAGTAGTCATAGGTAGTTGTAGAAGTTTTAGGAGCGTTAGGAGTAGTAGTAGTAGGTGAAGTAGTAGTAGCAAAAGCAGCAGCAACAACAGTAGTAGCAGTAGCAATTATACAGGTAGTAGAAGTACTAATAGTAGTAGTAGTAGTCATTGTTGTTGTTATTGTTGTTATTGTTGTTGTAGTAGTAGTGGTAGTAATAGTAGCAGTAGTAGTAGTTGGAATTGGAGTAGGAGTAATAGTAGGCATAGTAGTAGTAGTAGTAGGTATAGTAGAAGTAGTAGGAGTAGTAGCAGTAGAGTATTAGGAGGAGTAGTAGTAGTAGCAGGAGCTGGTGCAGAAGGAGTAGTAGCAGTATTAGTAGGAGTACTTGGAGTAGTAGCAATAGCAGTAGTGGGAGTACAAGTAGTAGTGTAGTGGTAGAACAAGTAGTAGTGTTAGCATTAGTAGTAGTAGTGCCAGTTGTAGTGGGAGTTGTAGTTGCAGCAATTGTGCTTGTAGTAGTAGTAGCAGTGGTGGTGGTGGTGGTAGTAGTAGTTGCTGTTGTAGTAGAAGTAGTTGTTGTTATTATTATTGTTGTTGTTGTTGTAGTAGTAGCAGAAGTAGTAGGAGTAGGCATAGTAGTAGTAGTAGGAGTACTAGTAGCAGTAGAATTTGGAGTAGGAGTAGCAGTAGGAGTTGTAGTTATACTCGTAGTAGTAGTAGAAGTAGCAGTAGTTATGGTAGTAGTCTTAGTAGTACTAGAACTAGTAGTAGTAGCAGTAGTAGTAAAAGTAGTATTAGGAGTTTTTGTAGTAGTAGTATTAGTACGAGTAGCAATAGTAGTAGTAGATGGAGTAATAGTAGAGTAGGAGTCCTAGTAATAATAGTAGCAGCAGTAGTAGTAGTGGTAAAAGTAGTAGTAATAGTAGTAGTCGTGGTTGGAGTTTAGTAGTAATCGTAGTAGTAGTAGAAGTAGTAGTTGAAGTTGTTAGAGTGTTAGTAGTGGTAGTCGTGGTAGTAGTGGTAGTAAGAGTAGTAGTATTAGTAGTAGTAGTAGTAGAAGTATTAGTAGTAGGAGTAGTAGTGGGAGTTTTAGTATAGTAATATTAGTAGTTGTTGTTGTTTTAGTAGTAGTAGTAGTAGTAGTAGTAGTAGTAGTAGTAAGAGTAGTAGTAGTACTTGGAGTTGGAGTAGTAGTAGGATTTAGAGTAGTAGTAGTAGTACTTGGAGTTGGAGTTGTAGTAGGATTTGTAGTAGTAGTAGTTATAGTAGTGGTAGGAGTACTAGTAGTAGCAAAGGTAGGAGTAGGAGTAGTAGCAATAGTAGTAGTAGTAGTAGTAGTAGTAGTAGTAGGAGTAGTAGGAGTGTTAGTATTAGAAGTAATACTAGTAGTAGTAGTAGTACCAGTGTTAGCATTAGTAGAAACAGTACTAGTAGTAGTAGTAATAGAAGCAATTGTACTAGTAGTAGAAGTAGTAGCGGTAGTCATAGTAGCAGTAGTAGTAATAGTTGTGGTACTTGTAGTAGTAGTAGTCGTGGTAGCAGTAGTTGTGGCAGTAGCAGTAACGGTAGTAGCGATAATAGTAGTAGGAGTTGGTGAAGGAGAGTAGTTGTTGTAGTGGTAGTAGTAGTACTGGGAGTAGTAGTTGTAGCAGTAGGTGTAGGAGTAGGAGCAGTAGCAGAAGTTGAAGTAAGAGTTGGTGTAGGAGTAGGAGAAGCACTAGAAGAACTAGTAGTAGTAGTAGTAATGTTAGTATTCATTGGAGTAGTACCAATAGTTGTAGGAGTAGTAGTAGCAGCAATTGTACTCGTAGTAGAAGTAGTAGTACTTGTTGTATTACCGGAAGTTGTAGTAGTAGTATTTGTAGTAGTAGTAGTAGTAGTAGTAGTAGTAGTAGTAGTAGTAGTAGTAGTAGTAGTAGCAATAGTAGTAGTAGTTGGAGTAGCAGTAGTAGTAGTAGTAGCAGTAGTTGGAGTAGTGGTAGTGGTAGTTGTAGGAGGGATAGAAGAGGTAGGAGTTGGAGTAGGAGTAGTAATAGTAGTAGTAGTAGTAGTTGAAAGAGTAGTAATAGTAGTAACAGTAGCAGCAGCAACAACAACAATAATAGTAGTAGTAGTACCAGCAGTAGTAGTAGTAGTAGTGGTAGCAGTATTAGTAGTAGTAGTAGTGGTAGCAGTATTAGTAGTAGTAGTAGCAGCAACAACACCAAAAGTAGTAGTAGTAATAGTGGTACTTGTATAAATCATAGTAGTAGTAGAAATAGTAATAGGAGCACTATTAGGAGTTGTTGTTGTTGTTGTAGTAGCAGTAGTAGTAGTTGTAGTAGTAGCAGTAGTAGCAGTTGTAGCAATAGTAGTAGTAGCAGTTGTAGTAGCGGTTGTTGTAGCAGTAGTAATAGCAACAGCTATAACTGCAGCAGCAATAGCAATAGTAGTAGTGTTACAAGTAGTTGTATTGCTTGTAGTTGTTGTAGTAGAAGCAGTAGTAACAATAGGAGCAGTAGTAGTAGTAGCAATAGTTGTCATAGTAGGAGAAGTAGTAGGAGCAATAGTAGTAGTAGCGGCAGCAACAACAGTAGTAGTAGTAATAATAGTAATAGTAGTAGTAGTAGCAGTAGCAGTAGCAGTAGCAGTAGTAGTAGTAGTAGCAGCAGCAGTAGTAGTAGTAGTAGCTAGCAGTAGTAGTAGCAGTAGCAGTAGTAGTAGTAGTAGTAGCAGCAGTAGCAGTAGCAGTAGCAGTAGTAGTAGTAGTAGTATTAGTAGTAGTGGTAGTAGTAGTAGTAGTAGTAGTGCAGTAGTAGGCACAGCTGCAGTAGTAGTAGTTGTAGGAAAAGTAGTAGTAGTAGTAGTTGTTGTGGTAGAAGCAGTTGTTGTAGCAACAGTTGTAGCAATAGTTTTTGTAGTAGTAGTAGTAGTAGCAGTTGCCATAGTATCAGCAGTAGTGGTAGTAATAACAGTAGTAGTAGCAGTAGTAGCAATAGTAGCAGCAGTAGCATTTGTAGTAGTAGTAGCAGTAGCAGTAGAAGCAGTAGTGCCAGTAGTAAGAATAATAGAAGCAATTGTGGCAGTAGGAGCAGTTGGAGCCATTCTAGAAGTTGTAGCAGCAGCAGTAGTAGTATTAGTAGTAATAGTAGTATCAGGACCAAAAGTCCTAGTAGCGGTTGTACCTGTAGGAATAGTATTAGCAGCAGTAGTAGGAGAAGCAGGACCATTAATTGTAGTAGCAATAGTAGGAGCAGAAGTAGGAGTAGTATTCATACTAGTAGAAGTAGTAGAAGCAATAGCAGTAGTAATAGAAATAATAGCTGTAGTAGTAGCTGTAGCAGTAGCAACAGTAAAAGTTATTGTAGCAGTAGCAGTAGTGGAAGTAGTAGTAGTAGTAGCAGTAGTAGAAGTAGTAGTGTTAGTAGTAATAGCAAGTGCAGTAGTAGTAGTAGTTGTAGTAGTAGTAGTAGTAGCAATAGTAGTAGTAGGAGTAGAGTAGTAGTAGTTGTAGTAATAGTAGTAGTAGGAGTGTTTGAGTAGTACTATTAGTACAGTAATATAGTAGTAGTAGTAATAGTAGGAGTAGTAATAGCAGTAGTAGTAGTAGTAGTAGTAGTTGTGTTGTTGCAGTAGTAGTAGTAGTAGTAGTAGTAGTAGTAGTAGTAGTAGTAGTAGTAGTAGTAGTAGTCGTAGTAGTAGTAGGAGTAGGGGCAGTAGGTGTAGGAGTAGGGGCAGTAGTAGGTGTAGGAGTAGGAGTTCGTGTATGGGTAGGAGTAGTAGTGGTAGTAGTAGTTGTTGTAGGAATAGTACTAGTAGTTGTTGTAGTGCAGTAGTAGCCGTAGCAATAGTAGCACTAGTTGTAGCAGTAGTAGTAGTTATCGTAGTAATACCAGTAGTAGTAGCAACGGTAGTAGTAGTAGCAGTAGCAGTGGCAATAAGAACAGTAGTAGTAGTAATAGTACTAGTAGTGGTGGTAGTAGTAGTTGTTGTTGTTGTTGTTGATGTAGTAACAGTAGTAGCTGGAGTCGGTGTTGAACTAGGAGCAGTAGTAGAAGTCGTAGTATTAGTGGTAGTAGTTGTAGGAGTAGTAGTAGTAGTGTTAGTATTTGTAGTATTATTACCAGTCGTGGTAGTAGTAGATGTAGTAATATAGTAGTAGTAGTAGTTGTTGTTGTGCTATAAGTTGTAGAATTAGAAGCAATGGTAGTAGTATGAGTTGGAGTAGGAGTCATAGCAGGAGTAGTGTTAGTTGGAGTATTGGTAGTAGTAGTTGAAGGAGTGGCAATAGCAGTAGGAGTTGGAGTAAAAGTGGTAGTAGCAGTTGTTATAGGAGTAATAGGAGTTGTAGTCGAAGCAGTAGTAGGTGTAGGAGTAAGAATTGTAGTAGTAGTAGAAGTAATAGTAGGAGGAGCTGCAGCAATAGCTTCTGTAGTTGTAGTAGTAGTTGTTGTTGTATTCATAGTAGTAGTAGTAGTAGTTATAGTTGATAGACTAGTGGCAATAGCAGTTGTAGTAGAAGTAGAAGTACTACTAGTAGTAGTTGTAGCTGTTGTGTTGTAGCAATAGTAGTAGTAGTAGTAGAAATAGTATTAGTTGTAGTATTAGTAGTAGGAGTAATAGTAGCAGTAGCAAGAGTAGTAGAAGTAGTATTAGTAGTAGTACTAGTAGTGACGACAACAATAATAGTTGTAATAGTAGTAGAAGGAGTAGTGTTTGGAGTGGTAGTATTAGTATGAGTAGTTGTAGTAGTAGTACTAGTAAGAGTAGCAGTAGTAGTAGGAGTCGTCACTGTAGTAGCAGTAGCATTAGTAGTAGTGGTAGTACTAGCAGGATTCTAGTAGTAGTGGTAGTAGTAGGGGTTGTAGTCATAAAAGTTTTAGGGGTGTTAGAATTTGTAGGTAGTCGTAGAAGTTTTATGGGTGTTAGGAGTAGTAGTTGCAGTAGGAGTAGTAGTAGTAGCAGTAGGAGTAGAAGGAGGAGTGTTAGTATTAGTAGTGGTGGTTATTGTATTTGTATTAGTAGTAATAGTAATTGGAGTAGTAGTAGCAGCAGCAATTGTACTAGTAGTAGTAGTAGTAGTAGTAGTAGTAGTAGTAGTAGTAGTAGTAGTAGTAGTAGTAGTAGTAGTAGAAGTAGTAGTTGTAGTAGTAGTTGTTGTAGAAGTAGTAGTAGTATTAGATGTTGTTATTGTAGTAGTTGTTGTAGGAGTTGGGAGTAGGAGTAGTAGTAGGGGTAGTAGTAGTTGGAGTAGGTGTAGTAGTAGAAGTAGGAGTTATAGTAGTAGTAACAGCAACCGTAGTAGTAAGAGTAGTAGGAGGAGTAGTAGTAGCAGTAGTAGTAGGAGTAGGTGTTGGAATAGTAGTAGTAGTACTTATAGTGTTAGCAGTAGTAGTGTTAGTGTTAGTTGTTGTAGTACCAGAGTACTAGGGGCTGTAGTAGAAGCAATTATTCTAGTAGTAGAAAAAGTAGTAGTAGCAGCAGAAGTAGTCGTAGTAGAAGTGGTGGTAGTAGTAGTACTAATAGTGGTAGGAGTTTGAGTAGGGTAGTAGTAGGAGTAGGGGCAATACTAGCAGTAGGAGTTGGAGTAGGAGTAGTAGTTGCAGTATAGGAGTAGTAGTAGTAGTAGTTGTTGTTGTATCAGTAGCAATAGCAATAATAATAGTAGTAGTAGTAATAGTAATAGCAGTTTTAGTAGTAGCAGTAGTCAGAGTTGTAGTTCTGGGAGAAGTGGTAGCAGTAGCAGTAGTAGTTGAAGTAGTTGTAGTTGTTGGAGTTGAAGTAGGAATAGTAATAGTCAAAGTAGTAGTAGTACTAGGAGTAGTGGTAGTAGCAGCAGTAGGGGTAGTAGTTGGAATACTAGTAGGCGTACTAGTAGTAGTAGTAGTAGTAGTAGTAGTAGTAGCAGTAGTGGTGGTGGTGGTGGTGGTGGTGGTGGTGGTGGTAGTAGTAGTAGCAGTAGTAATTGTTCTTATAGTATCAGCAGTAGTAGTAGTAGCAGTAGTAGTCGTAATATTAGCAGTAGTAGTAGTAGTTGTTGTTGTAGTAGTAGTAATAGTAGTAATTGTTGTAGTAGTTGTAGTATTAGGAGTTGTAGTAGGAGTTGTCGTATTTGGAGTTGTAGTAGGAATTGTAGTAGGAGTTATAGTTGTTATAGTAGTGGTAGCATCATTACTAGTAGTTGTAGTAGCAGTAGGAGTTGGGGTTGTAGTAGTAGTGGGAGTTGTAGTTGTTGTAGTAGTGGTAGCAGCAGCAGCAGTAGTCATAGTAGCGGTAGGAGTTGAGTAGTAGGAATAGCAATTGTCGAAGCAGTAGCAGTAGAAGTTGTAGGAGTAAGAGGAGGAGTAGTAGTAGTAGTAGATGTCGGAGTTTGAATAGTAGTAGACGTAGTAGTAGTAATAGTAGTAGTAGCAGTAGCAGTATTAGTTGTAATAGTAGTAGTCGTAGCATTAGTTGTTCTTGTAGTAGTAGCAGTGGGAGAAGTAGTAGAAGTAGTAGTAGTAATAATTGTAGCAGTCGTAGTGGTAGTGGTAGTAGTAGTTGTTATCGTAGTAGTAATTTAGTAGCTGTTGTAGTAGGAGTTGTGGTAAGAGTAGTAGTAGGAGTTGTAGTTGTTGTAGTAGTGGTAGCAGCAGTACTAGTAGTTGTAGTAACAGGAGTTGGAGTGGGAGTAGGAATAGTTGTAGTCATAGTAGTAGCTGTAGGAGGAGTAGTAGTAGTCGGAGTAGTAGCATTAGCTGTAGTAGGAGTAGGAGATGAAATAGTCGTAGACATAGTAGTACTAGTAGTAGTAGTAGTATTAGAAATAGTAATAGTTGTAGCTGTAGTAGTAGGAGTAGTGGTAATATTTGTTGTTGTTGTAGTAGTAGTAGCAGCAACAATAGCAGTAGTTGTAGTAGTGGCATTAGCAGCAGTAGTAGTACAAATAATAGTAGAAGTAGTAGCAATTGTAGTAGTAGGCATAGTAGTTGTAGTTGTAGTAGTAGTAGGAATTGGAATGGCATTAGGAGTAGTAGTAGTTATAGTGGTAGTGGTAGTAGGAGGAGGAGCAGTAGTCGCAATTGGAGTTGTAATCGTAGTAGCATTAAAAGTGGTAGTAGTATACTACTACTAGCAGTAGTAGTAGTAGCAGCTGCAGGACTAGTAATAGTAATAGCAGCAATAGTAATTGCAGTAGCAGTAGTAGTAGTAGTAGTAGTAGCAGTTGTAAGAGTAGTAATCGTAGCAGCAATAGTAGTAGCAGTAGTAGTAGGAGTGTTAGGAGTAGTAGTAGTAGGAGCAGTAGTAGTAGTAAAAGTAGTGGTAGTAGTAGTAGTAGTAGGAGTCTTAGGATTAGTAGTAGTATTAGTAGCAGTAGCAGTAATAGTAGTAGGAGTAGTGGTGGCAGTCATTGTAGGAGTAGTAGTAGTAGGGTTAGTGTCAGTAGTAGTAGTACCTGCTGAAGGAGTAGTAGTTGTAGCAATTGCACTAGACATAGTAGTAGACATAGTAGTAGTAGTAGTAGTAGTAGTAGTAGTAGTAGTAGTAGTAGGAGCAACAATAATAGTAGTACTAGTAGAATTAGAAGTTAGAGTAGTCGTCGTAGTAGTAGAAGAAGTCGGGGTAGTACTAACAGTAGTATTAGTAGTAGTGGGAGTAGTAGGAGTAGCAGGGTTAGTGTTAGTAGTAGTAGTACCTGCTATAGGATTAGTAGTTATAGCAATTGCACTAGTAGTAGAAGTAGTAGTAGTAGTAGTAATAGAGGTAGTAGTTGTAGTAGTAGTAGGAGCCGCAGTAGCAACAACTGTAGTCGTAGTAATAGTAGTAGTAGAAGTCGTAATAGCAGTCATAGTAGTTGTAGAAGTCGGGGTAATAGTAACAGTTGTGTTAGTAGTAATAGTTGCTATCGGAGTAGTAGTAGAAGCAGTTGTTGTTCTATTAGTAGTTGTAGTAGTTGTTGTAGTAGCAGTAGTAGTAGTTGTAGTAATAGTGGCTGTGCTTGGAGGAGTTCGATTAAGAGTAGTAAGAGGTGTAGTAGTAGTTGGAGTTGGGGCAGTAGTAGTTGTAGAAGTTGTAATTGCAGTAGGAGTTGGAGTAGGTGTTGTAGTAGCTATAGTAGTAGTAGTTGGATGAGTAGTAGAAGTGAGAATAATAGTAGTAGTAGTAGTGGAAGTAATAGTAATACTAGTAGCAGCGATAGTAGAAACTACAGTTGTAGAAGTAGTAGTACTAGTAGTAGTATTCATAATAGTACTTTTAGTAGCTGTAGTGGAAGTAGTAGCAGTAGCAGTTATACTATTGGTAATGTTGTTGTAGTCTTAGTAGTAGTAGCAGCAGTAGCAGCAGCAGCAGCAGCAGTTGTGGTAGTATTAGTAGTAGTAGTAGTAAAAGTAGTAGTGGTAGTAGTAGGAGTAGTAGTATTACTAATAGTACTATAGTAGTAGCAACAATAATAGTAGTAGCAGTCGCAGTCGCAGTAATTATAGTAGTAGTGGTCGTAGCAGCTACTGTTATAGCAGTAGCAGTAGCAACAATAGTCGCAGCAGTTGACGTTGTTGTTGTAGTAGTAGTAGTAGCAGTTGTAGTTGTAAAAGTAGTAGTAGTAGTAGTTAGTAGCAGCACCTGTAGTAGTTGTAGTAGTAGTAGTGATAGTAGTAGTTGTAGCAGCAGTAGTAGTATATTTAGTAGTAGTAGTAGTAGTACCTATAGTTGTAGTAGTAGTAGTAGTAGCAGAAGTCGTAGCGGTAGAAGTAGTAACAGTAGCACTAGTAGCAATAGTAGTAGCAGCAGCAGCAGCAGTAGTAGTAGTTGCAATAGTAGTAGTAGCAATTGTCGTAATAACATTAGTAGTAGTATCGACAATAGTAGTACTAGTAGCCGCATAGTAGCAGTAGAAGCAATAGTACTTGTAGTTGCAGTAGTAGTAGCAGTAGCAATTGTAGTTGTAGTAGTAATTGTAGTAGCAGCAGCACTCATAGCTGTAGTAGTAGTTGCAGTGGCAGTCATAGCAGTAGTACTACTACCACCACTACTCTTAATGCTACTTCTTCAACAGCTATTACTACTTCAACTACTACTAGTACTTCTACTACTGTTACTACTACTATAACTACTTATGCTGCTAGTACTACTCCTAATATACCTACCACAACTACTACTATTACTAATAGTAATATAAGGATTACATCTACTACTACAATTAATACTACTACTATTATTTCAATTACTACTATTATTATTACTACTACTACTACTACGACTACTAATATTACTACTATTACTACAACTACTTCTACTATTTTTACTTCTACTAGTACTGCTGTTTCTGCTACTGCTACAAATGCTGCTGCTACTACTGCTACTATTACTAATGCTGCAACAATTATTGCTACTACTACTACTACAACTGCTGCTGCGACTGCCACTATGGCTACGAGTGTTGCTGCTACTACTTCAACAACTACAACAACTACTGTTACTACTAGTACTACAACTACTGCAGTTACTACTACTATTACTACTGAAGTTAATACTACTATTACAACAACAATAACTACTACTGCTAATACTACAACTACTGTTACTATTACTGTTACTACTACTGTTGCTAATACTACAACTACTGTTACTATTAATACTACTACTACTACTACTACTACTATAACAATTGCTACTATTTCTGCTAGCACTACTACTAATACTACTGTTAGTACTTCTGCTGCTACTACTTCTGCTACTGCTGCTACTACTTCTGCTACTGCTACTACTACTACTACTACTACCACTACTACTACTAACTACTACTACTATTGTAGCTATTACTAGTATTGCTACTCTGACTACTGCCAATACTACTACTTCTGCTATAGCTAATGCTACTGCCACTACCACTACTACTATTACTACTACTGCCACTGCTTCTACTACAACCACTATTGCTGCTACTATTGCAACAAAAACTGCTACTACTTCCACTATTGCTGTCACCACTACTACTAATACTACTACAACTGCTACTACTTGTGCTACTACTGTTGTTACTATCGCTTCTACTATTACTACTGCTACAGCTACTACTACTAGAATCACTACAACTACTATTGCTACTATTTCTACTATTGCTAGTACTACTTCTACTATTACTACTACTGCTACAGTGAATACTGCTACTACAGTTACAATTACTACTACAACTAGTACTCTTATTATTACTACTAGTACTCCAACTACTACTAGTACTACCACTGCTGCCGCTACTATTGCTATTGTTGTTGCAATTAATTCCACTGCTCCTAATGCTGCTACTTCTACTATTACTACTAGTGCAACTACTTCTACGATAACTACTTCTACTATTACGACTGCTATTAGTACAACTGATACTACTAGTACTACTACTATTACTACCACCGTTACAACTACTACTACTTTTACTACTATTATAACTACTACTATTACTACTACTATTATTTTTGTTACTTCTATTACTGCTACTACCGCTTCTACTATACTACTTCTATTACTACTTGTACTGCTACTATTTTTACTAATGCTCCTACTACTATTACTACTACTGCTACTATTTCTACAACTGCTGCTACTGCAACTTCTCCTACAATAACAAGTATTGCTACTTCTCCTACTACCGCTAGTGATACTACAACTACTAATACAACTACTACTCCTAATACAACTACTACTTCTCCTACGGCTAGTACAACTACTACTACTACAACTGCTATTACCACTACTGCTATACAAATACTACAATTATTACCGCTACTACTACTGGAAACACTACTACTATTACAACTACAACTTCGGTTACTACTAATAATACTTCGACTATTAATACTACTATTCCTTCTACTACTACTACCATTGCAACTGCTACCACTACTGCTATAGCTATTACTACTACTTCCCCTATTTCAACTACTTCTGCAAGTACCACTTCCACAATAACAACTACTACTACTGCAACCCCGACTACTACTACTTCTACTTCTACTACTACTACTACTACTGCTACTGCTATTATTACTACAGCTGCTACTGCTGCTGCTACTATTGCTACTACTGCTACTACTACTACTACTACTACTATTACTATTGCTACTATAACTACTCATGCTACTACACCTACTGCTACTAGTACTAGTTCTCCAACTATTGCTACTGCTTCTCCAGCTAATGTTGCTACTACTATTACAGGCGATGCTTCACTACTACTACTACTGATACCACTATTACTACCACTAGTACTACTATTGCTACAACGACCACTATTACAACTACTGCTACTAATAGTACTACTTCTATAACTACTTCTACTAGTACTACTACTACTACTACTATTACTACAACAACTGCTACTGCTACTACCATGACTGCTACAACAACTACTACTACTAGTACTACTACAATAACTACTACTATTAATACTGCTGCTACTATTGCTACTACTGCTCCAACTACTACTACCACAACGGCTACTACTACTATTGCTGCTATTACTAGTACTGCTTCTGCTACTATTGGTTATACTACTACTTTTATTACTACTGCTACTAATACTACTGCTACTTCTACTTCTACTATTATTGCTATTGCCACTGCTACTTTTACTATTACTGCTACTACTAGTACTACTACTATTGCTACTACAGTTACGACTGCTACTACTACTACTACTACTGTAACTACGGCTACTACTGCTGCTATTACGACCACTACTATGATTGCTAATGCTGCTACTACTGCTACAACTATTACGGCTACTACTACTACTACTACCGCTACTACTTATATTTCTGCTAATTTTTCTGTTGCTGCTACAAATACTACTTTGACTACCACTAATGTTACTACTGATCCAACTGCTACTGCAACTACAATTACTCCTACTACTACTCCTACTACTACTATGGCTGCTACAACTAGTACTGCTGCTACTACTACTACAACTACTACGGCTGCTGCTACTACTATGGCTACTTCAACTGCTACTACTACAAGTACTGCTCCTCCTCTTACTACTATAATTACTACTGCTACTACTATTGCTATTACTACTGTTATTGCAACTACTGCTTTTGTTACTGCTAATACTACTACTCCTTCTACTACTACAATCATTGAGACTACAACAACTGCAGCTATAACTATTACTACTACTTCCTACTTCTACTACTACAACTAATACTACTATAGCTACTACTGCTTCTACAACAACTACTACTACTACTGCTACCATGACTACTACTGCTGCTACTACTAATACTAATACAACTCCTACAACAACAACTACAGCTACCAAGACTACTTATGCTACTACTAATACTACTATTAATACTATTACTTTTGCTGCTCCTACAGCTACTACTACTACTACTCCCCCTCCTCCTCCTACTACCACTACTACGACAACTTCTTCTACTACTGCTGCTATTACTTCTATCACTGCTACGACTACCACTCCTACTACAACTACTACTACTCCTCCTATTACTTCTACTACAATGACTACTACTACTTCTATTACAACAACTACAACTACTACTGCGACTACAGCCACTACGACTACTGCTTCAGTGCTACTACTTCTATTACCACTGCTACTGCTACTGCAACTACTCCTCCTACTACTACTATTACGACAATTGCTACTTTTGGTACTACCGCTACTACTACTACCACGACTAATAGTCCAACTCCTACTACTGCTACCACTGCTACTTTTCATGCTACTACTGATATGACTAAGACTACAACTATGACTACTATTGCTACTGCTACTGCTACTACTTCTACTTCAACTACTACTGCTACTAACAACTGCTGCTATGGCCACTACAATTGAAGCTATTACGACTACTTCTCATATTACCACTACTTCAGCTTCAACTACTGCTACTACTAGTACTTCTACAAGTATACTACTGCTGCTACTACTATTGCTATTGAAACTCCAACTACTGCTATTGCTACTGCAACTACTGCTACTATGCCTACTACTACAACTACTGCTACTGCTACTACTACAAGTACTACAGCTACTGCTGCTACTACTACTGCTACAATGAGTACAACTACTACTACTTCCACAACTACTGCTGCTCCTACTGCTACTGCTACTACTGAAACTCCAGCTACTACTACTACTACTACTACTACTACTACTACTACTACTACTACTACTACTACTACTACAAGTACTATTGCTACAACTGCTACTTCTCCTCCTACTAGTACTATAGCTGCTACGATTGCTGCAAATGTCCGATAACTATCACTACTGCTACTACTATTCCTAGTCCTACTACTATTACTACTACTACTACTATGACTACTACTATTCTTAGTATTGTTACTGTTACTACTACAACTACAATATTTACTTCAACTTGTACTACTACTATTTCTAGTTCTGCTACAACTATTACTACTACTACAGCTACTAATATTGCTACTACTACTACTGCTGCTAATATTACTGCTACTACTGCTGCTACAATTGTTGCTGCAACTATTTCTTCAAGTACGAGTGCTGCTGCTACTTCTACTACTACTACAACAACTACTGCTACTACTAATACTGCTGCTACTACTGCTACTCCTACTCATACTCCTCCTCCTCCTCCTCCTACTACTACTACTATTACTACCACTACTTCGGCTACTACTACTACCACCACCACTAATACAACTACTACTGTTGCTACTACGACTACTACTCCTACAGCAGCAACAACTACTGGTACGACTACTGCTGCTATTGTTGTTGTTGCTGCTGCTACTGCTATTGCTACCACTATTACAACTACTACTGCAACGACTGCAACTAGTACTGTTGCAGCTACTTCTACTGCAACTACTATTACTACTACTACTGCTGCTACGGCTACTACTACTACTAACTGCTGCTACTATTACTAGAGCTACTACTGCTACTGCTATTGCTAATACTACTACTATTGCTACTACTAACAACAACTACTACTACTTCGGCCACTACTACTTCTACAACTACTACAACTGCTGCTACTACTACTGCAACTACTACTACTAATAGTATTACAGTTGCTAATAATACCATTACTACTACTACAACAACAACTACTACTACAGCTACTACCACTCCAACTTATACTACTACTGTTGAAACAGCTACGACTGCTACTGCTACTACAGCTCCTACTATTGCTGCTTATACTACTACTACTAAAACTAGAGCTACTACTATTATTGCTACAACTAATATTCCTTCTACTACTACAGCTACTACAAGCACTACCACATCTCATAATACTACTAATACTGCTACTACTGCTGCTTCTACCACTACTGCTACTACTATTACTGCTACTGCTACTACTACTACACTTACTGCAACTTCTATTACAACTTCTGCTACTACTCCTGCTAACACTATTACTACTATTACTACTACTACTAATACTACTCTTACTACTACTACTACTTCTTCTGCAACAACTACTACTCGTACTACTACTATTGCTACTGTTGCTACTACTACTACTGCTACTACTGCTACTACCGCTACTGCTGCAATTGCTGCACCTGTGACTACTACCACTGCTACTATAGCTTCTACTGCTACTTCTACTACTACTTCTAATACTAATACTTCTGATACAGTTATTTCGGCAATACTACTACAAATACTACTACTGCCACTACTACTACAATCACGTCTGCTAGTTTTGCTACTACTTTGACTAATATTACTACTATGACCACTACTACTACTACTGCTGCTGCTACTGCTACTAATACTATTACGACTACAACTGCAATTGCTACCACTACTATTACTACTAGCACTACTACTCCTACTATTGCAACTACTACTTCTGCTACTACTACAGCAACTTATGGGACTTGTACCACTACTACCACTACTGCTACTATTATTGCTAGCACTACTGCTACTGCTACTACTACTAGAACGACTGCCGTTGCTCCAACTGCTACTACAACTACTGCTAGTATTGCTATAACTGCTACCACAACTAGTACTTTTACTATTACTACTATAACTACTATTGCTACAACTACTACTGCTGCTGCTGCTCTTATTGCACCTACTACTACTACTACAACAACAACAACTACTACTACTACTACTACTACAACAACAACAACTACTACTACTTCTTCTACTACTACTACTATTATTATTATTACTACTGCTACAAGTACCACCAATACTGCTACCGCTACTACTATTACTACTTCTACTGTTACTATTGCTCCTACTACTACTAGTACTACCGCTTCTACAGCTGCTACTACGGCTACTACTACTACTATTGCTTCTACTACTACTATTGCTATTACTACCACTACTACTACAACTACTACTACAATTTCTACCACTACTGCTACTGCTACTACTTGTGCTGCTCCAATTACTACCTCTATTACTACTAATATCACTACTAGTACAAACATTACCGCTCCTTCTACTACTACTACCATTGCGACTACTACTACTGCTACTACAACTATTACTACTACTTCCCCTACTTCTACAACTTCTACAATTAGTACTCCTATGGCTACTACTACTACTACAAGTGCTACTACTACCGCTACCATAACTTCTATTACTGCTACTACTATACTACTAGTACTACTACCACAACAAGAACAACAAGAACAACAACAACAATAACAACAACAACAACAACAACAACGACGATGACGACAACTACTGCTACTACTACTACCACCACCACCACAACTACCACAACTACTAATACTAGTACTAGTACTACTACTTCTACTACTACTACTAGTACTACCACTACTACTACTACTACTCCTCCAACTACTACTATTATTATAACTAATGCTACTACTGCTTCTACCACTGCAACCAATACCACTCCTACTACTACTTCTACTACAACTATTACAACTACTACAACTACTGCTACTGCTTCTATTACATCTACTACTACAACTACTAGTACTAGTACTACTAGTACTGCTACTACTACTGCGACTACATCCACTATGACTACTGCTTCAGCATTACTACTTTTATTACCACTACTACAGCTACTACAACAACAACTACTACTCTTACTTCTACTACTACTGCTACTACTACTACTACTTTTTCCACTACTACTAGCCCTACTTCTACAACTACTACAACAGCTACATTTCGTACTGTTGCAACTACTGATAAGACCACAACAACAACTACTACTTCTCCTTCATCTACTGTTGCTACTAATACTACTACTACTACTACAACTGCTGCTACTGCTACTACAACTATAGGTATTACTCCTACTTCTCAAATTACCACTACGTCTCTAAGTACTACTGCTACTATTTTTACTACTAGTATTATTGCTACTCCTATTGCTGCTACTGCTACTATCGGTACTACTACTGCTACAACTCCTACTACTACTACTACTACGACTGCTATTACCACTAATTCTGCTACTACTACTACTACTACTACTCCATCTAGTAATATTATTGCTAATATTGCTGCAAATGTACTATTACTACTACTACTACTACTACTACTACTACTACAACAACAACAACAACTACTACTACTCCAATCCTACTACTATTACTACTATTGCTACTTCGACTACTAATACTACTATTGCTACTACTACTACTACTACTACTACTACTACTACTACTACTTCTATTACTTCTACTAGTACTACTGCTGCTGCTGCTGCAATAGCTATTACTACTACTAGTACAACTACTACTGCTATCACTTCTACTACTACTACCACCACTGCTACTACAACAACACCAACAACTACTGCTGCTGCTACTACTACTACTACAACTACTACTACAACAACAACAACAACAACTACTACTACTACTTCTATTGCTGCTACCGCGGCTCCTGCCTTCGTGTATACTACTACTATCAAAACTACATCTACTGCTATTATTGCTACTATTTATTTTGCTACTACTATCGCTACTGCTGCAATTG
>RXID01011124.1:0-33266 GCA_005019695.1 Trichopus zeylanicus subsp. travancoricus | reverse complement strand
ATTGCGATTACTATTGCTACTACTACTGATATAGCTACAATCATTACTGCAATGGTCATTGCTGCCACTACTTCTACTGCTATTACTACTACTGTTACTACTACTTTTGTTGCTACACCTACTACTCCAACAACCACTACTACTACTACTATCACTATTGCTACTATTTCTACTACTGCCCCTACTCCTACACCTATTCCCATTACTAATACAACTACTACTATTACTACTACAACTACTACTATTTGCACTACTGTTATACAACTACTATTACAACTACTTCTGCCACAACTATAACTACTACAACTACTGTCACTAGTGCTACTACTAGTGCTACTAGTACTACCACTACCACTAGTGCTACTGCTACTACTGCTACTACTCATACACCAACTCCCAGTCCTAAAAGTACACCTACTATTACTTCTACTACTAGAATTACTACTACTCCTATTACCGCTACCATCACTATACTATTACTATTACAACTGCAACTGTTACTACTACTTCTACTACAACCACCACTTCTGGTACCACTACTACTGTTGCCACTACTACAACTATTACATCCACTACTACTACTACTACACCTACTAATACAACTACTGCTACTACTGCTATCGCTACTACCTCAAATACTACTGTTACTCCTACTACTCATACTACTATTACTATTGCTACTACTACTACTATTACTACAACTATTGCTACTACTACTTACAACTACTACGACTACTACCATTACAACAACGACAACTACTATAGCTACTACTACTACAGCCGCTGCTATAGCTTCCACTACTACCTCTAACATAAGAGTTGCTACTGCAACTCATACTACTACTACTATTACTACTACTATTGCTACTACTACTACAACTACTACGACTACTTCCATTACTATGACTACAACAACTATAGCTACTACTACTAGTACTAGTACGACT
This sequence comes from Trichopus zeylanicus subsp. travancoricus, assembly GCA_005019695.1. Classification (NCBI taxonomy): domain Eukaryota; kingdom Viridiplantae; phylum Streptophyta; class Magnoliopsida; order Dioscoreales; family Dioscoreaceae; genus Trichopus; species Trichopus zeylanicus. The sequence continues at coordinate 32,319 of RXID01011124.1, read as the reverse complement.
ACTACTACTACTTTAGTTGTGACAAATACTACTAGTACTACTACTACTTCTGCTACCACAACTCCAACTCCAAGTCCTACTCCTGCTACTATTCCAAATACTACTACTTCTACTACTGCTACTATGACTACTACTACTACCACAACTACTACTACCACGACAACAACTACTACTAGTACTACTTCTACTACTACTAATACTCTTACCACTCAAGCTACTACTACTACTATGACTACTACAACTACTGTAGCAACAACAACAATAACAACAACAACTACTACTACTACTACACCAACAATAGCTACTAGTACCACTACTTCTATAGCTTCTACTTCTACAATAATAACAACAACTACTACTACTACTAATACTGCTACTACTACTACTACTACCTCTACCACTACATCTATTGCGACTACTACGACAACTACTAATACTTTTACAACTGCGACTACTACTACTCGACTACTACTACTACTAGTACTTGTACTGCTACCACTACTACTACTACTACTACTACTCCTACTGCTGCTACTACTACTACCACAATGACTACAGCTAGTACTAGTACTACTACTCCAACAACTACTACTATTACTACTATTGCTGCTACTATAACTACTTCTGCTACTACTATGAGTACTGCAACTACTTCTACTACTACTATAACTAGAACAACTTCTACAGCTGCTGCTGCTGTGGCTGCAACAACTCCCACTACTACTACTGCCCCTACTTCTATTACTACTTCTACAACTACCATTACTGCTACTACTACTACTACTACTACTACTACTGCAACTACTGCTAGTACTACTACCACTACTACTACTACCACTAGCGCTACTACTACTACTACTCCTACTTCTGCAATTACTACTACTACTGTTGCTACTACTGGTCCTACTACTACTGCATCTATTACTACAAATACTACTACTACTACTACTACTACTGCTACTGCTGCTGCTGCTGCTGCTACTGCTGCTGCTTCGAATACTACTACTACTACTATTACTACCACAACTACTACTCCTACTATTGCGATTACTATTCCCACAACTACTGAAACTGCTACTACCACTATTGCAACTGCCATTGCTGCTACTACTACTACTTCTATTGCTACTCCTACTACTCGCAACTACTACTACTGCTATTACTACTGCTACAGCTCCTACTACTACCCCTACTCCCACACCTACTCCCATTACTACTACTACTACTACTACTAGTAGTTGTATTAGTACTATACAACTTCTATTACAACTACTTCTACCACTACTACTACTGCTACTACTAGTACTAGTGCTGCTACTAGTGCTACTACTACTACTAGTGCTCCTACTACTGCTACTGCTACTACTTCTACTACTAGTGCTACTACTACTACTACAACTCATACACCAACCCTACTCCTAAAACTACACCTACTATTGCTATTGCTACTAGAATTACTACTACTCCTGTGACTGCTACTACCACTACTACTATTACTATTACTACTTCTTCTACTACAACCACAACTTCTGCTACTACTACTACTGTTATGACTACCACAACTATTACAACCACAACTACTACTGCTACACCAACTAATGCTACTACTGCTACTACCGCTATATCTACTACCTCTAATAATATTGCTACTCCTACTAGTTGTACAACTACTACCATTACAACTACTACTATTATTACTACTACTATTGTTACTACTACTACAACTACTACGACTACTACGATTTCTACGACTACAACTACTATAGTTGCTACTACTGCTGCTGCTGCTACTACTACCTTTAGGACTATTGCTACTCCTACTACTCGTACTACTGCTACTACTACAACTATGACTACTTTTACTACTACTATTGCTACTACTGCTACAACTACTATGACTACTTACATTACTACGACTACAACCACCATAGCTACTATTACTACTACTTCTACTACTACTACTACTACTACTACTATTACTACGACAAATACTACTAGTACTACTACTGCTTCTGCTGCCACAACTCGAACTCGAACTCGAACTCCTATTACTATTCCAAATACTACTACTTCTACTACTGCTACTACGACTTCTGCTGCAAGTACTTCTACTACTACTACCACTACAACTACTACTAGTACTACTACTATACCACCAATACTCTTACCACTCATAATATGACTACTACTATGACTACTAAAACAACTATAGCAACAACAACAACAACTACTACTACTACTACAACCACTAGTACAACTACTACCGATACTACGACTTCTACTGCTACTTCTACAACAATCACAACAACAACTGCTACTACTATTAATACAACTACAACTACATCTGCTTCTACCTCTACTACTACTGGTAGTGCGACTACCACAAGAACAACTACTACTATTACAATTGTGACTTTGACTACTACTGCTACAACTTCAACTGTTACTTTTGTTGCTGCTATAACTACTACAATGACTAATGCTAGTACTACTAGTACTCCAACAACTACCACTATTACTATGAGAAATACTACTACTACTACTATTGCAACTACTACTCCTACTACTATTACTCCTACTATCACTACTACTACTACTACTACTACTACTACTACTACTACTACTACTACTACAACTACTACTACTACTGCTGCTACTGCTACAACTACTACAATGACTAATGCTAGTACTACTAGTATTCCAACAACTGCCACTATTACTACTAGAAAAACTACTACTACTGCTGCTACTACTACTACTATTACAACAACTACTACTATTACTCCTCCTCCTCCTCCTCCACCTCCTACTACTATTACTAATACTATTACTACTACTACTACTACTACTACTAGAAAAACTACTACTACTACTGCTACTGCTACTACTATTGCTACTACTACTACTATTACAACTACTACTATTCCTGCAACTACTCTTACTACTACTCCTGCTACTACTACTACTAATACTACAACTACTCCTCCTTCTCCTCCTCCTCCTCCTCCTACTACTACTACTACTACAACAACTAGTAGTCCTATTACTACTATTACTACAACAACTACTACTACAGCTACTATTGTTGTTGTTGCTGCTACTACTACTACTGCTACAATGACTACCACTACTATTACTACTACTGCTACTATTACTGCTACCAACACTACTACTACTACTACTACTACTACTCCTCCTCCTCCTCTTGCCCATACTACTATGATCACAACTGCTACTATTACGATTACTACTACTATGACTACTACTTCTACAGCTAAAACAATTAATACTAATTAAGTACAACTTCTACAACTACAACTGCTACTGCTGCTACAATGACCACTATTAGTACTATAACTACTCCAACAACTACTACTATTACTACTACAAATACTACTACTACTACTACTAGTACTACTACCATTTCATCTGCTAGTACAACTACTATTACTCCTTCCACTACTACTACTAGTACTACTCCTGCCACTACTACTACTAATACTGTTGCTCCTATTCCTACTACTAGTTCAAATACTACTACTACTGCCACTACTAGTACAACTACTACTACATCTTCTACTACTATAGCTGCTGCTACTTCTGCTACGACAACTACTACTGCTCCTACAACTACTACAATGACAACTGTGTCTGCTTCTACTACTACTATAGCAACTAGAACTACTACTGCAACCGCTGCAGCTATTGCACCGCTGCAGCTATTGCTGCTGCTGCTACTACTACTACTACTTTTGTGGCTATTATTACAACTACTAGTACTACTTCTGCAGCTACTACTACTATTACTACTGCCATAACTACTACTAATGCTACTACCACCACTGCTACTAGTACTACTACTACCACTGTAACTGCTACATCGCTACTACTACTACTACTACTACTACTATTGCAACTACTACAGCTACGACTCCTACTACTGCTGCTACTATTGCTGCTTCTACCGCTACTGACACTACTTCTACTACCACTACTGTAGCTACTACTACTATTACAACAACAACTGTTACTACTACTACTACTATTACTACTGGCACTACCACTGCTACTACTACTACTACTACTACTACAACTACCACTACTACCACTACTACTACTCCTACTCCTACTGCTACAGCTCCTCCTCCTCTTCCTACTACTATTACTAGTACTACTACTACTACAACTCATACTACTACTACAACCACCATGACTACTACTACTCCTCCTCCTCCTGCTGCTGCTGTTGCTACTACTAATCCTACTAGTATTACCACTCCAAATGCTACTATTATTACTACTACTACTACTATTACTACAACTACTGCTACTACTACTGCTACTATTACTCCTACTACCCTTGCTCCTACTAGTACTACAACTACTACAACTAAAACTACCACTACTACTACTACTACTACTGCTGCTGCTGCTGCTGCTACAACTACTACTCCTACTACTAGTATTACTACTACTGCTACCACTACAGCTACAACTACAATAACAACTACTACTAGTACTGCTACAACTACAACTAGTACTAGTACTACTGCGATGGATACAACTATAACAAACCCTGACACTACTACTACCACTACTACTACTACTACTACTACACCTACTACTACACCTACTCCTACACTGACTACCACTACTACTCCTACTACTAGTATTATGGCTACTGTTACGAATACTACAACTACAACTACTACTACTACTATTACAACTACTACTCCTACTACTACTACCACTACTCCTAACACTTCTACTACCAGGGATGCTATTGCTACCACTACTACAACTACCGCTATTAATACTGCTAGTACTAATACTATTACTTTAACTACTACTGCTTACTACTACTCCTACTACTACTCCGACTCAAAGATCGACTGCCATTACTACTACTACCACTTCTACTACTACTGCTGCTACTAATACAACTAATAATCCAAATAATCCTACTACTACTACTACAAGTACTACTATTACTACTAGTGTTACTCCTAGGACTACTACTTCTCCTAACACTCCACCCGCTACAGCTACTACTACTGCTACTGCTATTACTACTACTCCAACTACGACTACTGCTACTACTACTACTGTTGCTGCTGCTATTAACACTGCTATTACTACAAAAATGACAACTACTACTACAACAACAACAACTACTACTCTAGCTATTGATTCTATGACTACTGCTACCACCATCGCTACTACTCCTACTCCGACTACTACTCATTTACTACTATGACTTATAATGCTGCAAGTACTCCTATTCCAACTCCAACTATGACTACTACTCCTACTACTACTACCACTACCACTGCAGCTACTATTACTCGTAATACTATTCCAATTCCTACTAGCACTCCTACCACTTTTACTACTACTACTACTACTACTACTACTTCGACTACTACTACTACTACAACTACTACTACTACTACTATTGCTATTATTAGTACTACTACTACTAATGCTACTACTACTACTCTGCTACTACTATTCCAACTACAACTACTAAGACTACTACTACTCCTACTCCTAGCACTCCTACTACGACTACTAATGCTGCTATCGCTGCTATTCCAACTACTACTAATGTTGCTGCTGCTACTACTGCTATGACTATTATTAATATGACTACTACTATGACTACTACTACTACTGCTACTACTAATACTACTCCTTCTCCTGCTGCTGCTGCTGCTACTACTACTACTACAACTACAAATGCTTCTACAACTCCCACTACTACTACAACCACCACTACAACTACTACTACCCCTAATTGTATTCCAATTCCTACTACCACTACTACTACTACTACGACTACTACTACTATGACTACTACTACTACTACTACTTCTTCTTCTTCTTCTAGTACTTCTACTACTACTGCTACTACTATCATTTGTACTACTAATACTACTAAAACTACTACTGCTACTATTACTACTACTACTCTGCCACTACTACTGCTACTACTACTACTAATATTAATACTAATACTACTACTAATATTACTATTAGTATTGCTGCTGCTATTGCTTTTACAGCTACTTCTAACAAGACTACTACTACATTACTACTAGTACAACTGCTACTACTGCTACTTCTTCCACTATTGCTACTCTAGTACAACTATGAATATTTATACTACTACTACTTCTACTACTCCCACTACTGCTACTACTACTACTACAACTATTCTTACTCCTACTCCTACTACAACTACTGCTGCTGGTGGTACTACTATTACAAATACTACTACTACTAATATAATTGCTACTGCTTCTAATATAGCTACTGCTACTACTACTACTACCACCACTACTGCTACTACTGCTACTATAACTGTTGTTGTTTCTGCTACTACTACTACTGCTACTACTGCTACTACAGCTACTGCTACTGCTGCTGCTGCTACTACTACTACTAGTCCTACTCCTACTACTAGTATTACTAGTACTACTACTATTACTATTTCTACTATGACTACTACTACTGCTACTACTACTACTACTACTATTGTGCCTACTGCTACTATAACTACTACTGCTACTGCTACTGCTAGTACTATTGTTGTCATAACTACTATCGCTGTAACTGCCACAACTGCAACTAGTACCGCTTGTACTACTACTTTCACTACTGCTGGTTCAGCTACTACTAATACTAATACTTCTGCTACAAAAGCTACTGTTGCTATTGCTACCACTACGACCACTTTTACTATTGCTGCTACAACAAATACTACTACCACTATATCTAGTTTTGCTACTAATACTACAACCACTACAAATAGTTTTTCTACTTCTGTTACAACCACTACTACTACTAGTGTTGCAACTACAACTATAATTACCACTACCACAACTACTGCTACTACTGTTACTACTACTATTGCCACTATGACAACTACTTCTGCTACTACTATTGTAACTTCTTTTACTGCTACTGCTGCTGTTGCTACTACTACCTGCTACTGCTCCTACTACCACAGCTTCTGCGACAACTAATACCATTGCTAATACTACTACTACTATGACTAATGCTACAACTATTGCTACTGCTACTACTACTAAGACTACTACTACTACTTCTACTATTGCTATTATTGCTACTACTGCTACCACAAATTCTACTATTTCTATTGCTACTACTGTAACTACTGATACTACCATTATTACTACTACTGCTGCTGCTAATACTACTGCTATTGTTACTACTACTACTTTTCATACTACACTGCTACTGCTACTACTACTTGTCCTACAATTATTACTACTACTGCTACTACTACTACTCCTACAACTACCGCTATTGCTACTTCTATTCCTACTGCTACTACTACTACTTCTATTACAACGTTTATTACTATTGCTACTACTACTACTCCTATTACTACTTGTAATACAACTACTGCTATTACTACAACAACTACAACAACAACTACTGTTGCTGCTACTTTTACTACTACTGCCAATATTACTACCGCAACTATTGCAACTGCTGCTGCTGCTATTGCCACTACTGCTACCATGCTGCTACTACTTCTACGATAACCAATACGACTACTACTACTTCTCCTTCTACTACTATAACTGTTACTACCACTACTATGGCAACTACCACTTTCACTACTTCTACAATAACAACAAATACTACTACAACTACTGTTGCTACATTATTACAACTACAACTATTGTTGCTGCTACTACTATTGCTGCTGCTGCTACTCTTGCTTCTATGACTACTGCTCAAACAACTACGGCTGCTTCAACCATTATTGCTACTACAATGTCAAATGCTACTACTACTGCTACTATTACTACTACCATTACTAATGCAACAATAACAAAAATAACTACTACTACTACAACTAATACTACTGCTACTACCACTGCTGCCACAACTACAACTTCCACTACACTACCACAATAACTACTACTATAACTACTACAACTATTGCTTTTGCTACTACTACTACTATTGCTAATACTACTACAGCTGCTACTACTCCATCTTTTATGACTACTGCTCAGACTACTACAACTATTACTACTATGCCAAATGCTACTACTACTACTACTGCTACTATTATTAGTACAATAACAATATCAACTACTACTTCTACTACTACTATAGCTATTATTACTACTACCACTACTACTATTACTAGTACAATAATAATAACAACTTCTACTTCTACTACTACTATGGCTATTATTACTACTGCCACTACTACTACTATTGCAACTTTTACTACAGCTAGTTCCGCTACTACTTCTACTCCTACAACTGCCACTTCTACTAATACTACTGCTACTACTACTATAACTAATTCTGCTACTAGTTATGCAAAAACTAAAACTATTGCCACCCAGTATTACTACTGCTACTACTGCTGCTACTGTTGCTACTACTACTACTACTGTTACTACTACTACTGCTGCTAGAACTACTACTACTACCACTTTTCCTACTACTTTTGTTGCTACTACTACTCCTACTATAAATACCAAGGTTTATAGTTGTGGTTTCGGTTTCGATTTCAGGACCCAGCGAAACCGATACGTTTCGATCGTTTTAGCCATTTCCGTTTCGGCCAAAAGATTTTTTTAATTATTAATTGGGTATTGACCAGAGTTTGACTATATTTTGATTGTACTTTGACTTCAAATTAAAAGTATGATAAAATATTGGGAAAATTTTGGAAAATTTTCAAAAATTAGGAATGAATTTATGCTTAATTTTACCATAATATTAAATATTATTTTAGTTACTTAAAATTAATTTTGATAGTTAGTCACAGATATAGTCTACTTTTAATATATATTAGTGTATTAAGAAAACATACAAGAAGTAATATGAATATGATTAAAAGTTAAAAATTAACATAAGCAAATTTAACTTTTCATTAAAATGTACTTCACACATACATAATTTATAAATTCTAAGATAATACAATTAATCATCATAATCATCATCAGTTGAGTTTGGAACATCTGGGTGTGGAATTACAAATTTAGTACCTGGATGATCCGGATGAGCATTTTTAGGCATATGAGCCAGAACAACTAGCTCTGCGCAATCTCGTGGCAGCGGTTCTGAAGTATAACCATACATCGAAAGTCTAAAATGAAAATAATAACCATATTCACTGAACATAGTAAAAGTGGTCCAATAACACATGAGAAATAAATATCACACTTTGCGAAGTGTTCTGGGGAAATTACGGCAAGACGCTGATTGATAGCATTAAGTGAACCTTGTTGAGAGGCACAATAAATTTGATCATTGACTCTTCCATGGTCTTGTAATGCCTGCTCAATTAAAGCTTATCCAAGTAGATCATAGGCCGAAGGTGGAATCATTCTATGATAAAATATAAGTTTGTGGCGAAAAATGGACATAATTACTCTTCCTGCTTGCAGTGTAACTTGATTTGGAACTATAGTATAATCATCCGAATTTGCGATTATCTGTTTCCAAAAAAAAAATCTTATAATTGTCAGTATTTATGAACATAAAATAGATAATAAAAAATATGTCAGAAGGAAAATATTACAATAAATTGTGCTAATGAAATAGACAAATTATCATGCGATAAAATAAACCATATAGACATTAAATTTAAATGTCATAAAATTACAATAAGATATCAATTTAAGATAATAATGAAAACATCATTTCATAGATGGCATAAATCCATGTCTTACAACCACATGCTGTTCTGAGGTGGATCTTGAAGAGATTGGTATTCTTCATCACCATACTCATCAGTACGATGGAGTTGTGATCGGTAGTATTGTTCAGCATGCAGATAGTACGAAGTCGTATGGTCGTGCATTGACTGATAATATCCTAGATTGAAAGAAGACATCTCGCTATGATAACTGTCATAGTAGCTAGAGCTCGCATTATCTATTAGACCTTGATTGATATCTTGTCCACCATGTGAATCATATGGATATTGTGGCACATAACTGCCATATAAATTAGAGTCCAAAAACTCATTTCCTCCATACTGTGGAAAAGATGAAGATGAGTCCTCATATTGTGATTGTTGAACATTGGCATCACCAGCTGTACCACCATTGCTACAATCACTTGTATCAGAAGTATTCTGCTTTTTGTCAGCTTCCTCTTCCGCTTCTTCATTTAAGAGATGGCGAATAGCTTCTTGTGTTTGAGGATAATTTAAGACAAGTTCTTCTCTTTCTCAAACCCACTCTATCAGAGGATCATCATCTTCAAATATGGCAAACAAGTTGATTACCTCATCCTCAGGTGATGTTCTCCTTTGTAAGTTTCGGGCTCTTAAATGCATGTTATAATGACAGAAAACAAGTTTCTCCAAATTTTCCATTTTAAGTTTGTTTCTCGTCTTCATATGGATCAATCCAAAAGTTGTTCAATTCCTCTCGCATTATGAACTTGAAACAGTTTGACTTAAAATTCTAATGGCTATCTTTGCAAGATTAGGTGTTGCATGCCGCCCATAAATACTCCACCATCTAGTTGTAATTTATGAGAAAAAATTATTAATAAGTTGATATAAATTTAATTAGCAAATATGTATAATTATTGAACATCAACTATACCAGGAGTATCACCCTTAATAGCTATAATTGCTTTTTGTGTGCCGAAGTCCTTGACTTTATTTTTGAAATCATCTGCCTGTTTAATGAACGTACTCAAGTTAAGAACGTTCTTAATTGTGTAAAAAAAATAATGATTTACCATTTACCTCGCGCAATGCCAATATTCTTGTTCTCATATCTGGCTCTATCCTCTCGATTACATTACGTAGCATTTCTATTGTTGACCTCATCGGCATATTGAAATATTGGATTCAGAAAGTATCCTACAAGATTATTAAATATGAATCAACAATAGTATCATTATATCTTAGTAAAGTGCTATAAAATGACTCTTTACTCAATTACCTGCAGCATGAATATCTTTGAATAATGTTTTGTCCCAATGATGATAAATAATCTTCTCCCATTAACGAAATTCAATTGTTCCTATATGTCATCTTATTTGCAATTTTGCTCGTTCTATTACTTCATATAAGAACCCCATCTGCGAATGATTATCTGAGTCAACAATTTGAAGCACTTTAACTAATGGACTAAAGATTTCGATTACTTTTTCCACTGATTCCAAAAATTGTTCGTCCAAGACTTGACTGTAGAATTTTTTAGAAAGAATTTTCTCAAACCGTTTCAACTTCAAATAATTCTTATCATATTCTTCACTGGTAAATAATCTCTTCAGTGCCTGTTGGTGAGTATACAGGGAATCCAAGGAGATAAATTATGTAGTAAACTGAGTAATGCCTAGCATGATAATCTCTCATCCCCGTGTTTCCTTTCTCATCAGTTCAAGACACCAAGCATGGTTATAAATAAATGACATCAACTTCTGACCCTCCTCAACCACTTTTCTAATACCAGGATCCTTACCCATATCCTTCAGTATTAAGTCAATAGAGTGAGCTGCTCAAGGTGTCTAGAAAAGATGTTTTCTTTTTTGCATTAACTTTTTTCCATCATATACCAGCGGAGCTGTATTATCAGTTATGACTTGTACCACTCTTAATTCCCTAATCTCCTTAATGACACTATCAATCAGATGATATAAGAAATTACCAGTCTTCAACTCCCCTGATGTGTCAATTGACTTGAGAAAAATGGTCCCTTCAAGACAATATACTAAAAAATTTATCGAATCTTTATTGTTTTGTGTCTTCCATTCATCACACGTCAAGGTACACCCAAATTCATCCAAATATTTGTAGAAGGTCTGGATAAAAGCAGTAATTTCTTCAATTCAAGATTCATATACTTTTGAGAAATTTCATGAGCATATGGTGGAAGAACTCCTGGGCTAACCTCTTAAGTGACACATATCATTCCATGATAGTAACCACCATCTGCTAAATGAAATGGAACATGGTTATAGAAAAAAAATTTCGATACTGCCCTACCCAACCACTGTTTTGCCTTCCGAAAATAAGTTGATGCTGTTCTCAAATTTATTTGAGTATCATCTCTTGGTTTCAATAGAAATGGGTCAATTGGAGAAATATTTATAGATCCGATGTCAGGAAGATGAAAATCCACTCTTACTCTTGAAGGGGCAGGTGTGTGTCGCTTTGTACGTCATTCTTTAAAGCTAGTAGCTCGACGATCACGAGCTGTCTCGGAAGTGCCAGCACCACCTTGAGTTTCTCCGTACAATCTTCGACTTTCATGAATTACTTTCGGAACCTCAGTGTCATTGTCTTCATCATCAGAAACTTGCCTGGGATCTAGATTACAGCGGTTGAGAAGTTCCTGCTCAAAGCGTGATTTTTTGGCTTTATCCTGTCTTCTACTTTCTCTGTCAGTTTGTACTATTGCGCAAAATATTTCTCTCACTTCATTCGGGACTTTCTCACATGGGCGAACTGAGCCGGTGACTCCTCCTAAATGCTCTTTTAATCTTGTAATTCCAGAACTAAGCACACAACCACACCATTTGCAATGAATTTTCCGATTTTCTGCATCCACTAATTCACAGTGTTGCCATGCAATATCGTCATCGCGAGGCATGTTTTGCTTTGGACCTATATGCAATACAATAGTAGCAGTAACAAAACAAATGTTGGCAGAAGAAAATTTACCTATGATTAACGAAAAAAACTATATTTTCACATAAATTAATTAATAATTAATTAAATACTAACTAATGTACACAGGAATAAATAACTTTATATTTACAATATAAGCTTTAGGGTTTAGGATTTACTAACCTATTTCTTGATTTATTAGCTCATTTCCAAGTCAATTTAATACATAATATGTAATACATAATTTAATACATAAATTAATACATAAATTAATACATAATATGTATTTTAATACACAATTTAATATTTAATACATAATTTAATATGTAATACATAATTTAATACATAATAGATACGACATAATTTAATCCATAATATAATACCTAAATTAATACATAATACGTAATTTAATACATAATTTAATACATAACTTAATACATAATACATAATTTAATACATATTTTAATACAAAATGTGCAATTTAATACATAATTTAATACGTAGTACATATTTTTATACATAATTTAATCCATAAATTAATATTTTAATACATATTACATAATTTAATAAATAATTTAATACGTAATACATAATTTAATACATAATACATAATTTAATACATAATTTAATACATCTTTAAATACATCATTAAATACATAATTAACAGATTTTTAACATATTAACTTCCACGAACCGTAGACAGAAATATTTAGAATCTGAGCCAATAATAGAAACATGCATGAAGAAAATTTCTTCATTTCAATTCAAATCTCACCATGAAAACCTTGTTATTTATGATACATCAATTATCAATATGAAAATTTCTTACTTCTGCAATCGAAGCAAAAATAGATCCACAAAAATCTTTAACTGACACGGCTAAACACCAATAGAACCACAAAATCTCAAATGAAATTATTTGCAAACTTTGCAGTTTGCACTAAGTACATATAAGCCACAAAACCCATCCACTAGCCACTAACGAACAATTAATCAATCAACCAACACCGACCCATAGTAATCCACCCGTGATCCATGGGAAAAAATAAAGCATGCTAACGAACAATAATCAATCAATCAGCACCGACCCACAGCCATCGACCCGTGATTCACGGGAAGAAACAAAGCAACAATACTAACTCACAGTGATTATGCTCGGGATTAACTAAATAAAACAAACCAACAGTGGAGCATAATAAACCCTACACTAAGAGGACAGGGTAAACTGCGCTCGTCGGCTGAGCTGCCCTCGTCGGCTGAGCTGCGCTTGCTGCAGGAGCACTGTGCTTGTTGCAAGTTGAGCCACGGAGATACCGCATGGGGATGTTAGAGATGCCGCCAGCGTGCTAAGCTCACAGCGGGCACATTGCGCTCGCCCTGCGCACCCTGAGCTCACCGTCGGCATGCTATGCTCGCCCCGCACACGTAGAGCTCGTCGCCGATGCACTGTAGTCGCCCCACGCTCACTGAGCTTGCCACGCATGTGCTGCGATCGTCCTATGTGTGTTGAGCCCTCCCCGCATGCATTGCGCTCGCCCTGCGCGTGCCGAGCTCGCTGCCGGCGCCCTGTGCTCGCCGCTAGTGCATTGCGCTCGCGTTGCGTGCCCTGCAGCCACCTCGCTCGCCTTGCGTCTGCCCTACGCCCAGCGCGCTCACCCATGTGCTCACCCTGCTCGCCGCCACCTGCAAGAGACAATAGTAAATCCTGAACTAGATAATTTTGTTTCAAGTATGGCTGAAACTTAAAACCTTGATAAATACTACTATTCCTACTACTGCTAATGCTCCAGCTACTACTGTTGCTACTACTATGACTACTGCTACTGCTACCACTACCACTACTACAATGACTACTACTACTACAACTACTGCATGAACTACTACTACTGCTACTATAGCTACTGCTATTACTACTATGACTTCTGCTACTACTACTACTTTTGAGGGGACTACTACTACCACTACTGCTGCTGCTACAACTCATGCTACAACTGCTATTGCTATCACAACTACTACTGCTACTACCTCGACTACTGCTACTGCTGCTACTGCTACTACTATTATTACTACTACTATTGCTGCTTCCGCTATGACCGCTACTACTATTACTACTTCTACTACTACTACAACACTTGTTGCTACTACTACTACTACTACTGCAGCTGCTACTACTGCTACTACTAATGCTACTATTGCTACTTCTACTATTACTACTACTAGTACTACTATAATTTCACCTACTACAACTGCTACTGCTACTGTTGCCCCTATTACTACTTCTACTGTTGCTGCTGCTGCTACTACTACTACTACTACTTCCACTACTACTAATACTAATACTACTTCTACTCCTGCTACTACTACTACCACTATTGCTATAGCTACTACTGCAGCTACTTCGGGTATTTCTACCACTAGTACTGCTACTACTGCTGCTACTGCTAAAATTACCACTAGTACTACTACTTCTACCACTGCTACTTCTTCTACTACTTCTACTACTTCTACAACTTCTGGTACTATTGTTGCTACTTCTTCTACTACTGCAACTATTGCTACAACGGCTACTACTACTACCACCACTACTATACCCACTGCTACTACGGCTACTACAACTACAACCACTACTGCTATCTCTTCTACTATTGCCATAGCTCGTAGTATAATAGCTGCCACTACTACTACTGCTATTACTGCATCAACTGCTACTACAACTACTTCTGTTAGTACTGCTGCTGCTACTACCACTGTTACTACTACTACAACTACTATTACTGCCATTACAGCTACTAATATTACTACTACTACAATTGCTACTATTAGTACAGTTGCTACTCCTAAAATTACTGCTACTGCTACTACAACTACTTCTCATTCTACTATAGATACTGCCACTACTACTCATATTACAACTTCTGGTACTACTATTACTTCTACTACTACTATTATGACTACAACTACTACTACTTCTGCTACTACTACTATTATAGCTACTGCTACTATCGCTGCTGCCATTACTACTACTACGACTCAGCTACTACTACTTCTCCTACTATGACTACTATTACCACCCCTATTATTGATGCTAGTACTACTGCTGCTACACAACTACTACTACTACTACTACTTCTACAACTACTACTGCTACTTCTACTACCACTACTATTACAACCACTACTATTATTGCTACTATTGCTGCTATAGCTACTACTACTACTACTGCAACTACTACTACTACTAATACTAATTCTACTATTGGTACTCTTTCAGCAACTGCTTTTGCTGTTACTACTACTGCAACTACTACTATTGCTTCTTTTGCTAGCATTGCTATAACTAATACTATTATTATTACTACCACTACTACAACAGCTACTACTACTACTACCACTACAGCTACTACCACTACTGCTTCTACTACTGCTGCTACCAGAGTTATTACTGCTACAGCTGCAACTACTACTTTTCCTACTACTACTACTACTGCTATTACTACTGCTATCAGCACTATTGGTACAACGATTACTTGTACTACCACTCCTACGACTACTGCTACTACTACTTTTATTACTACTACTGCTACTGCTACGAATGCTACTACAACTAATACTACTTCCCCTACAACTACTACTACTACCACTTCTACTACTACTGCTACTACTACTTCGGCTACTGCTACTATTTCTACTACTGCCACCATGACTATTGCTACTACTACTACTGTTGCTGCTGCTAGTACTACTACTACTTCTACTACTGCTGCTGCTACTTCTACTACTACTACTAGTGCTCCTACTTCTAGTACTGCTACTACTACTACAACTACTACTACTGCTAATTTTATTACTATTACTACTGCAACTATTTCTACTACTACTACTACAACAACTACTATTGCTACGAATGTTATTACTGCAACGATTACAACTACAACTTCTGCTACTACTACTTCTACCTCTACTGCTACTTCAACATCTACTACTACTACTACTACTTCTACTGGCAGTACTGCTACTGCTACTAATACTATCATACTTCTACTACTACTACTAGTACCAATTCTTCTTCTACTACTACTACTACTACTACTACTGCGACTACTGTTACTTCTACTACTATTGCTAACATGACTTCTGCTGCAACTAGTACTACTACTAGTACAACTACTATTACTACTACTTCTACAACTACTACTGTTACTTTTACTTCCACAACTAGTGCTACAACTACTAGTACTTCTACTATGTCTATGACTACTATTACTACTATTAATTCTACTACTGCTACTACTACTACCACTTCTACTACTACTACGTCGACTACCATTAATGTTTCTACTAATGCTACTATTGCTACTCAACTACAATTGCTACTACTACTCCTGTCGCTGCTGCTACTACTACTACTTCTACTGCATTTACTACTACTAAAACTATAACTTTTGATATTGTTGCAATTGCAACTGCTACTACATCTACTAACACAACAACTACTATGGTTGCTACTACTACTACTACTATGACTGTTGTTAGAGCAGCTGGCAAACTACAATGACTACGACTACTCTTTGTACTACTTCTTCTACTACTACTACCACAACTACTATTACTCCTACTACTGCTGCTACTTCAACTACCACTACTAGTGCTACTACTACATGTACTACAACTACTGCAACTACTGCTGCTGCTACTACTACTACAACAACAACTAATTCTTCTACTACTACTACTGCTACTACTGCTCCTGTTGCTATGATTGCTATAACTACTACTATCACTGCTACTGCTACTACTACTGCTTCTACTTCATCTATTGCTACTACTACTACATCTTCTAATTCTGCTACAACTGCAACTACAACTACAACAACTGATGCAACAACTGCTATGGCTGCTGCTACTACTACTATGACTATTATTGCTGCTGCTGGCATACTACTATGACTATGAGTACAATTTTGACTACAACTACTATTACTATTACTACTCCTACCATTAATACTACTTCTACTACTTTGTCTACTTTTGCTGCTACTTCTACTGACACTACTAGCACTACAACAACTACTACAACTACTCCTAATAATACTACTACTATTACTACTACCACTTCTGCGACTATGGCTACTACTACTACTTCTCCTACTACTATTGCTACTGTTGATATTTCTACTACTACTACGACTATAACTCTTGCTGATACTACTATCATTGTTACTACTACTACAATAATGATTATTGCTACTACTGCTACAATTGCTACTACTGCTACTACTACTACTACTGCTACTATTGCTACTACTACTATAACTACTACTATAGCTACTACTATTGCTACTATTGCAACTATGACTACTACTACTGCTACTATTGCTACTATAACTACTACTCCTACTGCTACTACTACTAATGCTGCTGCTACTACTGATACTACTACTGCTACTACTACTACTTCTACTACTATAGCTACTAATGCTACTACTCCTACTGCTACTACTGCTACTATTGCTATTATTGCTACTACTAATGCTACTAGTAGTAGCTATAAAAGTAGTAGTAGTAGTAGTAGTAGTAGAAGTAGCAGTAGCAGTAGCAACAGTTATAGTGATAGAAGTAGTAGTTTCTGTAATAGTAGCTAGTAGCAGCAGTAGTAGTAATAGTATTAGCAGCTGTAGTAGCAACAGTCATAGTAGCATTAGTAGTACTAGTAGTAGTTGTAGTGGAAGTAGTAACAGTAGTAGCAGTAGTAGTAGTTTTAGTAGTAGAAGCAAAAGTAGCGGTGGTAGTAATAGTTGTTGTTGTAGTAGAAGTAGCAGTAGCATAGTAGTAGTAGTTGTAGTAGCAATAGTAGTAGTAGTTGGGGAAGTAGCCATAGTAGTAGCAATAATAGTAACAATAGTAGCAATAGTAGAAGCCGTAATAGTGGTAGTAGTAATGGTAGCAGCAGTAGCAAAAGTAGTAGTAGCAATAGTAATTATAGTAGTTGTAGCAGTAGTAGCAGTTGTACTAGTAATTGAAGTAGCAAAAGCAGTAGTAGTTGCAGTAGCAGCAGTAGTGGTAGTAGTAGTAGTAGTAGTAGTAGTAGCAATAATAACAATAGTAGTAGTAGTAGTAGCAGTAGTATTAGTTATAGCAGTAAAAGTAGGAGTGCAAGTTATACTAGCAGTTGTAGCATTAGTAGCTGTATCAACTATAGTAGTAGTCATAGTAGGAGAAGAAGCTGTGGTAGCAGTAGTAGCAGTAGCTGTACTAGTAGCAATAGTTGTACTAGTAGTGGTAGTAGCTGTAGTAGTATCATAAGTAGTTTTATTAGTAGATGTTATAGTAGTAGCAAGAGTAGCAGTAGTACCGCTAGTAGTATTAGGAGTAATGGTAGCAATTGTAGTTTTAGTAGCAGTAGAAGTAGTAGTAGTAGTAATCATAGTAGTAGTAGTAGTCATAATAGCAGGAAAACTAGTATAAGTGTTTGTAGTAGTAGTAGTAGTAGTAGTAATAGTAGTAGCAGCAGTAGTAATAGTAGTAGTAATAATGGTAGTAGTAGTAGTAGCAGTAGTAACAGTTGTTGCAGTAGTTGTAGTAGCAGAAGTACTGGTATTAGTTGTTGTACTAGTACTAGTAGTGGAAGCTATAGTAGCAGTAGTAGTTGCAACAGTGGTAATAGTAGTAGTAGTTGTTGTTGTAGCAGAAGTAGAAGTAGTAGCAGTTGTAGTAGTATTAACAAAAGTAGTAGTGGTTGCAATAGTAGCAGTAGGAGTAGTAGTTACAGCAAAAGGTGTAGTAGTAGTGGTGGTAGTAGTAGTAGTAGTTGTTATTGTTGTAGTAGTAGTCGTAGCAAAAGTTGTAGGAGTAGTATTAGCAGGAGTAGTATTAAGGAGGAGGAGTAGTAGTAGTAGGAATAGAAATAGTAGTAGACATAATAGTAGTAGTAAGTGTAGTAGTAGAAGCAGTAGCTATAATAGAAGTATCAATAGTAGTAGAAGCAGCAAAAGTAGCAATATTAGTAGTAGTATGAGAAGTGGTTGTTCAAGCGATTGCAGTAGTAGTAGAAGTAGTATGTAATTATAACTATAATAGGAGTAGTTGCAATTTTAGTTGTACTAGTAGAAGCAACAGCAGTAGCAGCGGTAGCAATAGTAGTAGTAGTAGTAGTAGCAACACTAGTAATAGCAATATTAGTAGAAGTAGCAGTGGCAGTAGTAGTAATTATAGTAGTAGTGGTAGTAGTAGCAGCAGTAGTAGCAGTGGTAGTAGCAGTAGTTGTAGTATTAGTAGTAGTGGTAGTAGTCTGAGCAGTAGAAGTTGAAGTTGTACTCCTACTAGTAGTACTAGCCTTTGTTGTAGTTGTAGCAATAGTAGCTATAGTAGTAGTAGTAGTGATTGGTCTTGTTATTGTTGTTATAGTAGTAGTTGTCATAGTAGAAGTAGTAGCAGGAGTAGTAGTAGTATAAGTTATATGAGTAGTAGTAGAAGTAGTAGTAGGAGGAGGAGGAGGAGGAGTAGCCGTAGCTGTAGTAGTAGTTATTGTTGTAGTCATAGTAGTGGTAGTAGTAGTAGTATCCATAGTAGCAGCAACAATAGTAGTAGTAGAAGTAGTAGTAGTAGAAGTAGTAGTAGTAGTAGTGGTGGCGGTAGTAGTAGTAGTAGTACTAGTAGTAGTAGTGGTAGTAGTAGTAGAAGTAGTAGTAGTAGTAGTAGTAGTAGTAGGAGTAGAAGGAAGAGTAGTAGTAGCAGCAATAATAGTAGTAGTAGTAGTAGTAGTAGGTGTTGTAGAAGTAGCAATAATAGTTGCAGTAGTAGTAGTAGTAGTAGTTGTTGTTGTTGTTGTTGTTGTAATAATAGCAATAGTAGTTGTTGTAATAGTAGTAGTAGTTGTTTGTATTATTACTAGAAGTAATAGTAATAGTTGTTGGAGTAGTTGTAGTGCTTGCAGTACTAGTTGTAGTAATAGCAGTAATAGCAGTAGTAGTTATAGGAGTAGTAGTAGTTGTTGTAGTAGTAGTACGACTAGTAGTAGTAGTAGTTGTTGTAGTTGGAGTACTAGTAGTAATAAGGGTAGTAGTAGTAGTAGTAGTAGTTGCAGTATTAGTTGTAGCAGTAGTAGGAGTAGTAGTAATAGGAGGAGTAGTAGTAGTTGGAGTAGTAGTACTAGTAGTTGTAGTAGTAGCAGGAGTATTTGTAGTAGTGATCGTTGTAGTTGTGGAAGTAGTAGTAGTACTAGTAGAAATAGTTGTAGTAGTAGTAGCATAGTAGTAGTCGCAATAGTAGTAGTATTATAGGTAGTACTAGTAGTAGTAGAATTAGTAGTAGCAGTTGTTGTTGTGGTTATCATAGTAGAAGTAGCTATTGTAGTAGTAGCAGTAGTTGTAGTAGTTGTAGCAGTAGTAGTAGTTGTTTTTGTTTCTATTATAGTTTTAGTAGACATTGTAGTAGTAGTAGCACGAGTAATAGTAGAATTAGAAGTAGAGGTCGTAGTAGTTGTAGTAGCAGTAGCAGCAGTAGCTGTACTAGAAGAAGCTTTAGTAGTAGGGGTAGTAGTTGTAGTAGTAGTAGGAGGAGGAGTAGTCACAGTAGTAGTAGTAGTAGTAGTAGTAGTAGTAGTAGAAGTAGTGGTACTAAAAGTAGTAGTAGTAGAAGAAGAAGAAGTAGTTGTACTAAAAGTAGTAGTATTAGTAGTAAAAGTACTAGTAGTAGTTACTGTTGTTGCAGTAGTCATGGTAGTAGTAATTGGCGTAGGAGTAGTAGTAGTTGTAGTATGAGTTTCTGCAGTAGCAGTAGCAACAATAGTATCTGTAGCATTTGTAGCAGTAGTAGCAGTAGTAGCAGCAGCAGTAGTAGCAGTAGTACCAGAAGCAACAGCAAAAGTCGTCATAGCATTAGTAGCAATAGTAGTAGTAAGAGTAGTAGAAGTAGTAGTAGTTGTTGTTGTTGTAGTACTCGTTGTAGTAGTAGTAGTAGTAGTAGTAGTAGTAGTAGTACTCATTGCAATAGTAGAAGTATTAGTAGTAGTAGAAGTAGTATTAATAGTTGTTGTCGTAGTAGTAGTACAGGGAGCGCAAGTAGTACTACTACTACTACTAGTAGTAGTAGTAATAGGAGCAGGGGTAGCAGTATGGATAGTCATAGGAGCAGTAGTAGTAGTTGTAGTAGTAGTAGGAGGAGGTGGAGGAGTAGTAGTAATAGTACCAGCAGCAGTGGTAGTACTAGGAGAAGTAGTTATAGCATTAGTAATAGTAGTATTGGTAGTAGTAATAGTGGTCGAAGAAGTAGCCGCAATGGCATAAATAATAGTAGTTGTAGTAGTCGTAGTAGTAGTAGTAGTCATATTAGTAGTAATACATGTAGTAGTAGTAGCAACAGTAGTAACAATAGTAGTAGCAGTATATGTAGTTGTAGTAGTAGTAATAGTAGTAGTTGTTGTTGTTGTTGTAGAAGTAAGAGGAGCAGGTGTAGGAGTTGGGGTAGTAGTAGGAGCAGTAGTAGTAGAAGTAGTAGTAGTAAGAAAAGTAGGAGTAGTAGGAGTAGTAGGAGTAGCAGTAGTCTTAGTAGGAGTAGTAGAAGTTGTAGTTCCATTAGTAGTAGTAGTGGTAATAGTAGTAGCAGTAATAGTAGTAGTAGTAGTAGTAGTAGTAATAGTAGTAGTAGAGGTAGTAGTAGTAGTAGCATTAGTAGTAGGAGTTGTAGGAGTAGTAGTAGTTATTGTTGTTGTTGTTATTATTGTTGTTATAGTAGTAGTAGTAGTAGTAGCATTAGTTGTAGTGCAGTAGTCGTAGTAGTAGCACCTATTATAGTAGTAGTAGTAGCAGTAGTGCTAGTAGTAGTAGTAGTAGAAGTTGTATTATTGGTAGCAGCAGCAGTGTCAGCAGTGCTACTAGTAGTACTAGTAGTACCTGTAGTTGTTGTAGTAGCAGCAGCAAAAGCCATTGTATTAGTAATAGCAGCAGTGCCAATAGTGTTAGTAGTAGTACTACTGCTACTAGTTGTAGAAGTAGATGTTGTAGTAGTAGTAACAGTCAGAGTCGTAGTTGTAGTATTAGTAGTAGCTATAGTGGTAGTAGTATAAGTAGTGGTAGTAGTAGTAGTAGTAGTAGTTGCAAGAGAAGTAGTAAAGCGGTAATAGGAGTATTAGTAGTAGTAATAGTAGTAGACGTAGTAATAGTATTAATAGTCATACTTGGAGTAGTAGTAATAATAGTAGTAGTAGTACTAGCAGCAACAACAGCAGTAGTAGTAGTAGTTGAAGTAGTAGTAGTAGAAGTAGTTGGAGTAGTAGTAGTAGTACTAGGAGTGGGAGTTGGAGTAGTAGTATTTGGTGTAGCTGTAGTTGTAGTAGTAGTAGCCGAAGTAGTAATAGAAGTTATAATTGCAACTATAGTAGGAGCAGTTGTAGTAGTAGTAGAAGTAATAGTAGTCGTAGGATTAATAGCGGTAGGAGCAGTAGTTGTAGTAGCAGTAAAAGTAGCTGTTGTAGTACCAGTAGTAGTAGTAGTTGTTGTAGCGACAGAAGTAGTAGTAGTAGTAGGAGTAGAAGCAGTATTAGTAGTATCAGTAGTAGTAGTAGTAGCAGAAGCAGTACTAGTAGTAGTAGTAGAAGGAGGAGTCATAGTAGTAGCATTACTAGTAGTAGTAGAAGAAGAAGAACAAGTAGCAGTAGTGGTAGTAGTAGTAGTACGAGTAGCAGCAGTAGTAGTAACTACAATTGTAGTAGTACTACAGCTAGAAGTAGTTGTAGTACTAGCTGCAGCACATTAGTTGCAGTTGTAGCAGTAGTAGCAGTATGGTAGTAGTTAATGTTGTTGTTGTAGTAGTAGTAGTTGCAGCAGCTACAGCTGTAGCAGCAGTACTAGTAGTAGTATTAGTACTAGCAGTCTTAGTCATTGCTGTAGTAGTAGTAGTAATAGTAGTGGTCGCAGTGGGAGAAGTAGTAGTGGTAGGAGAAATAGTAGTAGTTGTAGTAGTATTAGTTGCAGCAGCAGCAGTAACAGTGGTACTAGTTGCTGTAGTAGTAATAGTTGTAAGAGCAGCCGCAATAGTAGTAGATGTTGTAGCAGCTATAGTAGTAGTACTAGAAATAGTAGTAATAGTTATAGTAGTAGTTTCCGCAATAGTAGTAGCAATAGTAGTAGTAGTAGTAGCAGTAGTAGTATCATACGCAGTAGTATTATCAGTGGTAGTTTCCACAACAATTGTAGTAGTAATAGTTGCAGCAGCATTAGTTGCGGTAGTGGTAGTACTAGTAGCAGATTTAGTTGCAGCAGTAGTAGCAATAGTAGTAGTCATACTAGTCGTAGTAGTAGTAGCAGTATTAGTAGCTTTAGTAGTAGTAGCAGCTATAGAGGTAGCAGCAGCAGTAGTAGTAGTAATAGAAGCAGCAGTAGTAGTGGCAGTAGTTGTAGTTGCAGTACAAGTAGTAGCAGAAGTGCAACAATTGTAGTAGTAGTAGGGGAAGTAGTAGTAGTAGCAGTTGTAGTAATTGTAGTAGCAATAGTAGCAGCAGTAGTAGCAGTAGTATTATTTGTAGCAGCAGTAGTAGTAGCAGTAGTAGAAGTAGCAGAACTTGTAGTTGTAGTACTAGCAATAGTTATAGTAGAAGCAGTAGCAGTATTAGTGACAATAGCTGTAATAGTAGTGGTAGTAGTAGTACTAGTAGCCGTAGTTCTAATAGTAGTAATAGTCGTAGCAGTTGAAGTTATAGAAGAAGTAGTGGCAGCAGTAGTTGTAGTGGTAGTAGTGGTAGTAGTGGTAGTAGTAGTAGTAGTAGTAGCAGGAGTAGTTACAGTAGCAGTAGTAGGAGAATAAGTAGTAGCAGCAGTAATCATAATAGTAGTAGTTGTTGTAGCAGTAATAGCGATACTAGCTGTAGTAGTAGTTGTTGTCGTACTAGTAAAAGTAGTAGCAGATGTAGTAGCAGTAGGAGTAGTAGCAGTAGTATTAGAAATAGTTATCATAGTAGTAGTAGCAACAACAACAACTGTAATAGTTGCAAAAATAGTAGTAGTATTAGTTGTCAGAGTTGCTATAGTTGAAGTAGTAGTAGTCGTTGTAGTAGTAGTAGTAGTAGCAGCAGCAGCAGCAGCAGTAGTAGTATTACCAAAAGTAATAGCATCAGTACTAGTAGTAGTTCTAGTAGAAGTAGTAGCAGTAGCAGCAGCTATTATAGTAGCAGTGTTAGTTGTAGCCAAAGTGCAGCAATTGCAGCCGTGGTTGGGGAAGTAGTAGTAGTAATAGTAGTAGCAATAGCGGCAGTAGGAGCAATAGTAGTATTAGTTGTAGTATAGCTAGTAGTAGCAGTAGTTGTACTAGTGGAAGCAATAGCAGAAGTTGTAGGAGTCGGAGTAGTAGTAGTAGTTGTAGAAATTATTGCCATAGTAGTAGTAGTAGCAATAACAGCAACAGTAGTTGTTGCAATAATAGTAGTTGTATTAGTAGCCACAGTAGTAGTAGTTGTAGTAGAAGTAGTAGCAGTAGGAAAAGCAGTAACAATAGTAGTTGTAGTGGCAATAGTAGTAGTAGCAGTAGTAGTGGTAGTAATAGTAGTTGCAGTGGTAGTAATAGTAGTAGTGGTAGTAGTATTAGCAGTGGAACTATTAGGAGTAGTAGTAGTAGTACTAGGAGCGGGAGTTGGAATAGTAGTACTAGTACTAGTTGCATTTGGAGTAGTTGTAGTAGTAGTTGTTGTTGTTGTAGTAGTAGTAGTAGTAGTAGCAGAAGTAGTAGTAGAAGTTGTAGCAGCAGCAGCAGCAGCAGTAGTAGTAGTAGTAGTAGTAATAGTTGTAAAAGAAGTTATCGTAGTAGTATTAATAGTCGAAGCTGTAGTAGTAGTTGTAGCAGCTGGAGTAGTAGTAGAAGTAGAAGCGACGGTAGTAAGAGTAGAAGTTGGAGTGGTAGTAGTAGTAGTAGTAGAAGAAGAAGTAGTAGTAGTAGTAGAAGAAGTAGTAGTAGTAGGAGTAGCAGTAGCAGTAGTAGGAGTTGTTGTAGTAGCAGTAGTTCTCATAGTAGTGTGATAGTAATAGTAGTAGTAGTAGTAATTGCTATAGTTGTTGGGGTAGTAGTAGTACTAGTAGCAGTTGTTGTACTAGTAGTGTGGAAGTAAGAGCAATTGAAGAAGTAGGAGTAGTGGTGGTAGTGGTAGTCATAGTCATAGTTGTAGGACGACTAGTAGTAGTGGAAGCAGTCACAATAGGAGAAGTACTAGTAGTGGCAGTAGTAGTGGTAGTAGTAGTAGAAGTAGTAGTTATAATCGGAGTAGTAGTAGTAGAAGTAGTAGTAGAAGTAGTAGCACGACTAGTAGAAGTACAAAGGAGAGTAGTAGTGTTAGAAGTAGTAGCAACAGTAGTGGTAGTAGTAGTAGTAGCTATAATCGTAGTTGCTGCAGCAACAGTAGTAGTAGAAGTAGTGGTGGTGGTGGTAGTAGTTGTAGAAGTTGTAGTAGTACTAGTAGTGGCAGAAGTAGTAGTAGGAATAGTAGTACTAGTAGGATTTGGATTAAGAGTCTTAGTAGTAGTAGTAGTAGAATTAATAGTAGTGATAGTAGTAGTAGAAGTAGGAGGAGGAATAGTAGTGGTATGAGTAGTAGTCATTGTTGTTGTTGTAAATGTAGTAGTAGTAGTAATAGTAGTAGTGGTGGTAGTAGAAGTTGTAGCAGCAGCTATAATAGTTATTGTAGTCGTAATAGCAATAGTAGTAGAAGCAGTAGGAGTAGTAGTAGTCTTAGCAGTATTAGTAGTAGCAACAGTAGTAGTAGTGGTAGTAGTGGTTGAAGTGGTAGTAGGAGTAGTAGTAGTAGCAGAAGGAGTAGTTATAACAGTAGTAGTATTAGTAGTAGTACTATTGGTAGTAGTAATCATAGTAGTTGTAGGCGTAGAATTAGTTCTAATAGTAGTAGTTGTAGTAGTGGTGTAGTAATAGTAGTTATAGTAGTAGTGTAGATGTAGTAGTAGTAGTAGTAGTAGTAGTAGTAATAGTAGAATTGGTAGTAGCAGCAGTAATAGTAGTGGAAGCAGTAGTGGTAGTAGTGGTGATAGTAGTTGTTGTAGTTTGAATAGTTGCAGAAGCAGTAGTTGTAGTAGTAGTGGTCCTAGTAGTAGTTGTAGAGTTAGTATTAGTAGTATTAGTAGTAGTAGTAGTAGTAGTAGCAGCAGCTGCAGAAGTAGTCAGAGTAGTTGTGATAGAAGTAGTAGTAGTTATTGTTGTGGTACAAGTTTTAGTTATTGTTGTAGTAGTACTAGTTGTCGCAGTAGCAATAGCAGTTGCAACAGTAGTAGTAGTAGCTGGAGTTGTGGTTGTAGCAGTAGTTGTAAGAGTAGTTGTAGTAGTAATGGTAGGAGGAGTAGTTGTTGTAAATGTAGTAGCCATAGGAGTAGTAATAGTGGGAGTAGGGGTAGTAGTAGGAGTAGTGGTAGTGGTAGTAGTAGTAGTATTTATAATAGGAGTAGTACTACAAGTAATAGATGTAGTAGTAGTAGTATTAGAAGGTGGAGTCGTGGTAGTAGTAGCAGATGTAGTAGTTGCAATAGCAGCTGCAATAGCAATAGTAGTTGTTGTTATTGTTGTAGTAGTAGAATTAGTAGTAGTAGTAATTGTAGTAGTAGTAGTTGTTGTTGTTGTAATAGTAGTAGTTGTAGTAATAG
This sequence comes from Trichopus zeylanicus subsp. travancoricus, assembly GCA_005019695.1. NCBI lineage: Eukaryota > Viridiplantae > Streptophyta > Magnoliopsida > Dioscoreales > Dioscoreaceae > Trichopus > Trichopus zeylanicus. Next base: position 5,059 of record RXID01011124.1, on the reverse strand, counting down.
TAGTAGTAGTTGTAGTTGCAGTAGTAACAGTAGCAGCAGCAGTAGTAGTAGCTATAGTAGTAGTTGTAGTATTATTATTAGTACCAGTAGTAGTTAAAGTAGTAGTTGCAACAGCAGTAGCAGCAGTAGTTATAGAAGTAGTAGTTGTAAGAGAAGTAGTAGTAGCAGTCGTAGAAGTAGTAGTAGTAGGTTTAGTGGTAGTAGTAGGCAAAGTAATAGTAGAAGCAATAGCAGTAATAGTAGTAGGAGTGATAGTTGCAGAAGTAGTAGTGATTGTAGAAGTTGCAGTGGTAGCAGTAGCAGTAGTAGCAGCAGTTGTAGTAGTTGTTATCATAGTAGTTGTAGTAGCAGTTTGGCACGTAGTAGCAGTAGTAGTAGTAGTAATAGCAGTACTAGCAATATTAGTAGTAGCAGTAGCAGCAGAAGTAGCAGTAGTTGTAGTAGTAGCAAAAGTAGCAGGAGTAGTAGTAGCAATAGCTGTAGTAGTAGTGGTAGCGGTAGTAGTAGTAGTAGTAGGAATAGAAGAAGTAGGAGTAGTAGTAGTTGCAATAGGAGTAGTTGTAGTTGGAGAAGTATTAGTAGTGGTAGTAGTAGCAAAAGTATTAGCAGCAGCAGAAGTAGTAGCAGTAGCAGAAGTAGCAGTAGTAGTTGAAACAACCATAGTGTAGTTGGAGCAGTATCAATAGTAGCAGGAGTAGCAGTTCCAATAGTAGTAGTAGAAGTAATAGTAATGGCAATAGTAGTCGGAGTATCATTGATAAAGGTAATAGTAGTAGCAGCAGCTGTAGTAGTAGTAGTTGTAATAGTTGCTGTAGAAGTAGTCGAAGGTCAATATAAGTAGTAGTTGCCGTAGTAGCACTAGTTATAGTTGTAGTAATACTAGTAGTAGTTGGAGCAATTGTCGTAGTTTTTGTAGAAGTAGCAGCAGTAGAAGCAGTAGTAGCAGAAGGTGCAGTAGTAGCTGTAGGAGTAGAAGTAGTAGCAGTAGCAATAGTAGTAGTAGTAGTTGGCATATAGCTGCAATAGTAGGAGTAGCAGTAGCAGTAATAGTAGTAGTAGTAAATGTAGTCGAAGGAGTAGTAGTAGCAGCAGCAGTAGTTGTAAATGTAGTAGCAATTGTTGTAGTAGTAGTAATATTAGTTGAAGCAAGAGTGGAAGTAGTAGCAGTAGTCGTAGTGATATGGGTAGTAGCAGTAGTAGCAACAGTAGCAGTAGTAGTAGAAGTAGTTAAAGTAGTATTAACAAAAATAGTAGAGTAGTTAAAGTAGTAGTTGTAGAAGTTGCAGAAGTAGTAGTCGTTGGATTAGTAGTAGGAGGAGGAATAGTAGCAGTTGTAGCAGTAGCAGTAGTAGCAGTAATAGTAGTAGCGATAGTAGTTGTAGTAGTTGTAGTAGCAGCAGTAGTAGTTGGGGTAGTAGTAGTAGTAGTTATAGTGTCAAACGTATTAGTGGTTGTAGTAGCAGTAAGTAGTTGTAGCAGAAGTAGAAGCAATATTAGTAGTAGTAGGAGAAGTAGTAATAGTTGTAATAGCTGTAGTTGTAGTAGTTGTAGTAGGAGAAGTAGTAATAGTTGTAATAGTTGCAGTTGTTGTAGTAATAGTAGCAGTAGTAGTAGTAGTAGCATTAGTAACTGTAGAAGTAATAGTAGGAGCAGTAGCAGTCGAAGTAGTAGTAGAAGTAATTATAGGAGCGATAGTAGTATTTATAGAATTATCAGCAGCAGCAGTAGTCTTCTGAGTAGTAAAAGTAGCACTAGTAGTTTGAGTATCAGTGGTAGCAATTGTGGTTGTAGTAGTGGGAGGTGGAGGAGGAGTAGCACTAGTAGCACTAGCAGCAGCAGCAGTGGTAGCAGCAGTTCTAGTTGTGGTAGTAGTAGCAGTAGCATAGGAGTAGTAATAGCAGTCGTAGCAGTAGTAGTAGTTGAAAGAGTAGTTGTAGGAATAGTTGTGGTGGGCGTGGTGGTCATAACAGTAGCTGTCGTAGTAGATGTAGTAGTAGTAGTAGTATGAGTAGTAGCAGGAGTAGTAGCAAAAGTCGTAGTTGTAGTAGCAGCAATAGTAGTAGTAGTAGCAGTAGCAGTAGCTGAGGCAGTAGTAGTCATAATAGCAGAAGTTGTAATAGTAGTAGTTGTTGTAGTAGCAGTAGTGGTGGTAGTAGCAGAAGCTATAGTAGTAGTAGTAGTTGTAGTTACAATAGTAGTAGTATGAGAAGTAGTAGTGGCAACTGTAGCAATAGTAGTAGTAGTAGTAGCGGCAGTAGCGGCATCAAAAGTAGCACTAGTAGCAGTTGTAGTTGTAGTAGTAGTTGTAGTAGTAGGACTATCAGGGGTAGTAGTTGTGGTTGCAGTAGTGGGAGGAGGTGGAGGAGTAGCAATAGTGGTAGCAGCAGGAGTAGTGGTAGGAGCAGTTCTAGTAGTGGTAGTAGTAGCAGTAGCATAGGAGCAGTAGTAGCAGCCATAGCAGTAGTAGTAGTAGAAAGAGTAATTGTAAGAATAGTTGTGGTGGGAGTAGCTATCATAACAGTAGCTATTGTAGTAATTGTAGCAGCAGTAGTATGAGTAGTAGCAGGAGTAGTGGGAAAAGTAGTAGTTGTAGTAGTAGCCATGGAAGTAGTAGTTGTAGTCATAGTAGCAGAAGTTGTAGTAGTAGTAGTTGTAGTAGTAGCAGCTGTAGTAGCCGTAGCAGTAGTAGTGGTAGTAGTAGAAAGTATAGTGGTAGTAGTTGTTGTCATAACAGTAGTAGTAGTATGAGAAGTAGTAGCGGCAATGGTAGCAATAGTAGTAGTAGTAGTAGTAGTAGCAGCAGTAGTAGCAGCTGTAGTTGTAGTAGTAGTTGTAGTAGTAGGACTATCAGTGGTAGCGGTGTGGTTGTAGTAGTGTGAGGAGGAGGAGGAGTAGCAGTAGTGGCACTAGCAGTAGTTGTAGTGGTAGCAGTAGTAGTAGTGGTAGTAGTAGCAATAGCATAGGAGTAGCAGTAGCAGTCGTAGCAGTAGTAGTAGTAGAAAGAGTAGTTGTAGGAATAGTTTTGGTGGGAGTAGTGGTCATAACAGTAGCTGTTGTAGCTGTTGTAGCAGCGGTAGTATGAGTAGTAGCAAAAGTAGTAGTAGTAGTAGCAGCAGCAGCAGCAGTAATAGTAGTTGAAGCAGTAGCAGTCATAGTAGCAGAAGTTGTAGTACTAGTAGTTGTAGTAGCAGCAGCTGTAGTAGCTGTAGCATTAGTAGTGGTAGTAGCAGAAGCTATAGTAGCAGTAGTAGTAGTAGTAATAGTAGTAGTAGTACTATGAGAAGTAGTAGTGACAACTGTTGCAATAGTAGCACTAGTAGTAGCAGCAATAGCTGTAGTTGTAGTAGTAATTGTTGTTCTTTGAGTAGTAGCAGTAGTAATAGTAGAAGTAGTAGTAGTTGTTGTAGTGGTTGTAGTAGTAGTAACAATAGTAATAGTAGTACCTATAGTAGCAGTCGTAGCAATCATAGCATCAGTAGCAGTAATAGCCGTAATAGCAGCTGTAGTAGTAGTTGTAGGAGTGGTTGCTGTAATAGAAGTTGTAGTAGTAGTGGTGGTTGCAATGATAATAGTTGTACAAGTAGTAGCAGGAGCAGTGGCTGTCACAGGAGCAGAAGTAGTACCTATAGCAGTAGTAGCCATGGTAACTATTGTAGTAGTAGTAGTAGCAGTTGTACTAGTAGTATTACTAGAAGTAGTAGTAGTAGTAGAAGTAGTTCATGTTGCAATAGGTGCATTAGCGATATAATAAGTAGTAGTAGTAGTTCTAATAGTACAAGATGTAATAGTAGTAGCGGTAGTAGTAGTACTAGCGGTAGTAGTAGTGGTAGCAATAGTAGCAGTAGTAGCTATTGTAGTAGTAGTAGTAGCCGTAGTAGTAGGAGTTGGAGATGTAATAGTAGTTGCAGTCGTTGTAGTAGGAGTAGTAGTAGTTGTTGTTGTTGTAGCTGTAGCAACAATAATAGAGAAAGTGGTAGTAGTAGTTGTAGTTGTTGTTGTTGTAGTGGCAGTAGCGACAGTGGTAGTCATAGTAGCAGCATTCGCCACCCGCGTTGTCGCCGTCGTAGTCCGTCCGTGGTGTCGATTTTTCGCCGTCGTCTCATTGTCTTCGTCGGGCAATAGTTTCAGTAGTAGTTGTAGTTGTAGTAGTCGTAGTAGCAGCAACAGTAGTAGTAGTAGCAATAATTGTAGTAGCAATTGTAGTAGTAGTAGTAGTAGTGGTTGGTGAAGTACAGTAGTAGCAGCAGCAGTTGTTGTAGCAGTAGGCGGCGAAGTAGTAGTAGTAGCAGTTGGAGCACCAGTAGTCATCATAATTGTAGTACATGTAGTAGTCATTGTACCAATAATAGCAATTGTTACAGCAGTAGCAGTTGTGCTGGTTGTAGTTTTAGTATTAGTAGTAGTAGTCATAGTTGGAGAAGTAGTATAAGTAGTAATACTAGTAGTAGTTATAGGAGTAGGAATAGTAGTAGTCGTAGTAGAAGTACTAGTAATAGGCATAGTAATAGTAGTAGCAGTATGGGCAGTAGTAGCAAAACTAGTAGTTGTGGTTGCAGTAGTAGTAGTAGTTGTAGTTTTAGAAGTATTAGTAGTAGTATTAGTAGCAAAAGGAGCAATAGTAGCAATAATGGTTCTAGTACCAGTAGTAGCCGTGGTAGCCGTAGTAGGACTAGTTATAGTAGTAATGGTGGCAATAATAGTAGTAAAAGTACTTGGAGTAATTATAGTAGTAGTAATAATAAAAGTAGTAGTAGTAGCTGTAGTTGTTGTAGCAGTAGTAGTAACAAAAGTAGTTGTAGTTGGAGGAGTAGCAGTAGTAGCAGCAGCAGTAGTAATAGTAGCTATACTATAGTAGCAGTAGCAATAGTAGCAGTAGTAGTAGAAGAAGTAGTAGCGGCGCCAATAGTAGCAGTAGAAGTAGGAGAAGTAGTTCTAGTAGCAGTAGCAGTAGTAGTCGTAGAAGTAGTAGTAGTAGCATTAGTAGTAACTGAAGTAATTGTTGTTGTAGTAGTAGTAGCGGGAGAAGTAGTAGCAAAAGTAGTAGTAGTTGGAGAAGTAG
>RXID01011123.1:0-31824 GCA_005019695.1 Trichopus zeylanicus subsp. travancoricus | reverse complement strand
CCTGCAACTACTACAACTACCACTTCTAATCCTCCTCGCACAACAACTACTACAACTACAACTCCTATTACTACTCATGCTATGGCTAATACTACTATTATTGCTACTACCACTCTAACTTCTACTCCTCCTGCGACTCCTACTACTACTTCTACAACTACAACAACTACTACAACAACTACTACTGCAACTATTACTTAAACTACTAATGCTCCTACTATTAATGAAACTACTGCTACAACTTCTACTACTGCTACTACTATTGCCACAGGTACTACTACTACAAATCCTATTCCCACAACAACTATTGCCACTACTGCTGCAACTACTACTGCTCCTACTACTAGTACTACTCCTAACACTCATACGACTTCTATGACTCCAACTCCAACTACTACCACAACTACTACACTCCTACTACTACTACTACTATAAGCACTACAATTACGACTACTCCAACTACTACTATTTCTCCTGCTACTATTACTACTACTACTGGGCATACCAATACTACTACTCCAAACAAACCTACTACTATTGCTGCTGCAACAATTGCTACTGTTCCTACTGCTACTGCTCCTACTACTACTACTACTACTACTATTACTACTAGTACTACTACTACTACTACTACTACTACTACTACTACTACTACTACTACTACTACTACTACTACTACTACTACTACTACTACTATTACAACAATAATAACTACTACTACTACTTCTACTACCACTTCTGCTACTATTGCTAGTACTTGTATTGCTACAAATACTACTATTACTACTACTATTGGTCCTACTATTACTACTGCTTCTACTACTGTGATTTATACTACTACCACTACTACTATAACTCCAGTTGTGGCAGCTGTAGTAGTAACAAACTTTAGTAGTAGTAGTATTAGTAGTACTGGTAGTAGCAGTTGTTGTGGCAGCAACAACTATAGCAGCAATAGCAGCAGTAGTAGTAGAAGTAGTGGAAGTAGTTTCAGTAGTAGTAGGTGTAGTAATAGCAGGAGTAGTAGTAGTATTAGTAGTAGTAGTAATAATAATAGTTGTAGCATTATTAGCAGTAGTTGTAGCAGTAGTAATAGGTGTATTAGTTGTAGTACTAGTGGTAGAAGTAGTGGTAGGAGTAGCAAAAGTAGAAGGAGTAGTAGTTGTAGATGTAGTAGTAGTAGAAGTAGTAGTAATAGGAGTAGTATTAGTAGTAGTTGAGATAGTAGTAGCAGTGGTCGAAGTGATAATAGTTGTAGTAGGAGTATTAGTTGTAGTAGTACTAGTGGTAGTACGAGTGTTAGGAGTAGTAGTTGTTGTAGTAGTAATCGGAGATGTAAGAGTCGAAGTAGTAGTAGCAGTAGCATCAACAGTAATAGTAATATTAGTAGCAACAGTAGTAGTGGTAGTGCCAGTAGCAGCAGCGGTAGGTGTAGTAGTAGTAATTGTGCTAGTAGTAGTAGTTATTGTAGTACTAATAGTAGTAATAGTCAGAGTAGTAGTAGTAGTTTGAGAAGTAGTAGCAGTAGTAGTACTCATAGCAGCAGTAACAATAGCGATGGCAGAGGCAACAGCAGTTGCAATAGTATTGGCAGTAGTAGTTATACTAGAAATAGTAGTAGTTGCAGCAGTAATAGAAGCTATTAGTTGCAGTACTGGCAGTAGTAGTAGTATTAGTAGTAGTAGTAGAAGCAACAAAAGTAGTAGTAGTAGTAGAAGTTGTTGTAGTTGTAGTGATTGTAGCAGTAGTAGTAGAAGCAGTATGAGTAGTAGTAGTAGCAGCAGTAGTAGTGGAAGTTGCAATAGCTATTTAATAGTATTTGGGGTAGCAGCAGCAACAATAGCAGGAGTTATTTTAGTACTAATAGTAGTAGTAGTAGCAGCAGCAGTATTGGTAGCAGTAGCAGTAGTAGTGGCAGTTGTAGCAGTAGTAGTAGCCATAGTAGCAGCAGTTGCAGCACTAGTAGTCATAGTATTAGAAGTATGAGTAGTAGCGATAGTAGCAGTAGTAGTAGTAATAGTAGTGACAGTAGTAATAGTAGCGGTAGTGGTAGTAGAGGTAGAAGTGGTCATAGTAGTAATTGTAGCGATAGTGATAGGAGTGGTAGTTGCTATAGTAGTAGTAGCAGGAGTAGTAGCAGGAGTAGTAGCAGTAGTTCTAGCAACAATAGTAGTAGTAGAAGTAGTAGTAGAAGTAGTAGTAGTAGTTGTAATAGTAGTAGTAGTAGCAGTAGTAGTAGTAGTAGCAGCAGTAGTAGTAGTAGTAGTACCAGTAGTAGTAGCAATAGTAGTAGTAGCAGAAGTAGTAGTTGTTGTAGTAGTAGCAACAGTAGTAATAGTAGTACTAGTAGTAATAGTGTTAGTAGTCGTAGTACTAGTATTTGTAGTAGCATAATTAGTAGCAGACACAGTTGCAGAACTAGAAGTAGTAGTTGTAGAGGTAGTAGCAGAAGTGGCAGTAGTAGTAGTAGAAATTATAGTAGCTGTAGTAATAGTAGAAGCAGCAGCAACAGTAATAGTCGTAATACTAGTGCTAGTAGATTAGCAGTTGTAGTAATAGTTATACTAGCAGCAATAGAAGTAGTAGTAGCCGTAGTAGTTGTAATAGTAGCAGCAGCAGTAGCAGGATTAGTAGTACTAGCAGTAGTGGTAGTAGCTGCAGCAGCAATAGTGGTAATAGTAGTAGTTGTTGTTGTTGTAGTAGTAGTTGCAGCAGTAGTACTAGTAGTAGTAGTAGCAATTGTGGAAGTAGTAGAAGTAGTACCAGCACAAGTAGTAGTTCTAGAAGTAGTAGCAATAGTAGTAGCAGTAGTAGGAACAATCAAAGTTGCAATAGCAGTAGTATTATTAGTAGCAGTAGTAGTAGTAGTACCAGCAGTATTTGTTGCATTAGTAGTAGCAATAGTAGTAGTAGAAGCAGTACTTGTAGCAGTAATAGCAACATCAGCAATACTTGTAGTGGTAGTAGCAGCTACAGTAGTAGTAGTAGATGTAGCAGTTGTAGCAGTAGCAACAACAGTAGGATTAGTAGTAGCGGTAGTTGCAACTGTAGTCCTTGTTGTAGTAAGAGTAGTAGTAGAAATAGTAATAACAGTGGCCATAGTAGTAATCATAGTAGCAGCAGTACTAACAGTAGTAACAGTAGCAGTAGTAGTAGTAGCAGCAGTAGTAGTAGTACTAATAGCAGCAGGAGCAGTTGTAGTAGTAGTAGTAATAATAGTAGTAGTAATAGCAGTAGCAGTAGTTGTTGTACTAGCTATAGTAGTAGTAGCAGTAGTAGTAGTAGTTGAAGTGGTAGAAGTAATAGTAGTAGTAGTTGTAGTAAAAGCAGTAGCGGTACTAGCTACAGCTACAACTAAAGCAGCAGCAAAAGTAGTAGTGTTAGTAGTAGTAGTACAAATTGCAACAAAAGCACTAGTAGTAGCAATAGCAGTTGTAGTACTAGAAACAGTAGTACCGGCAAAAGTAGTAGTTGTAGTAGCCTAGCAGCAGTAGTTGAAGTAGAAGAAATAGTTGTAGCAGCAGTAGCAAAAGCAGGAGTAGCAGTAATAGTCATAGTAGTTGTAGCAACAACAGTATTAGTAGTTGCAATAGCAGTAGAAGTAGTATTAGTAGTAGTAGTAGTAGTCGTAGTAGTCGTTGTTATTGTCGTTGTACAAGTTGATGTAGGAGTAGTACTAGAACAAGTTATAGCAGTATTTGGAGTAGTAGAAGAAGGACTGGTTGTACTGGCAGTGCTAGGAGCAAAAGTAGGCGTAGAAGTACAACTACAACGACTACTATTGCTGCTGCTGTTACTACTACTACAACTACAATTACAACTACTACAATTATTATAACGACTACTACTACTACTACTGCAACTACAATTACTACTACAACAACAACAATTACTACTACTACAACAACAACAACAACTACTACTACTACTACAACTACAACTACTATTAGTACTACTACTATTACTACTACTACTACTACTACTACTACTATTACTACTACTACTACTACTACCACCACCACTACAACTACAACAACTACTACTACTACTACTGCTACTACTACTACCACCACTACTACTACTAATTTTACTACTATTTCTATTACTACTACTACTTCTACTACTACTACTACTACTACTTTGACTAATACTACTACTACTACTATTACAACAACTACTACTACTACTATTAATACTACTTCTATTACTACTACTACAATTACTTCTACAACTATTACTATTATAAGTACGACTACTACCATTACTACTACTACTACTACTACTACAACTACTACTAGTACTACTAGTACAACTACAACTACTAATACTACTACTACTATGACAAAAACTACTGCTACTACAACTACTACTGCTAATCCTACTACAACAACTACTACTACTAACACTACTACTACTACAATTATTATTACTACAACAACAACTACTACTACCACAACTACGACTACTACTACCACTACAACAACTACAACAACAACAACAACAACTCCTACTACTGCTACAACTACTACTACCACTACCACTACTACTATTACTACTACTTCTATTACTACAACTACTACTACTACTACTACTACTACTACTTCGACTACTACTACTACTACTACTACTTCGATTACTACTACTACTACTATTACTACTACTACTACTACTACTACTACTACTACTACTACTATTAATACTACTAATATTACAAGTACTACTATTACCACTAGTATTACTATTATATGTACTACTACTACAATTACAACTATCACTACTACAACCACTACAAGTACTACAATTATTACTATAACTACTAGTACTACTACTACTACGATAAAAACTGCTACAACTACTACTACTGCTGCAAATACTACTACTACTACTACTAGTAATACTACTACTACTATAATTACTATTACTATGACCACTACTACTACTACAACAACTACGACTACAACAACAACAACTACTACTATTACTACAACTACTACTACTACTACTTCTACTATTTCTACTACCATTACTGCTACTAATACTACTACTACTACTACTACTACGAGTACTACTACTAGCACTACTACCACCACTGGTACTACAGGAAAGTATAGTAGCTAATACAGGAAAGTAGGATCCTGTTGTACAGTACATAGCAGCTATAGCTACTACAATAAAAAGTCAAAGCCTAGCGAGAGGACGAGCCTAGCCAAAGGACAAGCTACCAGCCTATGAAAGCGACGTCTTTTGGAGTCTTCTGTAAAGGCTATGCCTTAGGATATAAAGGCTACGCCTTAGGATAAGATATCTTTTGGAGTCTTCTGTAAAGGCTACGCCTTAGGATATAAAGGCTATGCGTAGGACAAGACTTCCCTTGGAGTCTTATGTAAAGGCTATAGGCCTACTCTAGTATAGGACACTATTATGCTGATGTAAGCGCTTAGCTCATACCACCAGCTGATGTGAGCGCTTACATCACCGTGCCCTCTATATAAGGGGCACGACTCCATTGTAAATGATCATCTTAGAACTCGCAGAAACTTGAGAAATAGCAATAAGAATCCGAGAGTTTCTCCATATCTTCTCCTTATTTCTTGTTGCTACTTTCTTTCTTGAAAAGAGCTTCCGAGACCTTGAACACTTCGGCGAGCATCGCCGGCGTTAGGAAGGTCGATTTCGTAACAACATTAGTACTAGTGGTAGTAGTAGTAGTAGCAGTAGTAGAAGAAGAAACAGTAGTAGCAGTAGTGATAGCAGTTGTAGCAGGAGCAGCAGTCATACTAGTAGCAGTAGTTGTGGCAAAAGTAGTTGTAGTTGTAGTAGTACTAGTAGAAGTTATTGTAGTAGTATTAGTATTAGTAGTAGTAGCAGTATCAGTAGTATTAGTTTTGGTAGTATTACTATTAATGGTAGAAGTAGTAGTAGTAGTAGTAGACATATAAGTTGTAGGAGAAGTAGTAGCAGTAGCAGTAGCCATAACAGTAGTAGTAGTAATAGTAGAAGTCGTAGTAGTTGTATTAGATGTAGCAGAAGTAGCAGTAGTAGCATGAGAAGTAGTAGTAGTATGAGTAGTAGTAGTAGTGGCAGTAGATGTAGTAGTAGTTGTTGTTGTTGTTGTTGTGGTAGTAGTACTAGTAGTAGAAGCGGTAGTAGTGGTAGTAGTAGTTGTAGTAGTTGTAGTAGCTACAATGATAGCAGTAGCAGCAGTAATTGTAGTAGTAATAGTAGTGGTTATGGCAATAGTAATAGCAGTAGTTGTATAGTAGTAACAGTAGTTGTAGTAACAGTAGTGGCAGTAGTGGCAGTAGTAGTTAGAGTAATAGTAGTAGTAGTAATAGTAGTAGTAATAAAAGTAGTAATAGTCATAGTAATAGTAGTAGTAGTAGTAATAGTAGCAATTGTAGTAGTAGTAGTAAAAGTAGTAGTAATAGTAGTAGTAGTAGTGGTAGTAGTAGTTGTAGTAACTGTTGTGGCAATAGTATCAGTAGCAGTAGGAGTAATATTACTAGTAGTAGTAGTATTAGTTGCAGTTGTAGAAGTAGTAGTTGTAGTTGTTGTATCAGCAATGGGAGTAGCAGTGGCAACAGTAGCGGTAGTAGTAGCAGCGACAGTACTAGTAATAATAGCTGGAGTAGCTGAAGTAGTAGTAGCAGTAGTGGTAGTGGTAGATGTAGTAGTAGTAGCAGTAGTGATAGTAGTAGTAGAAATGGCAATAGTAGTATCAGTAGTAGCAGCAATAGCATTAATAATAATTGTCACTATAGTAGCTATTGTAGTAGGAGTAGCAGTAGTAACAAAAGTCGCAGTAGTAGTAGTTGTAGTAGTAGATGTAGCAGTAGTTATAGTAGTTATAGTAGTAGTAGTTCATGTAGCATTTATGGTAGTAGCTATAGCAGCTATAGTAGTAGTTGTTACAGTTGTAGTTGGAGTAGTAGTAGCCGGAGTAGTAGTAGTAGTAGTTGTTGTTGTTGTTGTAGTCATCACAGAGGTAGTAGCAATCATAGTCGTAGGAGTAGCAGTAGTAGTCGTAGCAGTTATAGTAGTAGTAGTAGTAGTTACAGTAGTAGCCATATTAGCGGAAGTAGAACTAGTAGTAGTCAAAGTCGCAGTTGTAGCAAGAGTAGTAGTAGTGCTAGTAGTAGTTCTTGTAGTAGTTGTAGTATTTGAGGTAGTAGTGGTAGTGGTAGTAGTAGTCAAAGTAGTAGTAGTAGTAGTAGTTATTGTAGTAGTAGTAGTAGTGGTGGTGGCCGTAGTAGTAGTTGTAGTATGAGTAGTAGTACTAGAAGTAGTAGTACTAGTAGCAATAGTAGTAGTTGTAGTTGTAGTAAGAGTAGTAATAGTAGTAGTATTAGTATTAGTTGGAAGAAGAGGAGCAGTAATAGTAGATGTATTTGCAATAGTAGTAGTAGTAGAAGTAGTAGTAGTTGTAGCTATTGTGGTAATAGTATTAGCTGAAGTTGTAGTGGGAATAGTAGTTATAGTAGCAGGAGTAGTAGTAGTAGTAGTAGCAATAGTAGTTGTTGTAGTAGCAGTTGTAGTAGTAATCATAGTAGTAGTAGAAGTAATAGTAGAAGTGGTAGTAGTAGTAGTAGAGGAGTACTAGTTGGAGCAGTAGTAGTACTTATAGTAGTAATAGGAGTAGTTGTAGTAGCGGTAGTAGCAGTAGTGCAAGTGGTAATAGTAGTAGTGGTAGTAGTAGCAACAAACTATAAGTAGTAGTAGTGGTAGCAGTTGCAGTAGAAGTGTTAGTAATAGTAGTAACAGTAGCAGTTGCAGTAATAGTAGTAATGGAAATAGCAGTAGTAGTCGTAGTAGTAGTAGCAACAATAGTAGTGTTAGTAGTAGCAGTAGTAATAGTTGCAGCGGCAATAGTAGCTATAGTAACAGTATAGTTATTATTGTTATAGTAGCAACAGCAGCAGTTGCTATAGTAATAGTAGTAGTTGTTGTAGTAGTAGGAGTAGTGAAATTAGCAGCAGCAATAGTAGTAGTAGCAATAGCAGCAGCAGTAGTTCTAGTACTAGCAGTGGTAGTACTAGCAGTAGCACCAGCATCATTTGTAGTAGTCGTTGTAGCAGCAATAGTATTAGAAGTAATCATAGTAGTGGTAGCAGTAGCAATGGTAATAGTAGTAGTGGTAGACGCAATAGTAGTTGTGGTAGTAGTGGCAACAGTAGTAGTAGCAGCAACAACCATAGTAGCTGTCGGAGTAGTAGTAGCAGTAGTTGTTATAGTGCTAGTAGTAGTAGCAGCAGCAGTAGCAGTAGTAGTGTTAGTGGTAGTAGTACTTGTTGTTGCAGTAGTAGTAGTAGCAATAGAAGGAGGAGGAAGAGGAGTCATAGTAGTAGTAGTAGTATTAGCAACAGTGGCAACAACAGTAGTAGCAGTAGTTGCATTACCAGTATTAGTGGTTGTAGCGGTAGTTGTAGTTGTAGTAGAAATAGTATTAGTAGTAGCAGTAGTAGAAACGGTAGTAGAAGTAGTAGTAGTATCAGTAGTAGTAGTAGTAGGATAAGTTATACGAGTAGTAGTAGTAGAAGCAGCAGTAGTAATAATACTACTACAAGTAGTAGTAGTAGGAGTGATAGTAGTAGTAGAAGAAGAAGAAGCAGTAGCAGCAGCAATAGTAGTAGCATCAATAGTAATAGTAGTTGTAGTATCACTAGCATTAATAGTAGAAGTAGCAGTAGTAGTAGAAGTAGTATTTGCAGCATTAGTGGTCGAAGTAGCAGTAGTTGTAGTAGTAGTAGTAGTAGTAGAAGTAGTAGTAGTAGTAGCAATTCTAGCAGTAGTAGCAGCAGTAGTTGTAATAGTTGTAGGAGCAATAGTAGTGGTAGCAATAGTAGTAGCAGTAGCAACAGCAGCAGTGGTAGTAGTAGCCGTAGTAGTAGTTCTATAAGTAGTAGTAGTTGTGGTAACAAGAGTTGTAATGGTAGTAGTACCCATTGTAGCAGTAGTAGGAGTTGTAGAAGTAGCAGCAGTGGTTATTGTTATTGAAATTGTAGCAGTAGAAGTATCAGTATCAGTAGTAGTAGTAGTTATTGTTGTAGTAGCAGCAGCAGTTGTAGTAGTAGTTGCAGCAGCAGTAGTAATAGTAGTCGTTGCAGTAGTAGATGTAGTAGCAATTGTAGCAGTAGCAGTAGTGGTGGTAGTAGTAGTAGTAGCAACAGTAGCAGCAGTTGTCAAAGTTGTAGTGGTAGTATTAACCGCAGTAAAAGTTGTTGTAGTAGTAGAGAAAGTAATACTAATAGCAGTAGAAATTGTATTAATATCAGTTGTAGTAGCGCTAGTAGAAGTTATTGTCATAGTAAAAGTATTAGTTGCAATAGCAGAAAGAGCAACAATAGTTGTAGCGATAGTAGAAGCAGTAGCAACAGTAGCAATAATAGCAGTAGTAGTAGTATGATAGTAGTTGTCGTAGCAGGATTAGTATTAGTAGTAGTCATAGTAGTAGTAGTAGTAGCTGTAGAAGTAGTAGTAGTAGTAGTAGTGTTAGTCACAGTATTAGCAGTAGTAGTAGTATTGGTATCAATAGTACCAGTAATAGCAATAGTAGTATAAATACTAGGAGTAGTAGAAGAAGTAGTAGTAGTAGTAGTTGCAACAGTAATCGTAATTGTCCTAGTAGTAGTAGTAGCTGGAGTAGTAGTAGTAGTTATAGTAGCAGTAGTAGCAGTATTAGTAGTAGTAGAAGTACAAGTAGCAGCGATAGTAATAGTAGAAGTACTATTAGTAGTATTTGTAGCAATAGTAGTAGTAATATGAGTAATAGTAGTAGTAGTAGTAGTAGCGATATTAGTTGTAATAGGTATAGTAATACGAGCAATAATAGTAGTGGTAGCAGTAGCAACAGTAGAAGTAGTAGTATTAGTAGTAGTAGTAGTCGAAGTAGTAGTAGTAGTCATAGTTTAGTAATAGTAGCAGAAGCAGTAGCAGTTATAGTAGTAGCAGCAATACTACAAGTAGTCATAGAAGAAGTTGTCGTTGTTGTCGCAGAAGTCGTAGTAGTAGTACTCATTGTAACAATAGTAGTGGTCATTGCAGTAGTAGTAGTTGTAGTAGTTGCAGTAGCAACAACAGTAGTAGTAGCCATAGTAGTAGAAGTATCAGTAGTAGGTATATTAGTAGTGGTAGTAGAAATAGTAGGAGTGGTCGTTGTAGTAGTAGTAGTTGTTCTTGCTGTTGCAGTAGCAACAATAGTAGTATTAGCAGTAGCAGAAGTAGTAGTGGTGGTGGTAGAAATAGTAGTAGTAGCAGAAGTAGTAGCAGTAGTAGTTGCAGTAGTAATTGTAGCAGTAGTAGTAGAAATAGTATTTGTTGTAGAAGTAGCAGCCGAAGTACTAGCTATAGTAGTAGCAACAGTAGTAGTAGTAGGATAGGTAGTAGTAGTAATAGTAGAAGAAGAAGCAGCAACAATAGTACTAGTGTCAGTAGTAGCAGTTGTGGTAGTAGTAATAGTAGTAGTTGAAGCAGCAGCAGCAACAATAGTAGTAGTAGTAGTAGTAGTAGTAGTATTAGTAGCACTAGTGGTAAAAGTAGTAGTAGTATCCGTAGTTGTAGTAGCAGCAGCAGTAGAAGTAGCAGTAGCAGTAGTAGCAGTAGTCGTAGTAGTAGTAGTAGTAGTAGCAAAAGTTTTATTGATAGCAGTTGTCATAGTAGCAGTAGCAATAGTAGTAGCAGCAATAGTGGTAGTAGATGCAAAAGTAATAGTAGAAGTTGTAGCAGCAGTAGCAGTTGTAGTAGTAGTTATTGTAGTACTCGTAGTAGTTGTACCAGCAGTATTAGTTGTCCTAGTAGTAGTAGTACTAGAAGAAGAAGTAGTAGTAGCCTCAGTAGTAGTAGAAGCAATACTAGTAGTAATAGTAGTAGTAGTAGCAGTAGCAGTGCCAGTAGAAGTAGTACTACTTGTAGTAGTAGTATTAGTAGCCTCAGTAGCTGCAACAATAGTAGTATTCGTACTGGTAGAAGTAATAATAGTAGCCTCAATAGTAGTAGTAGTTGTAGTAGTAGAAGTTGCAGCAACAACCATAGAAATAGTTGCAGTCAGTAGTAGTAGTAGTATTACCAACACTACAAAACTAGTACTACTACTCCAACTACCTCTCCTCCTCCTACTACTACTACAACTACTTCTACTGCTACAATTTTTGTGACTACTTCTACTACTACCACTAACGCCACTGCTACTACCCTTACAACTGCTACTACTACTACTGTTGCTACAGCTATTGCTATTAATACTTCAACTGCTACTGATGCTACTACTACTTATACTCCTCCTTCTACTGCTACTACTACTACTACTATTATTACTACTACTACTCCTGCTGCTACTACTACAACTACTACTTCTACGTGTACAACTTCTACAACACCTACAACTAATTCTGCTACTATTACCACGTCTACTACAACTACTACTTCTACTGTTACTACAACTACTGCTACTAATACGGCTACAATTGCTACTACTACTAGTCCTCCTGCTACTACTACTACTATGATTACTACTAGTACTACTTCTACTTCTACTACAACAACTAATCCTACTGCTTCTGCTACAACTTTTACTTCAACTACTACTGCTACTACTATTATACTACTACCACAATAACTACTACAAGCACTACTACTACTCCAACACCTACTAATATTACTATTAGTACTACTACTACTACTACAACTTCTACCATTGCTACTACTACTACTCCTACTACTACTACTACAGTTACTACTGCTACTACTGCCACTTTTACTACTGCTACTACTACAATTTCTACCATTGCTACAACTACTACTCCTACTACTACTACTACAGCTACTAGTGCTACTAATACCACTACTTCTACAACTAGTACTACCACAACTACCACTACTACTACTCATACTACTACTATTGCCACTACTTTTGCTTCTAGCTCTATTACTACTTCTACACTACCACTACAACTACTACTACAATAACTATTACAATTACTACAAATAATACTACAATTACCACTGCAACTACTCCTATTGCTACAATTACTACTCCTACTACAACTACTACTACTGTTGCTACGACTACTACTTCCATAACTACTAATGCAACTACTCCTCCACCACTGCTACTACTACTCCAACTGCTAATACACCTACTACTACTACTACTTCAACTACTCCTATTTCTACTACTACTACTACTCCGACTGCTACTACTACTATTCCTATTACTACCCCAATTGCTCCAATTTCTACTACTACAACTACTACAAATACTACTACTACTACTACTACTATTACAACAACTACTACTACCACATCTACAACTCCTCCTACTACTACTACAACTACCTCTACTACTACTACTACTACTACTACTACTAATACTACTAATACTACTACTACCAATACTACTACTATAACTACTACTACTACTGCAGCTGCTACTTCTACAACAACAACTATTGCTACTACTACTACTACCACTACCACCACCACTACTACTACTACTACTACTACTACTTCTACTACTACTACTACTAATACAACTTGTACTACTACTACTACAATTACTACAACAAGTATTAGTACAATAACTACTATTACAACTATAACTACTACTAGTAGTACTACTAGTACTACTACTATTGCTATACTACTACCATCACAACAACTACAACAACAACTACTATTACTACTACAATAACAGCGACAACAACAACAACAACAACAACTACTAGTACTACTACTATTGCTACTAGTACTGCTACTACTGCTACTTCTACAACTACTTCTACTACAACTACTACAACTACTACTGCTTTTAATACTACTCCTACTATTGGTACTAGTACTACTACTACTACTACAACTACTACAATTACTCCTATTGTTATTACTACTACTACTACTATTACTACTACGACTACGACTACTATTTCAACAACAACAACAACAACAACCACAACAACTACTGCTGCTGCTACTACTACTACAACAACAACTACTACTAGCACTACAACAACAACAGCAATAACAACAACTACTACAACTACTACTACTGCTTCTACAACTACTACTATTACTACAACAACTACTACTGCTCCACGTACTACTACTAGTACTACTACCCGTTCTACTACAACTACTGCTACTACTGCTGCTACTACTACTAGTACTACTACTACAACGACTACTACTACTACAACTACTAAGAATGCTACTTATACAACTACTACTCTACTACTACTATTAGTAATAGTACCACTACTACTACTATTAGTAATAGTACCACAACTACTACTATTACTACTGCAACTACTACTTCTCTTGCCACTGTTGCGTGGTGTTTTTCGGCGATGTGTTCTAGGAACCAGAAATTGTGCACACTCCAAGCCGAAGCCCAAAAGGGATTGATAATAGGAAACAAGGAGAAGATATGGAAGAAAACTCACAGATTCTTATTATCAGTGCCGAGGATCAATTTTTCTGCTCTGCCCTGGCCTGATTACAAACATACTCTTATATAGAGGCGAAGAACGCCTCTTCAGGGTTCGTAGGGGTCACACAGGGGTCACCCTACTTACTGAGACTTTTACAGCGCATGAGCATATATTCATGCTATATAAGCAACACCCTTTACAGCGCATGAGCATATATTCATGCTTAGCACACAAGCAATACCCTTTACAGCTTAAGCTAGCACTAGGATATATTCATGCTGATCAAGACTTTAGTCGGGGTGGGGTCCACCACGTCCGCTTAGAGGAAGAAACTGTTCATCCTTTGGGCCGAGTCTCGGATAAGCTTGACAGCTGTGTCAAGCTGCTCATCGAGTTGCTTGACAGCGGGATACCACGTACCCCAAAAGTTATTCCTGGTAGCTAGTTGTTTGCATTCGGCTGTTTTGATGCGGTGGACGTCCCTGAGTAGTTGGAGAGGTGCGAGGGCTTGGGCTATGACTTCTTCTTCCATATTATGGATATCCTTCCTTAGTTCATCATACATGTCAAGTCGCATTGGGAGGTAGCTCAGGAGGCGTACGAGCTGCTCGTATTGTTCAAGGAATCCTGGATCATTTGGAGGGCTTGCGCCAGTTGGTGTTGGACTTTGGGGTTGGGAAGCTCCTTGACTTCGTGTGCTGCGAGCGCTGCTAGCTCCAAAGTTTCCATCAGTTCCTCGCTGGGCCATCCTGAAAGCACTAAAGAAGAAATTAGCTGGGAGAGAGCATCAGCAAGCTGATTATCTTTCCCTTCGATATGCTCGAAGTGCACATTGATCCCAGATCCCGTGACATAGTCGGTGAAGGCTATCCAACGAACTCTTGATGGCTTATTACCAGCTATTTTATTAAAGAAACTAATAATTGCCAGGCAATCAATGCGGATAATAAGCTCCTTTTTGTCCAGATAATAGATTTTTAGGGCCTCCATAGTGTTCATCACTGCATGGATCTCTGCATCAAATGTTGCTTTCGGCAGATTAAACTTGCCACTAGCATATGCACAAATCCGCTCTGCAGTTGTTGGGTCAAATTGCTATTGCTTCCATTTGCAGATTCCCCCCCATCCATCCATACATCCATCTGTTTCTAGGATCATGAAACATTTTTCTGGTGGTACTTCAAGATCAAGAAGGTTTTGAACCATCTGTTTAATCTGATTTACCAGAATCCAGTCCTACCAGTTTATGCATTTATCTCCCGTAGGGCTCGTCTTTGCATAGAGAGGGCTGAGGAGCCGTCCCAGGTTTGGTATGTATGGTCTGGCGTAATTAAGAATACCAAGCCACGAACGCATCCCTTTCTTCTCTGTAAGAGTTTCTTCTGGAAAATGAGCAATTCGTTTTATAATGTGTGCTTGCAGCTTGAGTTTGCGATGAACAATTATGGCACCAAGAAACTCGATTTCCGAGACTGCTAGTTTCATCTTGGTAGGACTTAGGATTAAGCCATTGTCTTCATAGATCTTGAGCATAATCTTGAGATGCTTTGGCATGGTCCTCCTCGGTCTAGGAAAACACTAGAATATCATCAATATAAACTGCAAGGAAATCCACATTACCATGGAAGAAGTTATCCATATTTCTTCGAAACACAGCCAGGGCATTTTTGAGACCAAATGGCATAACAAGACATTCAAAGAGTCCATCCGGAACCCAGAAAGCAGTCCATTCAATGGAGTCTGGGTGCATCGCTACCTGATGAAAGCCACTTTTGAGATCAAATTTGGAATAGATCTGGCTATGGCTTACCCGTTTGAGGATGGTATTGATGCCTGGTAGACTGTATTGGTCTTTGTTCGTCAGATCATTGAGGCGCTTGTAATTGAACACCATGCGCTCTTTTCCTTTGACCTCCTTCCCAGTTGTCGGGTCAATACTAGTGCTTGAATTGAGGATCATGGCTGTGCTTCGATGATGACTCTGACTTGATCTGATGACTCCCAGGTCTAGTAAGGCCTTCGTGTGTTTATGAAAAGCCTTCTGCAGTTGAGGGGTAACATGCTTTAAGGGGCGATCTTCAATAGAAAAATCTGGGTTTTTGATGTCTAGTTGACAGAGAATTTTGTTCCTTGCCCAGTGATGAAGAGGGTCGTCTCCAATAAAGCCTGCTTCTTTCAAACTTCTGAGTAGGGGAGAGAACTTCTGTAGGAAGATTTCCCGACTTTCACCAGCATTGTAGTATATGGATTCTTTGATGTCAAGATACTCATCCTCGTCTAAGTTCAACTCCTCAATGGCTGCTACCAATGATGCAGTAGGAGTAGTATTGATAATTGTTAGATTTTTGTAGAAGGTGACAATGTTACCTTCTATATGAACTCCTGCGTGCATTGCTTTGATAAAATTGTCACCTTCTACAAAAATCTAACAATTATCAATACTACTCCTACAGCATCATTGGTAGTAGCCATTGAGGAGTTGAACTTAGACGAGGATGAGTATCTTGACAATAAAGAATCCATATACTACAATGCTGGTGAAAGTCGGGAAACCTTCCTACAGAAGTTCTCTCCCCTACTCAGAATTTTGAAAGAAGCAGGCTTTATTGGAGACGACCCTCTTCATCACTGGGCAAGGAACAAAATTCTCTGTCAACTAGACATCAAAAACCCAGATTTTACTATTGAAGATCGCCCCTTAAAGCATGTTACCCCTCAACTGCAGAAGGCTTTTCATAAACACACGAAGGCCTTCCTAGACCTGGGAGTCATCAGACCAAGTCAGAGTCATCATCGAACCACAGCCAAGATCGTCAATTCAGGCACTAGTATTAACCCGACAACTGGGAAGGAGGTCAAAGGAAAAGAGCACATGGTGTCCAATTACAAGCCCCTCAATGATCTGAAGAATAAAGACCAATACAGTCTACCAGGCATCAATACCATCCTCAAACGGGTAAGCCATAGCCAGATCTATTCCAAATTTGATCTCAAAAGTGGCTTTCATCAGGTAGCAATGCACCCAGACTCCATTGAATGGACCGCTTTATGGGTTCCGGATGGACTCTTTGAATGTCTTGTTATGCCATTTGGTCTCAAAAACGCCTCGGCTATGTTCCAAAGAAAAATGGATAACTGCTTCCAAGGTACTGAGGATTTCCTTGCAGTTTATATTGATGATATTCTAGTGTTTTCCCAGACCGAGGAGGACCATGCAAAGCATCTCAAGATTATGCTCAAGATCTATGAAGACAATGGCTTAATCCTAAGTCCTACCAAGATGAAACTAGCAGTCTCTGAAATTGAGTTTCTTGGTGCAATAATTGGTCGTCGCAAACTCAAGCTGCAACCACACATTATAAAACAAATTTCTCATTTTCCAGAAGAAACTCTTACAGAGAAGAAAGGGATGTGTTCGTGGCTTGGTATTCTTAATTACGCCAGACCATACATACCAAACCTGGGACGGCTCCTCAGCCCTCTCTATGCAAAGACGAGCCCTACGGGAGATAAATGCATGATCCGGCAGGACTGGATTTTGGTAAATCAAATTGAACAGATGGTTCAAAACATTCCTGATCTTGAAGTACCACCAGAAAAATGTTTCATGATCCTAGAAACAGATGGATGTATGGATGGATGGGGGGGAATCTGCAAATGGAAGCGACAGTAATTTGACCCAAGAACTGCGGAGCGGATTTGTGCATATGCCAGTGGCAAGTTTAATCCGCCGAAAGCAACAATTGATGTAGAGATCCATGCAGTGATGAACACTATGGAGGCCCTAAAAATCTATTATCTGGACAAAAAGGAGCTTATTATCCGCCCTGATTGCCAGAGTTGACACCGAACACTACCATGGACACCACCATCTCGCAGGATGAGGAGGAACTTATGCACCTCCTGGCCACCTTTACACTCAACACTGATGCCGACGCTGATGATGACCTGACTGACGATGAGGATGATTCCTATTTCAGTCAGCTTCCACCACTCACTACTGCTACTTGTGATATAGATTACCCATGCGGGCGATCGCCAATTTGGGATCCCTCTGATGATGAGGATGTGTATATCACTGCACCTCTTCCATGGGTCCCGACATCGGCTACTGACACCCCGGTGCCCTTGCAGTCCGACGACATCTGGGATACACTGGGTCAGCGCAGTGGTAAATTTGATTATTATGTGCGGTATACACCGCCTCCCTCCTTCTATGCTCCTTTTCCCGTTGTCAGCACTCCCTCTTGGGATGATCCTCCCCCAGAAGGTGGTGGGGAGATGGAGTCGTCTCAGACTGTTGAACCTTCGCCAGTTCCTGTCGAACCGTCACCAGTTCCAGCGGCCTTGGATGCGATTGCTGCGGAAGCAGCTCGCCATTCTCACCCGTTCCTATTTCTAACCGGATTGCTGTAGGTTTTGAACTGGACGCTGATCCGGCGGAACACACGATGTTGGATTATCTTGCTGTATGGAAACTTTCTGAACAGCTGTATTCCAACGCCATTACTTCAGCCACATCCCCGTTCCGGCCACCAACGGATACGGCAATGGTCCCTCCCAATTATCCACCAGCGACTAATATCACTCCCTCTTTTGAACGACCAGATGTGCAGGGACGAAGAGGACGCTTCCAGTGAGGCTATAACAATGAAATGTGGAACCTCCCCTCTGCCCAGCAAACTGGTGGAGCGCTATTCGTCATCCCAGACCAGTTAGGCCTATTTAACGACGCTTTTGACCGATGGTCATCTATAACAAGGAATTATGTGGCAACTCAGGGCTTCACAGATGCCAGAGATAAAATGGAGTATATGGAAAATCTATTGGGTGAAATTGAGAAGTTGGCTTGGGTCCAGTGGCGGATGCACTATGGGACGGAATATCAAGCCCTTCTTAATTCTGGAGATGGGAGAGAAGGAACGCAGAACATTCTCTCACAGATGCGGCGTGTCTTCACACTGGAAGATCCTGCTCAGGGATCCACGGTAATCCAGGATACGGCTTATCGAGATTTGGAACGACTCTCATGTGACAATATGAAGAATATTATTCAGTACATGAATGAATACATGAGGCTCGCTACCAAAACAGGAACTCTATATTAGCATGGAGCTTTTGGAGAAATTCTGGTTAAAAATGCCTGGAGATCTGGGAAGAAGAATCAAGGCAGCTTTCGAGCAGAAGTATTCTGGTAATGTTGTTGGTGTTCTTCCACGAATACTTTGTTACTTATAGGTACCTTGAGGAAGAATGCAAGGACGCCGCCTTTAAAAGGGACTTGAAGAACCTGTCCTTCTGCAGCCAAATTCCAATCCCATGATACTACAAGAAGGAAAAGAAATATGGCGTGTGGGGATCCACAACATACAAAGGAAAGCCCCATGATACCCATGTTCGCATAGAGAAGCGAAAGCATTTGGTTCGTAACAGACGCTGCAAATGTTACCTGTGCGGACAGGAGGGGCACTTTGCACGAGAGTGCCCGAGTGATCTGAGAAATGTGAAAAAGGTCGCAATCTTTGAACAGTTCGAAGTTCCAGATGATTGTGATCTGATTTCAGTCAATGAAGGTGAGGAGTAAAGTGACACTATCTTCAGCGTCTCAGAAGGGGAAGACTGCGAAGAAATCCAAAGGTCTCTGCGAACAATTATGAAGGAAGAGCACCTATACATTCTTGGAGAATTCGACGAGGGATACAGGCCTCAGGTATGCTTACCGAATGCACAACTTAACTGTTTACATGACTGGCAACTCAATAGTTTTGTGCAGCCCCAGCATGAAAAATGCGTTTGCTATAAACGAAACTCAATGCAATGGGCACGAATTCATTGCCCAAAATGTTTTGTGACGGCTTGCAATCTCTGTGGCCCCCACTATTTCAAGAAGGAAGTCCCTGTGGCACCAGTAGCACCAGCACCCTTTTTCCCACAAAGGCTCCTCCAGGAACAACAGTATTACATCGCTTGGTGCGATGGGGAAATAGAAAGGCTCAAGAAGGAAGTGGAATTCTATAAAAGGCAGGTTGAAGAACTTGGGCTTGAGAAGCAGCTAGCCCAGGACTACAAGGAGCTCAGAGGGAAGGGAATCTGGGAGGAAGGATCCTCTTCCCAAATGGAGAGAGAATCCCGGGCTGAGGAAGAAGAAAAAACTGGCATGATATTCCAAGAGAGTATCCAAAAGGTCACCATAAAAGGCACTACAGAACCAATGGCTGGCCTGAGACTGGTAAAGAACATGTTATATAATATGCATGTTGAATTTGAAATCCATTCTATCCCCATGTTCAAGGTAAAACTAATTTTGGACACTGGAGCAACGACCTGTTGCATTGATGAAGGTACCATTCCAAGGGATGCTCTGGAACAAAACAATTACAATGTCCATTTCAGTGGCATCAACTCCAAACAGACTGCCAGTAAGCGGTTGAAACGTGGGCGGATGCATATTGGGGACAATACCTTCGGGATCCCTTACACTTACAGTTTCAAAATGGAACTTGGTGATGGAATTCAGATAATTATAGGCTGTAATTTTATCAAAGCAATGCAAGGAGGAGTTTGTATAGAAGGTAACATTGTCACCTTCTACAAAAATCTAGCAATTATCAATA
Organism: Trichopus zeylanicus subsp. travancoricus; assembly: GCA_005019695.1. Taxonomy (NCBI): domain Eukaryota; kingdom Viridiplantae; phylum Streptophyta; class Magnoliopsida; order Dioscoreales; family Dioscoreaceae; genus Trichopus; species Trichopus zeylanicus. Next base: position 11,789 of record RXID01011123.1, on the reverse strand, counting down.
CTACTCCTACAGCATTATTGGTAGCAGCCATTGAGGAGTTGAACTTAGACGAGGATGAGTATCTTGACATCAAAGAATCCATATACTACAATGCTAGTGAAAGCCGGGAAACCTTCCTACAAAAGTTCTCTCCCCTACTCAGAAGTTTGAAAGAAGAAGGCTTTATTGGAGATGACCCTCTTCATCACTGGGCAAGGAACAAAATTCTCTGTCAACTAGACATCAAAAACCCAGATTTTACTATTGAAGATTGCCCCTTAAAGCATGTTACCCCTCAACTGCAGAAGGCTTTTCATAAACACACGAAGGCCTTCCTAGACCTGGGAGTCATCAGACCAAGTCAGAGTCATCATCGAACCACAACCAAGATCGTCAATTCAGGCACTAGTATTGACCCGACAACTGGGAAGGAGGTCAAAGGAAAAGAGCGTATGGTGTTCAATTACAAGCACCTCAATGATCTGACGAACAAAGACCAATACAGTCTACCAGGCATCAATACCATCCTCAAACGGGTAAGCCATAGCCAGATCTATTCCAAATTTGATCTCAAAAGTGGCTTTCATTAGGTAGCAATGCACCCGGACTCCATTGAATGGACTCCTTTCTGGGTTCCGGATGGACTCTTTCAATGGCTTATTAAGCCATTTGGTCTCAAAAACGCCCCGGCTGTGTTCCAAAGAAAAATGGATAACTGCTTCCAAGGTACTGAGGATTTCCTTGCAGTTTATATTGATGATATTCTAGTGTTTTCCCAAACCGAGGAGGACCATGCAAAGCATCTCAAGATTATGCTCAAGATCTATGAAGACAATGGCTTAATCCTAAGTCCTACGAAGATGAAACTAGCAGTCTCTGAAATCGAGTTTCTTGGTGGCATAATTGGTCATCGCAAACTCAAGCTAAAACCACACATTATAAAACGAATTGCTCATTTTCCAGAAGAAACTCTTATAGAGACGAAAGGGATGCGTTCATGGCTTGGTATTCTTAATTATGCCAGACCATACATACCAAACTTGGGACGGCTCCTCAGCCCTCTCTTTGCAAAGACGAGCCCTACGGGAGATAAATGCATGAACCGGCAGGACTGGATTCTGCTAAATCAAATTAAACGGATGGTTCAAAACCTTCCTGATCTTGAAGTACCACCAGAAAAATGTTTCATGATCCTAGAAACAGATGGATGCATGGATGGATGGGGGGGGAATCTGCAAATGGAAGCAACAGCAATTTGACCCAACAACTGCGGAGCGGATTTGTGCATATGCCAGTGCCAAGTTTAATCCGCCGAAAGCAACAATTGATGCAGAGATCCATGCAGTGATGAACACTATGGAGGCCCTAAAAATCTATTATCTGGACAAAAAGGAGCTTATTATCCACACTGATTGCTAGGCAATTATTAGTTTCTTTAATAAAACAGCTGGTAATAAGCCGTCAAGAGTTCGTTGGATAGCCTTCACCGACTATGTCATGGGATCTGGGATCAATGTGCACTTCGAGCATATCGAAGGGAAAGATAATCAGCTTGCTGATGCTCTCTCCCGGCTAATTTCTTCTTTAGTGCTTTCAGGATGGCCCAGGGAGGAACTGATGGAAACTTTGGAGCTAGCAGCGCTCGCAGCACAGGAAGTCAAGGAGCTTACCAACCCCAAAGTCCAACACCAACTGGCGCAAGCCCTCCAAATGATCCAGGATTCCTTGAACAATACGAGCAGCTCGTATGCCTCCTGAGCTGCCTCCCAATGCCACTTGACATGTATGATGAACTAAGGAAGGATACCCATAATATGGAAGAAGAAGTCATAGCCCAAGCCCTCGCACCTCTCCAACTACTCAAGGAAGTCCACAGCATCAAAACAGCCGAATGCAAACAACTAGCTACCAGGAATAACTTTTGGGGTACGTGGTATCCCGCTGTCAAGCAACTCGATGAGCAGCTTGACACAACTGTCAAGCTTGTCCGAGACTCGGCCCAAAGGATGAACAGTTTCTTCCTCTAAGCGGAAGTGGTGGACCCCACCCCGACTAAAGTCTTGATAAGCACAAATATATCCTAGTGCTAGCCTAAGCTATAAAGTGTATTGCTTGTGTGCTAAGCATGAATATTTGCTCATGCGCTGTAAAGGGTGTTGTTTGTATAGCATGAATATATGCTCATGCGCTGTAAAGTCTCAGTAAGTAGGGTGACCCCTGTGTGACCCCTACGAACCCTTAAGAGGCGTTCTTCGCCTCTATATAAGAGTATGTTTGTAATCAGGCCAGGACAGAGCAGAAAAATTGATCCTCGGCACTGATAAAAAGAATCCGTGAGTTTTTCCATATCTTCTCCTTATTTCCTATTATCAATCCCTTCTGGGCTTCGGCTTGGAGTGCGCACAATCTCAGGTTCCCAGAACACATCGCCGAAAAACACCATGCCCCCGAGTTATGGTATCAGACCTAAGATTGTGCAAACCAAGAGAAAAACACCACCGATTAGCAACCAAGAGAAAAACACCACCGGACCTCCTGATTACAAACACCTGTTTTTCTACTGCTGCTATTATTGTTACTACTACAATAGCTACTACCACTTCTACTAGTACTACTACTACTACTACTATTACTTCTACTACTACTACTACTAATACTACTACTACTACTAATACTATTACTACTACAACTATTACTACTATTACTTCGACTACTATTACTTTGGCTACTACTACTGCAACTACTACTACCATTACAGCTACTAGTACATGTACTACTACTACTACAACTACTACTAGTGCTACTACTACTACTACTACTACTACTACTAACACTACCACTACTAGTAGGACTACTATTGCATAAACTGCTACTACTACTTCTACTACTATTTCTAGTACTACAACTTTTGCAACTACTACTACATCAACTACTACTACAACTACTACTACCACTACTACTACTACTATTACTACTACTACTACTACTACAACGACTACTACTACCACCACTATTATTACAACTTCTACTACTACTAATACTACAACTACAACTATTAGCAGTACTACCGCAGCAACTACTACTACTACTACAAGTACTACTACTAGTAATAATACTACTATGATTACTACATCTACTACTACTACTACTACTACTACTACTACTACTACTACTACTACTATTACAAGTACTAAAACTACTACTACTGCTGCTGCTGCTACTACTACTACTACGACTACTACTATTACTACAACTACTAGTACTACTATTACTACAACAACTACTATTACTACTATTACTACTACAACAACAACAACTACTACTATTACTACTACTACTACTACTACAACAACAACTACTACTACTACTATTACTACTCTTACTACTATTATTACTACTACTACTGGTACAACTACAACTACTCTTACTTCTACTACTACTGCTACTACTACAAGCTCTAGTATTACTATGGTTGTAACTTCTACTACGTTACAACTACTACAACTATTTATACTTGTACTACTACTACTCCGACAACTGCTACTATGACTACGACCAATACTCCTACTCCTACTATGACTACTACTTCTCCTACTACTACTTGACTGCTATTATTATTACTACTACTACTACATCTACTACTACTATTAATTCTACTACTACTGCTACTGGTACTACTACTACTACCACTACTACCACTACTACTATGACTAGTACTAGTACTAGTACTACTACTACTACTATTGCTTCAACTGCTACTACTACTACTACTACTACCACTACCACTATTACTACTACTACTACGACTACTACGACTACTACTACTACTACTACTACTACTACTACGCCTATTACTTCTACTACTACTACTACTGCTGCTACTACTACTACTACTACTGCTGCTGCTACTACTACTACTACTACTGCTGCTACTGCTACTACTACTCCTCCTCCTATTACTTCTACTACTACTGCTACTGCTACTACTAGTACTTCTAATACTACTATTACTACTACTACTACTACTACTACTACGACTACTACTACTATTACTGCTACTACGACTACTACTACTACTGCTCCTGCTAGTACTACTACTACTACTATTGCTTCTACAACAACAACTACTACTCCTACTCCTCCTCCTCCCCCTCGTGCTACCACTTCTACGACTTCTCCTACTACTACTACTGCCTCTAGTATTACTACCATTGTAATTTCTACTACGTTATAGCTACTACAACTATTTCTACTTGTACTACTACTACTATGGCAACTGCTACTATCACTACTACCAATACTCCTGCTCCCACTATGACTACTGCAACTCCTACTACTACTCAACTACAACTACTACTACAGCTTCTGATGCTACTACTACTACCGTTGTGACTACTTCTACTACAGCTACTACTACTACTTCTACTACTTCTACAATGACTATTACTACAACAACAACAACTACTACCACTACTACTACTACTATAGCTACTGTTCTGGCTACTCCAACAACGGCTGCTACTACTTGTAGGACTACGACCGCTACTACTACTACTTTAATTACTGCCACTACTACTACAACAACAACAACTACTACTAGTACTACCGCTACTACTACCGCTGCTACTACCACTGCTACTCCTAATGCTCCTACAACAACTACCACTATTACTGCTACTACTACTACTACAATGCCTATTCAATCTATAATTACTTTTAATCTATTATTATTACTACTACTGCTACTATTACCGTTAGTACAACTTCTACTACTACTACTACTACTACTAATGCTATTACCACTTCTACTGCTACCAATAATGCGGCTATTAATACTACTACAACTACTACTTCGACAGCTACTGCTACTTCTACTGCAACCAAGATTACTACTGCTACTATTTCTACTTCTACTACAATTTCTACTATAACTCCTACTACTACTATTACTACTTTTACTCCTACTTTTACTACAACTACTATTACTGCTACTACTATTATTACTTCTACTGCTATTTCGACTATTACAACTGCTACTATTATAGCTTCCACTACTGCGATTACTATTACTGCTCCTACTTCTACAATGACAACTAATACTGTCACTACTACTACAATAACTACTACTACTTCTACCACTACTAATACTACTACTACTACTACTACTACTGCTGCTGCTACTACTACTACTGCAACTACAACTACTACTACTCCTACTACTACTACTACTAGCACTACTACTACTACAACTAATCCTTTGCAAATTGCTATTCCTACTACATCTCCAACTACTTCTATAACTACCACTTCTACAACAACTATTACTACTACTATTAGTACCGCTACAACTACTAAGCCTACCACACCTATTACTACTACTACTCTTCCTACTGTTACACCTATTGTGACTATAACTACTACTACTGTTACTACTACTACTACTACTACTACTACTACTAATAGTACTACTACTGCTAATACTACAACTACTACTACTTCTACTACCACAACTACATGTATGATTCTTCCTACTCCTACAACAACTCCTACAATAACTACTACTACTGCTGCTATTCCTACTACAACTACTAGTAGTACTACTTTAGCTATTATTAGTACTTCTGCTGCTACTGCTCAACTAGACTGCTGCAACAATTACAACTACTGCTATTGCTATTGCCCCTCGTACTACTACTACTACTACTGCCAGAACTAGTACTACTGTGGCATTTACTACTACTGCTACTGCCGTTGCCTCTCGTACTATAGCTACTACTGCTACTACAACTACTCCTACTACTACTACTTCTACTACTAATACTACTACTACTACTACTACTACTACCACCACCACCACCACCACCACCAACACTACTATTACTACTACAGCTGCTACTACTACTACTACTACTACTATTATGGTAGTACTACTCCTAATACTTCTCCTCCATATGATCCTACTACTTCTACTACTATGCTTGCTGCTCCAACTATTACTACTACTGCTATTACTCCTACAACTCGTACTACTCTAACTACTACTACTACTACTATTATTACTACTGCGACTACTCTACTACTCCTGCTACTACGACTCGTAATACCACTACTACGGATTGCAACAATAACAACTACTACTAATACTATTATTACTACTGCAGCTACTACTGCTGCAATTATTGCTGCTACTACTACTACTACTACTACTACTACTACTACTACTACTACTACTACTACTACTACTACTACTACTACTACTACTATTACTACTACTACTACTCCAACTACTACTCCTATTGCAACTCCAACTCCTACTAGTACTCCAACTGATGCAACTCCTACTACAACTACAACTACTACAGTTACTACTATGACCGCTGCTACTACTACACCTACTGCTACTACAACTGCTACTACTGCTACTATTATTATTGTTACTTCTAATACTACTACTCCTCCTGTTACTACTACTACTGCTGCTACTACTACAGCTACTCTTGTGTTTGCTGAAGTTGCTATAACGACTAGTACTAGAACTACTTCTACTACTCCTACTCCCACTCCTACTACTACAAAAACAACAACTACTACTAGTACCACTACTACTCGCTATTCCAACTACTACGACTCCTACAACCACTCCTACTCCTACTCCCACTCCCACTATTGCTAGTACGACTCCTACTACCACTAATACTACTACAACAACAAGAAAAACTACTACTACTACTCCTCGTACTTCTACTCCTGCTACTCCTACTCCTACTCCTACTACAACTAGTACTACTATTACTGCTAATACAACTATTACTACTATTATAACTACAACTATTACAACTACTACTTCTACTACTTCTATTACTACTGCAACAAGTACTACAACTACTATTAAAACTATGAATACAACTATTGCTGCTATTGCCACCTACTGCTACTATTACAACAACAACAGCAGCAACAACAACAACAACAACAACAACAACAACAACTACTACTACTACTATGACCTGTACTACTACCACTACTACTACTACAACTATTGCTACTAATAATAATAATAATAACAATAATAATAATAATAATAATACTTTTACTGATACTATTACTACTACTTCTACTACTGCTACTACTACTACTATGACCACTGCTACCACTACTACTACGACTACTATGACCACCACCACTACTACTTCTATTACTACTATGACCTCTACTACCACTTCTACCACTTCCATAGCTACTACAATTTCAATGATCACTAATACTTCTACTACTACCACTACTGCTATTACAATTACTACTACTACTACTACTACTACACAACTACTACAGCTACTTCTACAAGTACCACTACTACTCCTACAACTATAATTATTACCACTAACAATACTACTACTGCTACACCAAATAATACTACTACTACTCCAATTGCTACTACTACTACTACTACTATTATTATTCCTACTACTTCTACTTCAACTCTTCCAGCACTACTACTACTCCTACTACTATTACTACTATCGCAACTAGTAGTGCTACAACTTCTACTACTACTACTACAATTACTACTAGTACTACTACTATGATTACTACTAGTACTACTACTATGACTACTAATAGTACTACTACTACTACTCCAACTACTACTACTACTACTACTATTACTACTACCTCTACTACTACTACTATTACTATAACTATTACTACTACTACTGCTATTGCTACTGCTACTGCTAGTACTATCACTACTGCCACTACTACTAGTACCATAACTACTACCACCACAACTATTACTACTGCAGTTGCTGCTACTACACATCCCCTTCATCCTCCTCCTCCTCCTCCCCCTCCTCCTACTACTACTACCTCTGCTACTGCTACTACAACTAATACTACTACTACTTCTGCCACTACTTCTACTACTACAACTACTATAGCTCCTACTAGGGCAGTTGCTACTACATCTACTGCTATTACTTCTACAACCACTACTACTTTTCATATTATTATTGTTACATCTAATACTACCACTACCACTACCTCGACTACTACTACAACGACTGCTGCATTTGTTGTAGTTGCTATAACGACTACAACTAGTACTACACTACGGCTCCTACAACTACTCTTACTCCTATGCCTACTCCTACTATAGCTACTACTACTACTACTAATACTACTACTACTCCTACAACAACAACAACAACAACAACAATAACTACTACTACTACTACTCCTACTCCTGCCCCTGCTACTACGATTGCTACTTCTACTCCTACCCTTACTACTATGACTTCATCTAGTACTACTACTACTACTATAACTACTGCTCCTACTACTAATACAACAACTGCTACTACTACTACTTCTATTACGACTACAACGGCTAGTTCTACTACTACTATTACTAATTTAGTTACTACTACAACTAGTACTACTACTACAATTACAACTACTACTACAACCAATACTACTATTAATACTACTACTACTTTTGCTGCTGCTACTATTACTACTATTACCACTACTACTACAGCTGCAACTACTATTACTAGTACAGCCTCTACTACTACTTCCATTGTTACTACTACTAATACTCGTACTCATACTACTACTACTACTATTGCTGCTGCTACTGCTACTTCTGCTACATTTGACACTATTATTTCTATGACTCCTACTACTGCTACAACTACTAATCCTACTACTACTATTGCTATAGCTACTACTATAGCAACAACTGCTACTTCTACTACTGCTCCTACTATTGCTACTTCTACTACTACTAATCAAGCATTATTGCCACTATGGTTGCTACTACTACGACCATCGCTTTTACTACTACTACTGCTTCTACTACTACTTCTACTGCAGCTTCTTCCACTACTGCTTCTTCTACTGCTACTGCTAACACTACAACTTCTACTACTACTTTTCCTACTACTACTAGAGCTACCACTACCACTACTGGTGTCGCCACCATAACTACTACTTTTACCACTGCGGCCACCAACACTACTACTACTACAACAACAACAACAACAACAACAACAACAACAACAACAACCACAACAACTACTATTACTATAGCCAATACTACTACCCATACTTCTACTACTACTACTACCATTGCTGCTACTACTACCACTACTCCTACTATTACTACTACTACTACTACAACTATTACTTATGCTAGTACAACAACTATGACTACCGCTACCACTTCTACTTCTACACTACGACTACTAGTTCTACTACTACTACTATTGTGACTTCTGTTACTACTCATACAGTTACAACTACTACTGGTACTACTACTATTACTACTGCTGCTACGACTAGTACTTCTAGAACTACTACTACTACTACTGCTGCTACTACTACTACTGCTGCATCTACTACTACTACTACTGCAACTACTACTACCACTATTACAACTATTACTACTTCTATTGCTATTCTTACTACAACTACTACTACTGCACCTACTGCTACTACTCCTACCACTTCTCCTACGACTTCTGCAACTACTACCTTAAGTACTACTGGTACTACTTCTACTACTACTTATACTACTACTACAACTACTACTTCTGTAATTGCTACTATTTCTACTGCTATTGCTACTACTGCTGCTACTGTCGCTACTACTACTGCTGCTGCTGCTAGTACTGCAACTGCTACAGCTACTACTATAACTTCTACTACAACTTCGAATACTACGACAACAGCTGCTACTACTACAATAACTACTACAAGTACTACTGTTGTTGCTACTGCTACTATGACTCCTCCTCCTCCTCCTACTACTACAACTACTATAACTTTTACCGCTAGTATTACTATTACTACTGCAACTACTTATACTACACCTACAACTACTACAGCTGCAACTACTGCAACAGCTACAACTATTACCTCAACTATGGTTGCTACTGCTACTGCACTACTACTACTACTACTACAACTACCTCTGAGATTACTAGCTCTGCTACTTCCACTACACCAATACTACTGCTGCTACTACTACTGCTACTACTTCTACTACCACTACTTTTATTACTACTACTACTAGTACTACTTCTACTACTTTCACGACTATTACAACTACTACTACTACTGTTGCTACTATTATTAATGCTACTATTGCTACTACTACTACTACCACCACCACCACTACTTCTACTACTACTACAAGTACTATCACTACTTCTGCAACTACTACTATAACCACCATAGCTACTATTAACACTACTAATATTACTACGACAATGACTATTACTAACACTGCTTCTACTACTAATACTACTGCTACTACTACTGCTACTACTACTGCTACTACTGCTACTACTACTACTCCTACTACTACTACCACTACTGTAATAATAGTTACTACTATTACTATAATTTCTACTATGCCTACTTTGACTATTGCAATTGGCACTTCTGCTAGTACCTCACATACTCATATTCGTAGCGCTACTAGTACTACTACCCATACCACTACTACTACACTAACTCATACTACTACTCCTACTCCAACTCCTACTACTACTACTATGACTACTACAACAACAACTACTACCATTTCTACTACTACTACTGCTATTATTTGTATAATTCCTACCACTGCTATTACTACAGCTACTACTTCTACTACTACTGCTGCTACTACTACAACTATTACATCTGTTACTAGTATAATTACTACGAATACTATTACCACTGCAACTATTATTGCTCCTATTACTAATACTACTACTACTTCTACTCCTACTCGAGATCCAGCCCCTATAACTACTACTCTAACTCATATGTCTGCTACTGCTGCTCTAACTCCTACTAGTACTACTACTACTACCACTACCACTACCACTACCACTACTACTACAACGGCTGTAGCTACTACAACTATTATTGTTGTTGTCGCTTCTACTATAGCTACAGCAACTACTACTAATAATGCTACTACTAGTGCTACTGCTGCTAATTCTATTACAACTACAATAACTACTACTACTAATACTACTACTCCTACTCCTACTTCTACTACTACTACTATAATTACTCTGGCTACAACTTCTATAACAACTTCCACTACTACTACACTTCCTCTAATTCCTACTGATACTTCTAATCCAACTACTACTACTAATAATCCTATAACTACTACACCTACTACTACTAATCCTACTCCTACTCCTACTCGTACTGCTCCTCCTCCTCCTCCAACTACTACAACTGCTGCTGCTGCTACAACCACTACTACTGCTACACCTAATACTGCTGCTGCTACTACTACTGCTACTACTACTACTACTACTATTCCTACTAAAAACTACAAAATTTTCCTCCAACTACTACTGTTGCTGCTGCTGCTACACTTACTGCAACTGCTACTACCGCTGCTGCTACTACTACTACTACTACTACTACTACTACTATTACTACTACTACTACTACTACTACTACTACTACTACTCTACTACTACTACTACTACTACTACTATTACTACTACTACTACTATTAAGACTACTACTACTACTACTACTACTACTACTACTACTACTACTACTACTACTACTACGACTACTACTGCTACTACTGCCACCATTCCTATTACCTACAACTTCCACCTCCAACTACTACTTCTATTGCTATTGCTATAGCTACTACCAATGCCACTACTGCCGCTACACCTATGACTGCTACTACTACTACTACCATTCCTAATACAACTTCAACTCTTACTACAACTACTACCATGAAAACTATTACCACTACAACAATTGCTACTACTACTTCTGCT
>RXID01011122.1:52500-54422 GCA_005019695.1 Trichopus zeylanicus subsp. travancoricus | reverse complement strand
ACTACTACTACTACTACTACTACTACTACTACTACTACTACTACTACTACTACTACAAGTGCTACTACTGCTACTACTACTACTACTACTACTAATACGACTACTACTACTGCTACTAGTACTACTAGCACTCTTATTACTGCAAATACAACAACTACTACAACTACTACTAGTACTATTACTAGTATGATAACTACTACTACTAGTACACTACTACTACAGCTATTACTACTACTCAAATAACTACTAGTCCTACTACTACTCTTACTACTAGTAGTAGTACTACTGCTGCTAACACTACTACTACTACTACTTGTAGTATTACTGCTACAGCTACTAGAACTTTTGTTGCTACCACTACTCCTGCTACTTCTCCGATTACTGCTACTACTACATCTACGAATTCTACTACAACAACTAACACTTCTACTAGAACTACAACTATTACTCCTTCTACTACTTTCACTACTACTACTACTACAATAACAATAATAACTCCTCCTACTACTACTACTTCTACTAGTTCTCCTACTACTACTACTACTACTGCTGCTACTTATACTACTACTACTACCACTACTACTATTATTACTACTACCACAATGATTACTACTTCTATTACGAGCACTATGACTACTACTACTCCTCCTCCTCCTCCTCCAACTATTACTATTCCTAGTAGTAGTACTACTACTGCTACTCTTACTAATACTACTACTAGAAAAACTACTACTCCTACTGATACTCCAACTCCTACACCTACTTCTATTACTGCTACTATTACTACTACTACTACTATTACTACTACTACTACGGCTACTACTACTGCACTACTACAGCAAGTGCTGTTACTAGTACTACTACTGCTGCTGCTGCTGCTGCTGCTCCTACTATTACTACTACTACTACTACTACTACTACTATTGCTGCTACTACTGGTACAACTTCAACAACTATTACTACAGCTGCTGTTGCTGTGCTACTCCTACAATAACAACTACTGCTCTACCACTACTGCTACCATGACTACTATTGGTACTACTACTATTACTACTACTACTGCGACTGTTACTACTAATGTTGCTACTACTATTGCTAATACTACTACTACTACTACTACTACTTCTACTACTGTTGCTAATACTACTACTACTACTACTCCTACTACTTCTACTACATCTACTACTACAACTATTACTACTGCCTCTAGTACAGTAACTGCTACTGCTGATGCTACAATTCCTATTGTGACTACTACTAATAATATTGATACTACTATTGCTGCTTCTACTACTGCCTAGGCTGCTGCCACTATTTTTGCTACTACAACTATAACTACTCCTATTACTACTATTAGTACTACTAGTACTACTACTTCTACTACCTCGCAAACTGCTACTACTACTCCTACTACTACAACTGCTATCACTACTACTACTGCTACAAATACAATGAGTATGACTACTATTATTGCTACTTCTACTAATAGTATAGCTATAATTGGACTAGTACTACTACTGCTACCACTACTACTAATATTACTACTACTTCTCCTACAACTACCACTACTGCTATTGCTACTACTATGACTACACCTAGTACTACTAATAGTCCTACCACTTCTACTACTATGACTGCTACCACCATGACCACTACTAATACTTCTTGTGCTACTACAACTACTGCTACTGCTGCTACTCTAGCTCTCCCACTCCTACTACTACTGCTACTACTACTAATACTTATATTACTATGACTACTGCTTATACAACTATGACTAATACGACTACTACTATTATGACAATAACAACTATGAGAATTGCGACTACTATGACTAATGCTACTACTGCTACCACTACTACTGCTAGTTCTACTATTATTACTACTACTCCTGGTACAACTACTTCTGTTGCAACTAATGA
>RXID01011122.1:0-50000 GCA_005019695.1 Trichopus zeylanicus subsp. travancoricus | reverse complement strand
AGTAGAGGCTGGAGCCGGAGTCGGAGTAGTAGTTGTTGTTGTTTTTGTTGTAGTAGTAGTATTAGTTATAGTAGTAAGAGTAGGAGTAGGAGTAATAGTAATTAGAGTAGTGGTAGTAGCAGTAGGAATTGCAGTAGAAGTAGAAGCAGTTGTACTAGTAATAGAATTAGTAGTAGTAGTAGCAGCGGCAATACTAGTAGTAGTAGAAGTAGTAGTAGTACAAGTAGTAGGAGGAGCAGCAATAGGAGTTCTAGTGGTAATAGTTGCAACAGTAGTAATAAAAGAAGCAATAGTAGTAGGAGTAGTAATAGTTGTAGCAATTGTAATTGTCAGAGGAGTGGTAGGAGTAAGAGTTGGAGTAGAAGTGGCAGTATTAGTTGTAGTAGTTACAGTACAAGTAGAGTAGTAGTAGTAGCAGTAGTAGGAGTAGGAGTAGTTGTAACAGTAGCAGGAGTAGGAGTTGTAGTAGTAGTAGGAGGAGGAGGAGGAGGAATAGCAGTAGTAGTATGTATAGGAGTAGGAGTACAAGTGGTAATAAGAGTAGCAGCAGTAGTAACAATAGTAGTACTAGTAGGAGTGGTTGTAATAGAAGTAGTTGGAGTAGTAGTAGTAGGCCCAATAGCGGCAATAGTAGCAGTAGCAGCAGTAGATGTAGCAGTAGCAGTAGCACTAGTAGTAGTAGTAGTAGCAGCAGCAGCAGTAGTAGTTGTAGTAGTAGTGTATTAGTAGTGTAGTAGTAGTAGTAGCAGTTGTTTTAGAGGTAGTAGGAGTAGTAGTAGTTGTAGAAGCAGCAGCAGTAGTAGATGTAGTAGTAGTCACAGTGGTAGTAGTATTAGTAGTAGCAGTAGTAGTAGTTGCAATATTGGTCGTAGTCGTTGCTGTAGTAGTGATGTAGCAGCAGTAACAGTAGTAGTAGTGGTGGAGGTAGTTGTAGTAGTGGTAATAGTAGTAGCGATAGTAATAGTACTAGCAATAGTAGTTGTAGTAGTTTTCATAATGGTAGCAATAGATGGAGTAGTAGTTGTAGAAGTAGTAGTAGTAGCAGCAGTAGTAGTAATAGTAGCACTAGTTGTTGAAATAGTAGTAGCAGTAGTAGTTGGAGTAGTGGTAGTAGAAGTCGAAGTAGTAGTAGGAGTAGTAGTAGAAGTAGTTATAGTAATAGTAGTAATTGTAGTAGTAGTAGTAGTAGTAGTAACAGTAGCAACAGCAGTAGTAGTAGTAATAGTAGTAGTAGAAGTAGCAATAGTAGTATTAGTAGATTGAGTAGCAGTAGGAGTAGAAATAGTAGTGATAATATTAAGAGTAGTAGCAGGTGTCATTGTAGTAGAAGTGGTATTAGCAATAGTAGTAGTAGCAGTGGTAGTAATAGTAGCAATAGTAGAGTAGTAGTAGTAACAGAAGTAGTAGGAGTAGTTGTTATAATTGTAGTAGCAGCAATAGTAGTAGTAGACGTAGTAGTAGTAGACGTTGTAGTAGTAGTAGGAGGAGCTGTAGTAGTAGTAGTAATAATAATAATAGTAGTAATAGTAATAGTCGTAGTAGTAGGAGTTACAGTAGTAGCAACAGCAATAGTAGTAGTAGTGGAAGTAGTAGCAGTAGTAGTAGTAGTTATATTTGTAGTAGTAGTAGTAGTAGCAGCAGCAGTAGTAGCAGCAGCAGCAGTAGCAGCAGCAGCAGTAGCAGTAGTGCTGGTTGTAGTAGTAGTAGTAGCAGCAGCAGCAGTAGTAGTTATTGTGGTAGTAGTAGTAGTAATAGCAGTAGTAGAAGTAGTAGTAGTAGCAGCAGTAGCAATAGTAGTTATTGTGGTAGTAGTAGTAGTAATAGCAGTAGTAGAAGTAGTAATAGTTGAAGAAGAAGTAGTAGTAGTAGTAGTAGTCATTAGAGTAGGTTTAGGAGTAGGAGTAGTAGTAGTAGTAATAATAATAATTGGAGTTGTAGTAGTAGTAGTTGGAGTAGCAGTAGGTGTAGCAATAAAAGTAGTCACAGTAGTATCAGTAATAGTAGAAGATATAGTAGTATTAGGAGGAGGAGGAGTAGTAGTAGTAAGAGCAGAAGTTACAGAAATAGTAGTAGTAGTATATTAATATTATGAGGAGTAGTAGTGGTAGCATTAGTAGTAGTAGTAGTTATTGTTGTTGTTGTAGTAGTAGTAGTAATAGTAGTAGTTGTTGTAGTAGTAGTTGCATTAATAATAGTAGCATTAGTGGTAGTAGTGGTCGTATGAGTTGTAGTTGTAGTAATAGCAGTGGTAATAGGAGCAATAGTTGAAATAGCGCCAATTGCAAAAGTAGCATTAGTTGTAGTAGTAGTGGTAGTAATCGTAGTAGTAGCAACATTAGTAGGAGTAATAATAACAGAAGTCGGACTAGTGGTAGTAGCAGTAGTAGTAGGAGGAGAAGTAGTAGTTGTGCCAGCTTAAGCAGTAGCAGAAATAGCAGTCGTAACAGTTGGAGAAGAAGTAGGTATAACAGTAGTAGTAGCGGTAGCAATAATAGTAGCAGCTGCAGCAGCAGTAGAGTATTAGCAGTAGTAGTAGTAGCAGTAGTAGTAGCAGCAACAACAGTAGTTGTAGCAGTAGAAGTAGTAGTAATAGTAGTAGTGGTAGAATAAGTATTACTAGTATTAGTAATAGTAGTAGCAACAGTAGTGGAGCAATAGTACGATGATCGTAGTAGCGATAGTAGTAGTAGAAGTACTACGAGTAGTAGTAGTAATAGTAGTAATAGCAGTAGTAGTAGTAGTTGGATTAGTAGTAGCAGTTGTAGTGTAGTAGTAGCAGTAGTAGTAGCAGTAGTAGAGGTTTTAGTAGTAGTAGTAGCAGTTGTAATAATAGTTCTAGTAGTAGTTGTAGTAGTTGTAGTTGTAGTGGTTGTCTTTGTAGTAGAGGTTGGAGTAGAAGTAGTAGTAGCAGTAGTAGCAGTAATAATAGAAGCAGCAACAGTAGTAGTAATAATAGAAGCAGCAGCAACAATAGTAGTAGTATTAGTAGTCATTGTCATAGTATAAGTAGTAGTAGTGGTAGTAGTAAAAGTAGTAGTAGTAGTAATAGTAGCAGTAGATGTAGTGGTTGTCATAGTAGAAATAGTAGTTGTAGAAGTAGTGGTAATAGTAGTAGAAGCAGCAGTACTAGTAGAAGTAGTATTAGTCATAGGTGTACAAGTAAGGGTGGGAGTTGGAGTAGTAGTAGTAGTAGTATTAGCAATAATACGAGTAGGAGTATGAGTATGAGTAGTAGTAGCAATAGTAGGACTCAGAGTAGTAGTAGTAGTGACAGGAGCCGGAGTAGGAGTAGTAGTAGTAGTATTAGTAGTAGTACGAGTAGGTGTATGAGTATGAGTAGTAGTAGCAATAGTAGGAGTAGTAGTAGTAGCAGTTGTAGTAGTAGTATTAGCAGTAGTACGAGTAGGAGGATGAGTATGGGTAGTAGTAGCAATAGTAGGCGTCGGAGTAGTAGTAGTAGTGGCAGGAGCCGGAGTAGGAGTAGTAGTAGTAGTTGTTGTTGTAGTTGTAGTAGTAGTAGTAGTTGTTGTTGTAGTAGCAGTAGTATTAGTTGTAGTAGTATTTGTAGTAGTAGTAAGAGTAGGAGTAGGAGTAATAGTAATTGGAGCAGTGGTAATAGTAGTAGTAGTAGGAGTAGCAGTAGCAGTAGGAATTGGAGTAGAAGTAGTAGTAGTTGTACTACTAATAGAATTAGTTGTAGTAGTAGTAGCAGTGGCAATAGTAGTAGTTGTAGTAGTAGTACTAGTAGCAGCAATATGAGTTGTAATGGTAATTGTAGTAATAGTAGTAATAGAAGTAGCAATAGAAGTAGTAGTGGTAGCAGAAGTAGAAGTAGTAGCAGTAGTAGTAGGAGGGGAAGGAGTTGTGGTAGAAGTGGCAATATGAGTTGTAACAGTTATAGTACAAGTAGGAGTAGTAGTAGTAGCAGTAGCAAGAGTAGAAGCAGTAGCAGCAGTAGCAGCAGTAGCAGTAGAAGTAGTAGTATGAAGAGGAGCTATAGTAGTAGTAGTAGTAGTATGAAGAGGAGCTATAGTAGTAGTAGTAGTCATAGGAGTAGGAGTACGAGTGGTAATAAGAGTAGCAGTAGTAGTAATAGTAGTAGTAGCAGGACTGGCCTTAATAGAAGTTATTGGAGTAGTAGGAGTAGTGGGCGAAGTTGCGTAAGCAGCAGTAGTTGTAGCAGTACTAACAGTAGAGGTCGTAGTTACAGTCGGAGTACTAGTAGTAGTTGTAAGAGTGGTAGTAGCACTACTAGGAGTTGCAGTAGAAATTGTAGTAGTAGTAGTAGAAGTAGTAGTATTTTGTATAGTAGTAGCTGTAGGAGTTGGAGTTGGATTAGTGCTAGCAGCAGTAGTAGTAGCAGTAGTAGTAGTAGTCATAGTAGTAGTAGTACGAGTAGCAATAGTAGTAGAAGTATCAGAGGTCGCAGCGGAAGCATTAGTAGCAGCAGCAGTAGCAGCAGCAGTAGTAATAGAAGTAGAAGTAAAGGTTGTAGCAGTAGTAGGAGCAGTAATAGTAGCAAAAGTTGTAGTTGTAGTAGTAGTAATAGTAATAGTAGTAGTAGTAGTAGCAGTAATGGGAATAGTAGTAATTCTAGTAATAGAAGTAATAGTAGGTGTAGTTTTAGGAGTAGCAGTTGGTGTATAAGTAGTAGCAGTAGGAGTAGCACTACTAGTGGTAGTAGTAGTAGTAGTAGTAGTAGTAGTAGTAGTAGTAGTAGTAGTAGTAGTAGTAGGAGGAGGAGGAGGAGGAGGAGGAGGAGGAGGAGGAGGAGTAGCAGTAGAAGCAATAGTGGTACTAGTAGTAGTATAGTAGCAGTTGCAGTAGTAGCAGTAGTAGTAACACTTGTAGGAGTAGTAGTAGTACTAGTAGTAGCTGTAGCAGTAGTTGTAATAGTAGTTGTAGGAGTAGTAATACAAATAGTAGTAGTAGTAGTAGTGGCGGTGGTAATTGTAGTAGTAATAGGAGTAGGTGTAGGTGTTGGGGTAGTAGTAGGAGCAGTAGCAGTAGTAATAATAGTAGTCAAAAAAGTAGTAGTAGTAGTAGTCGAACTAGTAGGAGTAGCAATAGAAATAGTAACACTAGTAGTAGTAAAAGCAGCAGAAGTAGTAGCAATAGCGACAGTAGCCGTAGTTGTAGTAGCAGTAGTAGTAGTATTAGTAGTAGTAATTGCAATAGTAGGAGTAGTAGGTGTAGAAGAAGTAGTAGTAGTAGTAAAAGTAGAAAAAAAAAGTAGTACCAATAGTAGTAGTAATTGTAGTAGTAGTAGTAGTAGTGTTTGTAGTAATAGGTGTAGTAGTAGTAGTGCTAGTTGTAGCAATAGTGGTAGTAGTTGAAGTTGCATTAGTAGCATTAGCAATAGTAGTAGTAGTACTAGTTGTAGTAGTAGTAGTTGTTGTTCTAGTATTAGTTGAAGTACAAGTGGTAGTTGTAGTAGTAGTAGAAGTAGTCGTTGTTGTAATAGAAGCAGGAGTAGTAGCAGTAGTAGTTGGTGTTTCCGTCACAGTAGGAGCAGAATTAGCAATTGTTGTTGTAGTAGTAGTTGCAGAAGTAGTAGCAGTACTAGAAGTAGTAGTAATAGAAGCAGAAGTAATTGTCGTTATTGTGGTAGTATTAGTAGAAGTACTAGTTGTAGTAGTAGAGGTAGTTAGAGTAGTAGAAGTAGTTGAAGTAGAAGTTGTAGTAATAGCAGTGCAAGTAGTAGTAGTAGTGCTAGAGTTAGTAGTCATAATAGGAGTTGGTGTAGGAGTTGGGGTAGAAGTATGATAAATGGTAGTGGTAGCAGTAGTTGTAGTAGCAGGAGTAGTGGTAATAGTAGTAGCAATTGCAGTACAAGCAGCTGCAGTAGTAGTAGCAGTATTAGAAGTAGTTGTAGTAGTAGAATTAGTAGTAATAGTAGCAATAGTAAGAGTGGGAGTAGTAGCGGCAACAGTAGTAGCAGTAGTATTGCTACTACTGCTACTACTAATGCTACTACTTCTACTGCAACTACTACTAGTATTACTAGTACTACTACTACTATTACTTAACTGCTACAACTTCTACTCCTACTGCTGCTCCTCATACACTTACCACAACTACTACTATTACTAACACTACTACTACGATTACTACT
Organism: Trichopus zeylanicus subsp. travancoricus; assembly: GCA_005019695.1. NCBI lineage: Eukaryota > Viridiplantae > Streptophyta > Magnoliopsida > Dioscoreales > Dioscoreaceae > Trichopus > Trichopus zeylanicus. The sequence continues at coordinate 43,885 of RXID01011122.1, read as the reverse complement.
ACTACTACAATTAATACTACTACTATTATTTCAATTACTGCTACTACTACTACTATAACTATTACTACAATTACTAGTACTACTACTACTTCGACTTCTACTAGTACGACTACTACCGTTGCTGCCGCTAATGCTGCTACTTCTGCTACTACTATTACTAATGCTGCTACTATTATTGCTACTGCGACTGCTACGATTGTTGCTGTGACTACTGCCACGACTACGAGGGCTGTTGCAGGTTCTACTACTACTACTACTACGACTGCTACTACAACAACTATTACTACTGCAGCTGCTACTACTACAACTACTACTCTTACGGCTACTACTATTATTGCTAACACTAGTACCACTGTAGCTGCTACTACTACTATTATTGCTAACACTAGTACCACTGTAGCTGCTACTACTACTACTACAACAACTACTACTACTACTACTACTGCGGCTACTTCTACAACTACTACTACTGCTGCTAGTACTATTACTACTACTACTACTACTACTAATGCTACTGCTACTACTGCAACTACTACTACTATTGCTACTACTTCTACTACTACTACTATTACTTCTTATGCTACTATTTCTGCTACTCCTCCTATTACTACTTCTTATGCTACTACTTCTGCAACTCCTACTACTACTACTACTACTATTGCTACTACCACTACTACAAATAACTACAACTATAGCTGCTGCTACTATTGGTACTGCTACTTCTACTACTGCTACTGTTACTATTACTACTGCTACTACTACAATAACAACAACTGCTATTGCTGCTACTGTTGCAACTACTGTTGCTACTACTACCACAACTATTGTCACTACAACTGCTAATAGTACTTTTGTTGCTGCTACTGCTTCTATTGTTGTAGCTACTGCCATTACTACTACAATTACTAACACTACCACTGCTACTTCTACTAGTACTACTGCTACTACTTGTATTACTACAACTATTACCACAGCTGTTCCGACTGCTACTATTGCTACTGCCACAAATACTATTACTACTGTAGCTGCTGCTGCTCCTGCTGCAAGTAGTAATATTACTACTACTACTACTACTGCCACGACTCCTACTACTACTTCCACTACGATTGCTACTACTACTACTACTACTGCTACTATTACTACTATAGATACTACTATTACTACTATTGCTGCTAATGGTACTTCTACAACTACTCCTATAGCTACTAGTTTTACTACTAGTACTACTCCTATAACTACAGCAACTACTACTACTACTTCTCCTACAATTACCGCTACTGCTACAACTACTGTTACTGCTAGTATTACAACAACAATAACAACTGCGACTACTATTGCTGCTGCCGCTTCTGCTGCTACTACCACAACTACTATTACTACTACTAGTGCTACTACTACTAATACAACTACAACTACTATTATTGCTACCCTAATTACTTCTTATACTACTACTACATGTCCTACAACTATTTCTACTCCTACTATTGCTTTTATTACTATTGCTATTACTACTAACGATGCTAACACTTCTACTACTACTTCTACTACTTTTATTGCTTCTACGACTACAACCACCACTACTACTACTACTACTGATACCACAAATACTACTACTACAACAACAACAACAACTACTGCTACTATTACTACTATAGCTACTCATAGTACTACTAGAATTACATCTACTACTACTACTACTAATACTTCTACAACTATAGCAACAACAAGTAGTAGCAACAACAAGTAGTAGCAACAACAACTACTACTGCTGCTACTGTTACTTCTGCTACAACTACTGCTACTACTACTAGTACTACTACAACAACTACTACTAGAACTTTTGCTACTACTACTACTACTGCTACTACTACCACTACCACTACAATTACTACTGCTACTACAGCGACTACTAATACTACTGCTATTGCTAATGCAGCTTCTACTACTACCATTACTAGGGCGGCTACTGCTTCTACTACTACTGCTACTACTGCCTTTACTATGGCGGCTATTGTTGCTATTACTTCCAGTACTGCGACTACTATTACAACTATTACTACTACTACAACTACTACTGTTGTTGCGACTATGGGTACGACTACTGTTACTTCAACCACAACTGTTACTACTGACACTACTGCTACTGCAATACAACTACCCCTACTACTACTGCTACAGCTGCTAGTACTACTACGGCTGCTACTACTACTACTGCTATTCTTATTACTACTATTAATACTAGTACTAGTACTTCTACTACAGCGGCTACTGCTACTGGTACTGCTTCTACTAGTACTCTTGTTGCTACTACTACTGCTACCGCAAGTGCATTTGCTACTGCTATGACTACCACTACGGCCGCTACTACTGCTACTACTACTACTGCGGCTAGTACTACTACTACTACTATTGCTGCAACTACAACTACTACTCCTAGTACTACTCCTACTCCTACTAATGCTGCTGTTGCTCCCTCAGCTACTACTACCAAAACTGCTACTACTACTGGTACTAATACTACTACAGCTTCTATAACTATCACTATTAGTACAACAACTACTACTATTGCAACAGCTACTACTATTACTATTACTACTGCTACTAGTACCACTGCTACGGCAACCACTACTTCTATTACTACTTCGACTACTACTACGGCTAATGTTACTATCACTTCAACTTCGACTGCTACTACTATTACTACTACTATTACTACTTCGACTACTACTACGGCTAATGTTACTATCACTTCAACTTCTACTGCTACTACTATTACTACTACTATTGTTGCCACTATTTCTGCTACAACCACTGCTAAGGCGGCACCAGCGACTACTACTACGGCTATGATTGCTACTGCAACTTCTACTACTACTATAACAACTACAGCTACTACTACTAATACTGCAGCTACTACTACTACTCCTACTACTACTATTAATACTACTTCTACATTTACTACTACTAATGCTACTACTACTATCTATACTACTACTACTGATGTTGCTACTATTGCTACTTTGCAACCGCTACTATTATTACTACTACAACTGCTAGTACTTCTATTACTACTACTTCTGCTACTACTACTACTACAACTACTACTGCTTCAACTACTACTACTACTGCTGCTATTGCTACTACTACTACTACTCATGCTACTGTTGCTACTAACTGCTACAACTACTACTTCTACTACTACTACTTCTACTACAGCTGCTACGATTGCCCCTACCACTACTACTACTACTGTTACAACAGCCACTACTACCACTACTACTCTTAACTACAACAACTACCACTACAACTACAGCTATTACTGCTGCTAATTGTACTACTACTACCGCTACTACTACCACAGCTACTAAAGCTTCTACTACTACTTGTACAACTACTACTAACACTAATACATTTGCTACTGCTACTACTGCAATAACTGTTACTATTGCAACTACTGCTGCTACTGCAACTACTACTGCAACCACTTCAACTAGTTTTGCTACTACTATGACTACAACTACTACTATGACCACTACTACTACTAATATTTCTATTACTACTAATATCACTACTACTACAACTACAATTGCTACCACTACTCAGATTACTACTAGCGCTACAATTGCTGCTACTACTACTAGAACTATTGCTGCAGCTACTATTGCTACCATAGCTACTACTACTACAATGTCTACTACTACAGTGAATGCTGTTACTACAGCTACTACTACTACTTCTGCAGTAGATACTAGTGCCACTGCTAGTACAATTACTACCACAACTGCTACTACTTCTATTACTATTGCTACTACGACTACTATTACTACAACTGCTACTACTAGTACTACTACTACTATTATTGCCACTACTAGTACTACTACTACCACTACTACTATTATTACTACCACTATTACTACTATTACTTCTACTACTACTTCTACTTATACTACTACTACTACTACTATAACAATTACTACTACCACAACTATTACTACTATTACTACTATTGCTACTTCTACTACTACTACTACTACTACCACCACCACTACTACTACTACTATTATTACTACAACTTCTCCTACAATAACAACCACTACTACTTCTCCGACTGCTACTACATCTCCTACTACCGCTAGTGCTATTACTACTTCTGCTACAACAACTAATACTACTACTACAGCTACTGCTCCTACTGCAACTACTAATACAGCTATTACTACTACTACTACTATTACTACTACTACAGTTACTACCACTAGTACTACTACTGCTACTACTACTGCTACTACTATTAGTAGTGCTACAACTAATTGTACTACTTATACATCTACTTTTATAATAACTACTACTACTACTACTACAACTTCTCATACAACAATAGGTACTACTATACTACTTATCCGACAATTACTACAACCGCTACTGCTACTACTACTGCTACAACTACTACTACTACCACTACTATTACTGCTACTACCACTACTGCTACGACTACTATTGCTACTACAACTACTACTAGAACCACTACTTGTACTATTCTTACTACTACTATTGCTACTACTACTATAATTACTACAACTTCTGCTACAATAACAATAACTTCTGCTACTACAACAGCTACAACATCTCCTACAATAACTTCTCCTTCGACTACTACTACTACTCCTACTGCTAGTGCTACAACTACTAATACTACTAGTACTACTACTGCTACAGCTGCTACTATTACTTCAACTACTACTGCTACTGCCATTGCTACTACTACTACATCTCCTACTTTTAGTACAACTGCTACTACAAGTACAAATACTACTATTACTACTACTGCTACTATTACTACTACTCTTACTAGTAATATTTTTGCTACAGCTATTGCTACTACTACTATTTCTATTACTACTATTACTACTACTACTACTTCTACATCTACTACTACGATTACTACGACTGCTACTACAACTATTACTACTATTGTTACTACTACTGCAACTACAATTATTACTACTAATGCTACTTCTACTACTACCACTACTATTGCTACTACTGCTACTGCTACTACACTAACTAAAACAACTTCTCCGCTAATAACAACAACAACAAGTACTACTGCTGCTAGTGCTACAACTATAAATACTACTACTAGTACTTCTACTACTTCTGCTACTACTGCTACTACAACTGCAACTACTGCTAGTACTACTACTACCACTACTTCTACTACTACTACAACTACTACAACTACTACTCCTGTTGCAACTACTAATACTACTACTGCAACTACTACTTCACCTATTACTACTAATACTAATGTGATTACTACTGCTACTATAACTACTACTACTATCCTACTACTACTACTACTAACTCTACTGTTGCCACTAATACTGCTACCATAGCTACTGCTCTCCAACTAGTGCTATTACTGCTACAGTTGCTGCTAATGTACTATTACTACCACTACTACTCCTAGTCCTACTACTATTACTTCGACTACTACTTCAACTACTACTTCTACTAATCCTACTACATCTATTACTACTACTACTACTACTACCACTAGTTCTACTTCTACTAGTACTACTACAACAACTGCTGCTGCCATTGCTAGTACTATTACTAATACTACTGCTGCGACTACTACTATGGCTACGAGTGTTGCAGCTACTTCTACTACTACTACTGCAACTATTGTTCTTACTGCTACTATTACTACTGCTACTACTACTGTTCCTACAACTACTGCTATTTCAACTAATGCTACTATTATTGTTGCTACTATAACAACTACTACTACTGTAGCTACCACTACTACTGCAACTACTGCTACTATTACAACTACTTCTATAACGACCGGTACAACTTGTATTGCTACTACTTCAGCTAATACAACTACTATCACTACCACTGCTACGACGACTACTACAACTAAGTACTACTACTACTACTACTACTACTGCAACTACTGCTACTACTACTACCTCTACAACTGCTACTGCTACCACTAACAACTACTATTACTTCTACTGCTACTATTGCTTCTATTACTACTACTACTACTATAACAACTACTATGACTGGTGCAACTACCACTGCTGCTACAACTTTTGCTACTACTACCACTGCTGTTGCTACTACTATTACTAATACTACTACTATTGGTCCTACTACTACTACTACAGTAGCTGCTGGTTCCAAAATTCTATAACTACTACTACTACTACCGCTACTACTGCTACGATTGCTGCTACTAATACTACGACTACTACTACTACTGCTTGTACTACTACTACTAAAATTGTAGCTACTGCTCTTACTACTATAACTAGTAATACTTCTAGTAGTAATGCTTTCGCTAGAAATTCAACTTCTAATACTACTACAAATACTACTACCGCTATTGCTTCTACTACTACTAATATGGCTACTATCACTGCTACTTCAACTACTACTACTACTAGGTCTACTACTACTTCTATTACAAGTTCTACTACTACTGCTGCTAATACTACTACTACTATTATTATTTCTACTACTACTAATGCTACTAGTTCTAATACTACAACTAGTACTACTACTACTTCTTCTGCTACTATTAGTACACCCATTACTAATATTGTTACTACTGCTACTACTATTGTTGCTACAACAACAACAACAACTACTACTACTATTAATACTACTACAACTGCTCCTACACTGCTAATACCCCTACTACTGCAACTACAACACATGCTACTACTTCCACTATACTACAGCTTCCACTGCTACTACCACCACTACTATTAACACTAATACTTCTGCTACTGCTACTATTGCTACTAATGCTCCTGCTGCTACTACTACTACTATTACCACTGTTATTACTACTACAACTACTTCTACTAAATCTGCTACTAATGCGACTACCATTGCTACTTTGACTAATACTACTACCACTGCAACTATAATTGCTACCACTACTCCTATTACTACTAGCACTAGTTTTACTACTATTGAAACTATTGCAACAATTACTATTGATACTACTATAGCTACTTATGGCACAACTAACACGTCTACCACTACTACTACTACTATTGCCACTACTACTACTACTGCTACTGCTACTACTACTACTGTTACTACTACAACTACTACTACTGTGACTATTGCAATTTCTACTACTACTATTGCTACTGCTGCTACTGCTGCAGCTACTCTTACTACTACTAAGATAATTACTACAATAACTACTTCTACTGCTATTGCTACTACTATTACTACTGCTGCTGCAACTACTTCAATTGTAGATACTGCTACTACTACTACTACTACTACTACTATTACTACAACTGCTACTACTAGTATTAGTACTACTATTACGATAACTACTGCTGCTACTACTACTACTATGGCTACTATTATTACTACAACTATTACTACTATTACTAGTACTACTACATTTACTACTGCTAGTACTATTGCTATCACTGGTACTACTACAACTGCTAGTACTATTGCTACTACTGCTGCTACTACTACTTGTACAACTTCTCCTACAATAACAACAACTATAGCTTCTCCAACTGCTACTACTACTCCGATTGCCACTAGTGGTACTACCACTTTTGCTTCTACTACTGCTACTACTACTACTACTATGGCTGCTACTACTATGGCTGCTAGTATAGCTACTTTCACTACTATTACTGCTATTGTTGTTGCTTTTACTGCTGCTACAACTACTATTGCTCCTACTACTACTACTACTTCTTCTACCGCTACTAATACTACTACTTCTACAACTACTTCTACTACAACAACAGCTACTACTACTACTTCTCCTCCTACAACTACAACTACAACTACTACTACCACTTTTACTACAACTACTACTATTGCTACCGCTGCTGCTACTACTACTACTACTACTATTACTACTGCGGCTACTACTAATAGTAGTATTAATACAACTTTTATTATTACTACTACTACTACTACCTATACTAATACTAGTACTACTGGTGCTACAACTGCCACTACTACTACTGCTGCTACTCTGCAATAGCTACTACTATTATTACTACTGCTGCAACAACTGCTACTACTACTACTAGTAGTAGTAGTAATAGCTAGTAGTAGTAATAGCGGTAGTGGTAGTAGTGGTAGTAGTAGTAGTGGTAGTAGTAGTAGTAGTAGTAGTAGTGGTAGTAGTAGTAATATTGGTAGTACTAAAACTATAGGTAGCAGTAATAGTAGTAGTAGCCGTGATAGGAGTAGTAGTAGAAATAGCACCAGCAGTTTTAGTAGCAGTAGTTGTTATAGTAATAGTGGTAGTAGTAGTAACAGTCGTAGTGGTAGTGGTAGTAGTTCTAGTAGCAGCAACAACAGTAATAGAAGCCATTGTAGGAGATGGAGAAGAAGTAGGCATAGTAGTAGGAGAAGTAGGTGTAGTAGTAGGAGTAGCGGTAGCAGCTATAGCAATAACAGCAGTAGTAGTATTAGCAGTAGCAGTAATGGTAGTAGTAGCATTAGTAGCATTAGTAGTAGTAGTAGCAGTAGTATAAGCAATATTAGTAGCAATAGTAGCAGTAGTAATAGTAGTAGTAGTACACGTAGTATTATTTGCAGTAGTAGTAGTAGTAGATCTGCAATTGCAGTAGTAGAAGTTGTAGTAGTAGTAGTAGAAGTAGTAATAGTAGTAGCAGCTGGAGTAGCAGTAGTAGTAGCAGTAGTAGTATTAGTAGGAGTAGCAGTTGCAGCAGTAGCAGCAGCCGCAACAGTAGTAGTAGTAGAAGAAGTTGTATTTGGAGCAATAGTTATAGTAGCTAGAGTAGTAGAATAGTAGTAAGAATAGTAGTAATAGAAGTAGTAGCAGTAGTAGTAGTAGCAATTGTCATACTAGTAGTAGTTGTTGTAATAGGAGTACTAGTAGTGTTGGTAATAGCGGTAGTAGCAGTAGTAGTATTTGTAGTAGCAGCAACAGAATTAGTAGTAGTAGCATCAGTAGTAGTAGTAGTTGTAGCAGTAGTTGTAGTCGTAATAGTTGGAGTAGTTATAGTAACAGTAGTTGTAGTAGTTGTTGTTGTTGTAGAAGTAGCAGACGTAGTAGTAGTAATAGGAGAGGTAGTAGTAGTAGCAGTTTTAGTCATAGTAGAGGTAGTAGTAGTAGTAGAAGTAGTAGCAGTGGTAGTGGTAGTTGTTGCAGCAGTGCTAGAAGTAGCAGCAACAACTGTAGTAGTAGCAATAGTTGTAGAAAATGCGGTACTAGTAGTAATAGTAGTAGTGGTAGTAGAAGCAAGACGAGGAGGAGGAGGAGGAGCAGTAGTAGTTATTGTAGCAGCACCAACAGTAGTAGTAGAAGTGATAATGTTAGTAGTTGTTGTAGTAGTAGTAGCAATAGTAGTTGTCGTAGTAATAGTAGTTGTAGTAGTAGTAGCTGTAGTAGTAGTGGTAGTAGTAGGAGTAGTAGTAGTAGCAGCAGTAGTAGTGGCAGTTGTAATATTTGAAGTAGTAGTAGTAGTAGCAATTGTAGTCACCGTAGTGGAAGTAGTAGTAGTGCCAGTAGTCATAGTTGTTGTATTAGTAGTAGGAGTAGATGTCGTACTATTAGTTATGGTAGTAGCTGTGGTAATAGTAGCAGCTGTAGTAGTTGTCATTCTTGTAGAAGTAGTAGTGGAAGTAGTTGGAGTAGTAGCAATAATAGAAGCAGTAGTAGTAGTGGAAGTAGCAACAGTAGTAGTTGTAGTAGTAGTGTAGTAGTAGGGAAGTAGTTGTAGGAGTAGCAGTCATTGTAGAGGTAGTAGTAGTAGAAGTCATAGTAGTTGTTGTATTAGTAGTAGTAGTAGTAGTTGTTGTAGTAGTCGTAGTAGTTGTTGTCATAGTGGTGTAAATGTAGTAGCAGTTGTAGTTGTGGTAGAGGTAGTGGTAGTAGTGGTAATAGCAGTAGTAATAGCTATACGAGTAGCTGCAATCATGGTAGTAGTAGTTGTCAGAATGGTAGCAATAGACGGAGTAGTAGTTGTAGAAGTCGTAGCAGTAGTAGCAGCAACAACAACAATAGTAGTAGTAGTAGTAGTTTTTGTAGTAATAGCAGTAGTAGCAGTAGTAGTAGTTGTTGTTGTTGTAGTAGAAGTGGCAGGGGTAATGATAGTAGCAACAGTAGTAGGAGTAGTGGTAGTACAAGTCGGAGTAGTAGTAGGAGTAGCAGTAGAAGTAGTTGTAGTAGCAGAAGTAGTAGTAGCAGCAGTAGTACAAGAAAAACTACTACAACTCCAACTGCTACTACTACAATAAAAGCTACAACTACAACTACTACTATTCCCACTACTACTAGTTGTACTACTAATATTACTACGTCTACTACTATTCCAACTCTTGCTCTGACAATAGCTACTACTACTACTACTATTACAATGACTACTACAATTCGTACTCCTACTCCAACTCCTACGGCTACTACAACTACTGCTGCTGCTGCTAGCACTTCTCCAACAACTACAACAACCACTACTACCCCTACTACAACTACGACTACTAGTACTACTATAACTATTATTATCACTACTGCTGCTGCTACTGCTGCTACTACTACTACTAATTCTTCTACTACTACTACTACTACTACCGGTAATACTACTATTACTTCTGCTTTTGCAGCTATTGCTACTATAACTACGAGTACTACTATTACTTCTACTACTAATATTACTGTTGCTGTTACTCCTCCTCCTCCTTCTCCTACTACTACTACTACTTCAACTACAACTCCTACTACTACTATGACTTCTACTACTAATACAACTACTACACCTACTACTACAGTTACTACAACTACAACTACTCTACTATTATTACTACTAGAACTACTAATCCTATTACTACCACTACTCCTACCACCACCACCACGACTACTACTACAACTACTACTATTACTACTACTCCTACCACTACTATTTCAACTACAACTATTGCTACTACTACCCCTCCTCCAACAACTGCTGCTACTATTGCTCCTACTAGTTGCACTACAACTACAACAACTCCAACTCTAACTCCTGCTACTACCCCTACTACTACCACTACTACAACTACATCTAACCCTACTTCAACTCCTACAACTACTCCGACTAATACTACCACTACTGCTACTGTAACAACTACTACTGCTACTAGTGCTGCTATTAATGTTGTTGCTGCTGGTACTTCTGCAACTGCTACATCAACTACTACTACTACTACCACAACTACTACTACTAGTACTAGTACTTCCACTACAACCACCACCACCACTACTACTACTACTACAACCACTCCTACTACTGCTACTACTACTACTACCACAAACCCTACTACTACTCCTACTCCTATTATTACTACTACTCCTACTAGCATGACTACTTCAACAACAACAACTACTACTATTACTATATTACTACTCCTACTACTAATACTACTTTTGCTCCTACTACTAACACTCCAACTACAGCTACTACTGCTACTACTACTAATACTACTGCACGCACTACTACTACAACAACAACAAGAACAACAACAGCAACTACTACTACTCCTAACACACCAACAACTTAAACAACTACTACTCCCACTACTACAACTACTACTAAACTCCTATAATGACTACTACTACTATTACTACCACCACCACTACTACTACCACTATTACTATTACTACAATTACTACTACTTCCACTACTACTACTACTAATCCAACTGCCATTGTTACTACCACTATTCATACTAATAAAACTACACCAAACGCACCTTCTACTACTGCAATAACAACAACAAAAACTACTACTAGTACTACTACTATTACTACTACTGCTGCTGCTGCCACTATTTCTACAACTACTACAACTACTACTATTACTACAACTTCTGCTACTGCTACTCCTACAAAAACTACTACTACTACGAATACTACTACTACTCCTCCTCCTCCTACTACTATTACTACTACTACTACTACAACTACAGCTACTACTATTACTACTACAGCTGCTGCTGCTGCTGCTACTATTATTACTACTGCTACTACTACTACTACTACCAGTACAATTGCTATTACTACAACTCTTACTATTACTGGTACTGCTGCAACTAATACTAACACTACTACTAATACTACTACTACTACTACTACTATTCCTACTCCCACTACTACTACTACTACTACTACTAATGCTACTACTACAATGCCTACTATAATTGCTAGTTCTACTACTACTCCTACTACTACTACTACACCGACTCCAACTACTGCTACTTCAAGTACTACTCCCACTCCAAGTCCTACTTCTATGACTGCTACTACTAATACCACCAGAACTACTACTACTAGAATAACAACAACAACAACTACTACTGCTACAACAACAACTACCACTACTACTACTACTTCTACTACTAGTATAATTGCTACTACTACTACTCCAACTACTATTACTACTAACACTAACATAACTACTATTCCTACGACTACTACTACTACTACAGGTAACACTCCTAAAACTTCAATGACTAGCTACTAATGTTAACACTCGAACAACTTGTATGACTCAACTCCTTCTTCTTCTACTACTACTACTATACTCCTAATACTACTACCACTACTGCAACTATTGCTACTGCTACTACGACTATTACTACAACATCTACTACTACTACAATTACGACTACTCATACTACCACTACAGCACAAACCACCACCACCACTACTACTACAATTACTCATACTAGTATTACTACTCCAAACGCTCATACTATTTACTCTAAAACTACTGCTACTGCTACTGCTACTGTCGGTGCTGTGATATGTACTAACTCCTACTGCTATACTACTTACTACTACTACTATTAGTACTGCTACTACTACAATTGCTACTGCTACTACTACTACCATAGCTACTTTGCTACTACTACTCCTACTACTACTAATAAGACTACTACTACTACTACATCTAATACTACTGTTACTACTACTGCTGCTATTGCTACTACAACAATAACAACTACTACTACTATTGCCACTACGACTACGACTACCACTACTACTACTACAACTGCTGTTGCTGCTGCTGCTGTTGCTACTGCTGCTACTCCTACTACTACTACTTGTACTATTACTACTACTCCTTCTACTAAAACTACAAGAACTACTACAACAACAACTACTACTATTCCTACTACTACTACTACTACTACTATTAGCACAACTACGTCTACTACTATTTCAACTCCTATTCCCAGTACTCCTCCGACTGCTACTCCTACTACTACTACTACTACTACTACTACAACTACAACTATTCCGAATCCTCGAACTCCAACTGCTACTACAACTACAAGTACTACTGCAACCACTACTCCAACAACTCCAACTCCAACTATACTCCTACAACAGCTACAACAACTACTTCTTCTATTTCTATTGTTACTACTACTACTACTACTACTGCTACCACTACTTCAACAACTATAACTCCTAGTACTACTCCTACTATAACTCCTATTACTCTAACTACTGTGACTACTACTAGTATTACCACAACTACAACCACAACTATTACTACTACCACTACTATTACAACAACAACTAGTACTACAACAACAACAACAACAACAACTACTACTACTATTATTAATATTACAACTGCTGCTACTATTACTATAAGAGAAACTACTACCAGGACTGCTACTATTCCGACCACTACTACTAGTACTACTACCACTCCGCCTACTACTACAATTCCTACTCTACTCCAAGTCCTACAGCTACTACAACTACTATTGCTGCTGCTACCAGTTCTCCAACAACTACGACTCCCACTACTATACCTACTAAAACTCCAATTACTACTACTATTATAACTACTATTGTTACTACAGCAACTGCTGCTGCTGCAACTACTACTAATACTACCACTACTACTACTACTACTACCACTAATACTAATATCACTACTGCTGCTGCAACTCCTGCTAGTATAACTACTAGTACTACTAGTACTTATACTACTAATACTACTGCTACTACTACTACTATTACTACTGCTACTGCTACTACTACTACTACTACTTCTACTACTACTACTACTTTAACTAAACCTCCTACGACTACTACAACTTCTACTAGTACAACAACTACTACACCTACTATTACTGTTATCACTACAACGGCTACAACATCTCCTCCAACTACTACTACTACTACTACTACTACTACTACTACTACTACTACTACTACTATTACTACTACTACTGCTATTGTTGCTGCTACTACTGCTGCTACTACTACTACTACTAGAACTACTAATCCTATTGCTAGAACTACTAATCCTATTACTACTACTACTACTACTACTACTACTACTACTACTTCTACTACTACTACTACTACTCCTCCTCCTACCACTACTACTACTACTACTCCTCCTCCTACCACTACTACTATGACTCCTACTAGTAGTGTTACAACTACAACTCCTACTATAACTCCAACTCCGACTCCGACTCTGACTCCTACTACTACTCCTACTACTACCGTTACTACAACTACTATTAATACGACTGCCCCTACTCCAACTCTTACTACTCCTCCGACTAATGCTACTGCAACTACTACTACAACTACTACTACTCCTACTAGTGCTGCTACTAATGCTGCTGCTGTTGGTACTTCTACAACTACTACTTCTACTACTACAACAACTACCATTATTACTAGAACTTCCACTTCAACCACTGCTACTACTACTACTACTACCACTACAAACCTCACTACTACTCCTACTCCTCCTCCTCCTCCTCCTACTACTACTACTACAAACCCTACTACTACTACTCACACTACAACTATTACTGCTACTAGTATTAGTACTATAGCAGCAACAACAACAACAACAACTACTCTTACTATATTACTAATCCTACTACTAATACTACTACTCCTACTGCTACTACTACTCCAAACACTCCTCCTACTACTACTATTGCAACTACTACGAATACTACTGCACCAACTACTACTTCAACTACTACTACTCCCACTGCTACTACTACTACTACTGCTACTACCACTGCAACTACTACTACAACAACAACTACTACTACTATAATTACTGCTACTCCCACTACTAATACTACTACTACTACTGCAACTACTATTACTACTATTCGTACTAATAAAACTACTCCAAACACTCCTACTACTATAACTACTAATATTGCTACAGCTACTACTACTACTCCTCCAAGTACTACTACTACTACTACTAATGCTACTGCTACAGCTAATGTTATAGCAACAACTGCTACTAGGAATACTACTACTACTACTAATCCTACTACTGCTACTACTACTCCTACTCCAACGCGTACTGCTACTATAACTCCTCCTACTACTACTACCCCTACTCCAACTACTACAACTCCTACCGCTACCCCTTGTCCAACTCAAACCACTACTACTGCTACTACAACTAAAGCTACTACTATTACTACCGCTACTCCTACTCCAACTTCTGCTACTACTACTACTGCTACTCCTACGACTACTACTTCTACCACAACTACTTCTACTGCTAGTACAATTGCTACTACTACAACTCCTACTACTACTGGTATTGCTGCAACAAATACTAAAGCTATGACGACTACTACTATGACTACTACAGCTGCTGCTGCTGCTATCCTACTACTACTACTAATACTAATACTACTCCTACTACTATTCCTACTCCTACTACTTTGACTACTACTACTGCTACAACTACTCCTATGACTCCTACGACTACTGCTAGTACTACTCCTACTATAACTCCTACTTCTACTCCTACTCCTACAGCTACTACTACACCTAATCCAACTCCTACTATGCCTAGTACTAGTCCTACTCCAACTCCTACTACCACTACTGCTACTACTAATATCACTACTACTACCACAACAATAACAATAACTACTACAAGTGTTACTACTTCTACTACTTCTACTACTACTACTTCTACTACTAGTGCGATTGCTACTACTACTACTCCAACTACTATAACTACTAATACTAGCACAACAACAACAACAACTACTACTACTAATAACAACCTTCCACCTTCTACTATTACTGCTGCCACAACTACTACTCTTCCTCCTCCTACTACTACTCCTAACACTCCTAAAACTTCTATGAATAGCTACTAATCCTAACACACCTACAACTTGTACAACTACAACTCCCACTACTACCACTACTACTATTACCACTACTACTATTACCACTACTACTACGGCTGTTGCTACTACGAGTACTACTACTACAGCTACAACCACTATAATTATGACTACTCCTGCTACCACAACTACTCAAACCACCAGCACTACTACTACTACTACTACTACTACTACTACTACTACTCATACTAATACCACTACTGCAAACACTCCTACTACTACTAATACTACTACTACTACTACTATTACTACTACTACTACTACTACTACTACTACTACTACTACTACTGCTACTACTACTATTACTACTTCTACTACTACTACTAAGACTACTACTACATTACTATTAGTATAACTACAATTACTACTACTCCTTTTGCTACTGCTACTACTACTACAACAATTAGTACTGCTGCTGCTATTGCTTCGACCACAAGTACTACTACTACTACTACTACTATTTCTGATACTACTACTACTGCTGCTACTACATCTGCTACTAATACAACAACTACTACTGTTATTCATGCTCCTAGTCCTGCTCCTGCTACTGCTCCTACTACTACTGCTGCAAACGCCACTACTACTATTGATCTTGCTTCTCCTGCTACAGATGCTATTGCTATTCCTACAGCTACTACTACTACTAGGACTTCTGCTCCAGCTACTACTACTTCTACTACTACTTCTACTACTACTTCTAGTTTGGCTACTACTGCTCCACTGCCATTACTATTACTATTAGTACTACTATTGGTACTATGGCTTCTACCACTACATCGACTTCTACTACTACTACAACTTCTAATACTGCCACAGCTGCAACTATTGCTACTACTACTCCTATTATCGATAGTACTACACCTACTACTACAACTACTATTAAAACTATTACTATTGCTACTGCCACTGCTACCACTACGACTACTGCTACTACTACAACAACTGCTATTGCTACTATTGCTGTGGCTACAACTGCACTACTACTACAACTACAACAACAACTACTACTATTATTTTTGTTGGTGCTACTACTACTACTGCTCGTACTACTTCTCCTACTCCAACAATTCTTGCTAGTAATACTACTGCTACCCTTGCTACTACAGCTTCTACTACTACTACTACAACAACAATAACTACTACTAGTACTACTACATGTAAAACTACTCCTACTACTAATACTCCTGCTGCTACCACGGCTACTACTAGTACAACTGCTGCTACGACAATTGCTACTACTGCTGCTGCAACAACAACTACTATTACTGCCACTACTACAAGACCAACAACTCCTACTACTACTCCTATTACTACTTCTACTACTACTATGATTTATACTACTACCACTGCTACACCTACTACTGTTGCTACTGTTGCTGCCACTAATACTACTACCACTACGACTACTACTACAACAACAACAACTACTACTACTACTACTATTACTACAACTAGAACTACTACTACTACTACTACCCCTACTCCAACTCCTACCGCCTCTACCCCTCCTACAACTACTACTACCCCTACTCCAACTACTCCAACTCATACTAATGCTGCTACTGCTCCAACTACTACTACTACTACTACTACAACAACAACAACAACAACAAACACTACTACTACTATTACTGCTGCTACTACTACTTCTACTACTACTGCTAAAACTAGTACAATGACTGCTACTGCTGCTATGACTCCTACTACTACTACTCCACCTTCTCCTACAACAACAACAACAACTATTACTACTACTACCACAACTCCAACTGCTAAAACACCAACTAGTTCCCCTACTCCAACTCCTTCCACTACTACTACTAC
Organism: Trichopus zeylanicus subsp. travancoricus; assembly: GCA_005019695.1. Lineage (NCBI taxonomy): Eukaryota > Viridiplantae > Streptophyta > Magnoliopsida > Dioscoreales > Dioscoreaceae > Trichopus > Trichopus zeylanicus. The sequence goes on along the minus strand of RXID01011122.1, from coordinate 25,831 downwards.
TACTATTACTACTACAATAACTATTACTACTACTACTACTCCTGCTACAACCACTACTCCTGCTGCTACTACTAATACTGCTACCATTGCAACTACTTCTGCGACTACTACTTGTACTACTACTACAGCTGTTGCAAGTACTGCACAAATGTTACAATTACTACTACTAGTAGAAATAGAACTCCTACAAGTACAACTATTACTACTACTACTGCTCCTAGAACTACTTTCCAACTACAGATGCTGCTATTGCAGCACCTACTACTACTGCTACTCCTACAACAACCAGTACTATTCCTACTTCTACTCTTATTATTGCTACTACTACTACAGCTATTACTCCTATAATGAATACTATTACCCTCCGTTCTCCAATAACTATAGCTACAACTTCTCCTCCAACTACTACTATGCATGCTCCAACTACTGCTACGCTTACTACTACTCCGACTCCAACTCATACTACGACCACTGCTACTACTTCCGCAACTATTAGTCCAACAACAACAACTACTACTACTACTACCACCACCACCTCTAGTACTACTACAACAACTACTGCTACTACTACTACTACTACTACTACCACTACTACTACTACTGCTACTACTACTACTACAACTACAACTACTGGTACGAATACTAACACTACTACTACTACTCCTATAACTACTAACACTAATACTACTACTCCTTCTACTACTTCTACTCCTACACCTACTCCGACTACTACCCCTACTAGTTTAACTACTACTACTACAACTACTGCTACTACTCGTACTATTACTGCTACAACTATTACTACTATTGTTGCTATTGATACTACTACTACTACCACTACTGCTACTATTACCGTGATAACTACTGCTACTACCGGTGTGGCGACTACTACACTACTACTACAACTAGTACTACTAATGCTACTAATACTACAATTGCTAATGCTATTGTTGTTCCTGCTACTACTACTACTGCTCCTACTACTTCTCCTTCTACTACAACTACTGCTACTATTGCTACTTCTACTTTTACTACTATAACTACTACTAGTACTACTAGTACTACAGCTATATGTAATACTACTACTGATGCTACTAATACTACTGTTGCTGATGCCGCCGTTGATACAGCTGCTTCTAGTACTACTACAGCTACTTCTACGGCTACTTCTATTACTACTATGGCTACTACAACGACTACTATTGCTGCTGCTGCAATATTAACTACTACTACTACTACTGCTAGTACTAATACTACAACTACTCCTACTTCTCCTCTTACTAGTACTATTACTATGATTTATACTACTACATAAACTACTTCAACTGCTATTATTGTTGTTGCTACTTCCATTACTACTACTGCTGCTACTACTTCTGTAACTACTGCGACTACTACTATTACTACTACAACAACAACTACTACTTCTGCTACTACTACTCCGACTTCAACTCTTACAACCACTATCACTCCTACCAATGCTACTACCCCTACTCCAACTACTACTACAACTACTACTAAAACTAATACTACTACAAGAACAATGACTACTACTACTAAAACTACCCCTACCCAAACTACTACTACTACTACTTCTACAACTTCTATTACTACTACAATTGCTACTACCACTACTCCTACTACTACTTGTACTACTACTACTAAGAACAAAACTATGACTACTACTACAACTACTCCGACTGCTACTCCTACTCCTACACGAACTCCTACTACTCCTACTGCTGCCCATAGTCCTGATCCTCCTACTACTACAGCAACTCATCCTCCTACTACTACGACAGCAACTACCACTCCTACTACAACTCCTACTACTACTACTGCTATTACTACCACTGCTACTACCACAACTACCACAACTACTATTACTACTACTACTACTACTCCAATAACTACTACTATAACTAATTCTACTACTACTACTACTACAATTGCTGGTACTTCTACTATTACGACTACTCCAATTGCTAGTACTACTCCAATTACTACTAATTCTATGACTACTACTACTACTGTTGCTGCTACTACAACTCCTATTGCTACTACTACACCTGTTACTACTACTACTACTACTAGTACTAGTACTGCAGCTACTACAACAACAACAATAACAACAACAACTACTACTACTACTACTACTACTACTACTACTACTACAACAACTACTACTACTATGTCTACTATTACTACTACTCCTACCCCAACTCCTACTGCAACTTCTACGCATACTGCTACAACTACACCTAATATTACTACTACTACTACTGTTGCAACTACTACTACCACTACTACTACATCCACTACTACCGCACCTACTACAACTTCTAACATTCCTTTGACTAGTGCACTACTACTAATAATACCATAATTATTACTATTGCTACTACTACCATTGCGACTAATACTACTACTACTGCTAATATTTATAGTTCTACTACAACTACTACTACTGTTGCTGCTTCTGCTACTGCAACAATAACAACTACTACTGCTACTACTATTTGAACAACAACAACAACAACAACTGCTACTACTAGTACCACTACCACTACTAATGCTACTCCTACTATTACTCCTACTCCAACTATTACTGTTACTACTACTACCACTACTCGAACTACTACAACACCTACTATTACCCCAACTCCAACTCCTACCACTACTACTGCTACTACTACAACTGCTACTACTACAACTTCAACTCTTACTACTACTACTAGTACTTCACTACTACTACTACTGCTTGAACAATTGCTACTACTACAACTCCTACGATTACTAGTACTACTACAACTAACACTGACACTCCTACTAGTGCTAGTACTGCTACTACCACTACTACTACAACTACTACTGCTACTGCTACTACTACTACTCTAACTCCTACTATTACTACAGCTACTTCTACTACCACTACAACTACTACGACGACAACAACAACAACAACAACTACTACTGCTACTGCTACTACTTCTGCTACAAGTACAATTGCGAATACTACTACTCCTACAACTACTACTACTTATACTAACACGACAACTAATACTACAACAACAACAACTACTATTAATTCTAGCACTCCTCCTTCTACTACCACTACTTCTACTACTACTAATCCTGCTACTACCTACTAATCCTTACACTCCAACAACTTCTACAACTATAACTCCTACTACGACTACTACTACTACTACTACTGTTGTTGTTGCTGCTGCTACTATGACTACTACAACTATAGCTATTATTACTAATTTTACTACCACTACTACTACACTCCTACCACTACTACTAATACTACTACTACAACTAGTACTTCTGCTGCTAATATTAATCTCCTACTACAACAACAACTACTACTGCTGCTGCTACTACTACTACTACTGCTAGTGCTGCTATTGCTACTACTACTACTACTACTACTACTACTTCTACTACTTCTCCTGCTACTACCACTACTACTACTGTCGCTACTACTAATACTACTACCATTGCTACTACTTCTACGACTACTACTTGTACAACTACTACAGCTGTTGCGAGTACTACACAACTGTTACAATTACTACTACTAGTACCAATAGAACTTCTACAACTACAACTATTACTCCTAGTACTGCTCGAATAACTACTATTCCAACTACAGATGCTGCTATTGCAACTCCCACTACTGCTACTACTTCTACAACAACTAGTATAATTCCTACTCCTACTCATATTATTGCTACTAGTACTGCTGCTATTACTCCTACAATGACTACTATTACCCTCCGTTCTCCAACAACTACTGCTACAACTTCTCCTTCAACTACTATTATGCATGCTCCAACTACTACTACGCTTACTCCTACTCCAACTCCAACTGTTACTACTACTACTACTACTACTACTACTACTACTACTACTACTACTACTACTACTACTACTACTACTACTACTACTACTACTGCCAATACTACTACTGCCAATACTACTACTACTACTACTACTACTACTACTGCTACTACTACTACTACTACTACTACTGCCAATACTACTACTGCCAATACTACTACTACTACTACTACTACTACTACTACTACTACTACTACTACTACTACTACTACTACTACTACTACTGGTACAAATACTAACACTACTACTACAACTCCTACAACTACTACCACTAATACTACTACTCCTACAACTACTACCACTAATACTACTACTCCTACTCCTACACCTACTCCGACTACTACCCCTACTGGTTCAACTACTACTACTACAACTACGGCTACTACTCGTACTATTACTGCTACTACTATTACTACTATTGTTGCTATTGCTACTACTACTATGCCACTACTGCTACTACCACTGTGGTTACTACTGCAGTACTACTACAACTAGTACTACTACTGCTACCAATACTAGAACTGCTAATGCTATTGTCGTTGCTGCTACTACTACTGCTCCTACTACTTCTCCTCCTACTACAACTACTGCTACTATTGCCACTACTACTTCTACTACTACAACTACAACTAGTACTACTAGTGCTAAAACTATCTGTAATACTACTACTGAAGCTACTAATACTACTGCTGCTATTACTGCAGCTGATACAGCTGCTACTAGTACTACTATTGCTACTTCTACGGCTACTTCCATTACAACTACTGCTACTACAACTGCTACTACTGCTGCTGCTACAATAACAACAACAACTACTACTACTAATACTAATACTACAACTACAACAACAACTACTACTACTACTGCTCCAACTTCTCCTCTTACTACTACTATTACTATGATTTATACTACTGCATAAACTACTGCAACTGCTATTGTTGCTGTTGCTACTTCCATTACTACTACTACTGCTACTGCTTCTGCAACTACTATGACTACTACAATGACTACTACTACTGTTGCTACTATTACTACTCCAACTACTACTACTACTTCTGCTACTACTACTCCGACTTCAACTCCAACGGCCTCTATCAATCCTACCAATGCTACTACCCCTACTCCAACTACTACTACAACTACGACTGAAACTACTACTACTACAACAAGAACAACGACTACTACTACTAAAACTACCCCTACCAAACTACTACTACTACTACTACTTCTACAACTTCTATTACATTTACAATTGCTACTACCACTACTCCTACTACTACTGGTACTACTACTACTAAGAACAACACTATGACTATTGCTACAACTACTCCGACTGCTACTCCTACTCATACAAGAACTCCTACTACTCCTACTGCTACCCGTACTCCTGATCCTACAACTATTACTACAACTCATCCTACTACTACTACTACAGCAACTACTGCTCCTACTACAACTCCTCCTCCTACTACTACTATAGCTACTACTACAACTACTACAACTACTATTACCACTACTACTACTCCTCCTATAACTACTACTATAAATACTTCTACTATTACTACTACTACTATAATTGCTGCTAATTCTACTATTACGACTACTCCTATTTCGTGTACTACTCCTATTACTACTAATACTATGACTACTACTACTATTGCTACTACTCCAACTCCTATTCCAACTACTACACCTGCTACTACTACTCCTACTACTACTACAACAACAATAATAACAACAACAACAACTACTACTACTACTACTATTACAACTTCTGTAACTCCAATTACTACAACACCTCCTCCTCCTCCTCCTCCTCCTCCTCCTCCTACTACTACTACTACTACTACTACTACTACTACTACTATGTGTACTACTACTACTACTACCCCTACCCCAACTCCTACTGGTACTTCTAGCATACTACTACAACTACACCTACTATTACTACTACTACTACTACTATTCCCACTACTATACCACTATTACTACTTCCACTACTACCACACCTACTATAACTTCTAACATTCTTATGACTAGTACACTACTACTAATATTACTACAATTATTACTATTGCTACTACTACAATTACGACTAATACTACTACTACTACTAATATTTCTACTTCTACTACAACTACTACAACTGTTGCTACTTCTGCTACTGTAACAATAACAACAGCTACAGCTACTACTATTACAACAACAACAACAACAACAACAACTACTACTACTACTACTAGTACCACTACTACCACTAATACTACTCCTACTATTACTCCTACTCCAACTCCAACTGTTACTACTACTACCCCTACTCGAACTACTACAACACCTACTGTTACCCCAACTCCAGCTCCTCCTCCTCCTCCTACTACTAGTACTTTCACTACTACTACTACATGAACAATTTCTACTACTACCACACCTACTAGTACTAGTACTACTACTACTAATACTGACACTACTACTAGCGCTAGTACTACTACTACTATTACTGCTGCTACTACTACTCCTACTCCTACTCCAACTCCTACTACTACTACGGCTACTTCTACTACCACTACTACTACCACTACTACTACTTCTGGTACAAGTACAATTGCAAATGCTACTATTCCTACAACTACAATTACTTATAGTAACATTAGAACTAATACTAATACTACTACTATGACTACTACTACTACTAATTCTAGCACCCCTCCGTCGACTACTACTACTCCGAGCACTCCTGAAACTTCTATGACTAGCTACTTATCCTTACACTCCAACAACTTCTACAACTACAACTCCTCCTACTCCAACTACTACTATGACTACTACAACTACTGCTATTACTACTAATTTTACGACTACTACTTGAAGTAGTACTACTACTACTACACTCCTACTACTACTACTACTACTATTACTACAACAACTAGTACTTCTGCTGCTAATATTAATACTCCTACAACAACGACTATTACTACTACTACTACACTCCTACTACTACTACTACTATTACTACTACTATTACTACAACAACTAGTACTTCTGCTGCTAATATTAACACTCCTAAAACAACAACTGTTACTACTACTACCCCAACAAAAATAACTAGTATTGCTGCTGCTGCTGCTACTACTACTAATACTACTACTGCTATTCCTGCGACAACTACTACTACTACTTCAACTACTACTCTTGCTACTACTACCACTACTGCTGCTGCTACTACTAATTCTGCCACCACTATTACTACTTCTGTGACTACTGCTTGTACTACTACTATAGCTGCTGCGAGTACTGCACAACTGTTACAATTACAACAACTAGTACTAATAGAACTCCTACAACTACAACTATTACTACTACTACTACACCTACAACTACTATTCAAACTACAGATGCTGCTATTGCAGCTCCTACTACTACTACTACTCCGACAACAACTAGTACTAGTCCTACTCCTACTCTTATTATTCTACTACTAATGCTGCTATTACTCCTACAATGACTATTATTACCCTCCGTTCTCCAACAACTACAGCTACAACTTCTCCTCCAACTACTACTATGTAAGCTCCAACTACTACTATGCTTACTACTACTCCAACTCCAACTCATACTATGACTACTGCTACTAGCTCCACAACTACTAGTCCAATAACAACAACAACAACCACTACCACCACCACCACCTCTACCACTACTACTACTACCACTACTACCTCTAGTACTACTGCAACTACTACTACAACTACTACTACTATTACTACTACTACTACTACTACTACTACAACAACAACAACAAGTACTACTACTACTATTACAACTACAACTACAACTACTACTACTAGTATGAATACTAACACTACTACTACTCCTACAACTACTGCTACTAATACTACTACTCCTACACCTACTCCGACTACTACCCCTACCGGTTCAACAACTACTGCTACAACTACCGCTACTACTCGTACTATTATTGCTACTACTATTACTACTATTGTTGCTATTGCTACTACTACTATTGTCACTACTGCTACTATTACTGTGATAACTACTGCTACTACTGCTGTGGCTACTACTGCACTACTAATACAACTAGTACTACTACTGCTACCAATACAACAACTGCTAATGCTATTGTTATTGCAGCTACTACTACTATTGCTCCTACTACTTCTCCTTCTACTACAACTACTGCTACTATTGATACTGCTACCTCTACTACTACAACAACAACTACTACAACTAGTACTACAGCTATCTGTAATACTACTACTGATGCTACTAATACTACTGCTGCTATTGCTGCAGCTGATACAGCTGCTACTAGTACTACTACTACTACTTCTACGGCTACTTCTATTACTACTACTGCTACTACAACTGCTACTACTGCTGCTGCTATAATAATAACTACTACTACTACTACTAATACTAATACAACAACTACTACAACAACAACAACAACTACTACTACTACTCCTACTTCTCCTCTTACTACTACTATTACTATGATTTAGACTACTACATAAACTACTGCAACTGCTATTGTTGTTGTTGCTACTCCCATTACAACTTCTACTGCTACTACTTCTGCAACTACTCTAACTACTACTATTACTACTACTACTATTGCTACTATTACTACTATTACTACTACAACAACTACTACTGCTTCTGCTCCTACTACTCTGACTTCAACTGCTATAGCCTCTATCACTCCTACCAATGCTACTACCCCTACTCTAGCTACTATTGCAACTACTACTGAAACTACTACTACAACAACAAGAACAATGACTGCTACTACTAAAACTACCCCTACCCAAACTACTACTTCTACAACTTCTATTACTAGCACAATTACTACTACCACCACTACTACTACTACAGGTACTACTACTACTAAGAACAACACTACGACTACTACTACAACTACTCCGACTGGTACTCCTACTCCTACATGAACTCCTACTACTCCTACTGCTCCCCATACTCTTGATCCTACAACTACTACTACAACTTATCCTCCTACTACTACTACCGAAACTACCACTCTTACTACAACTACTATTACTACTACTGCTACTACTACAACTACTACTACCACAACTACTACAACTACTATGACTACTACTACTCCTCCTCCTATAACTACTACTATAACTACTTCTACTACTACTACTACTACAATTGCTGCTACTTCTACTATTACTACTACTCCTATTGCTAGTACTACTCTTATTACTACTAATACTAGGACTACTACTACTGCTGCTGCTGCTACTCCCAACTTCTATTGCTACTACTGCACCTGCTACTACTAACTACTACTAGTACTACTACTTCTACAACTCCTAATACTACAACTCCTCCTCCTACTACTACTCCTACTACTACTGATACTACTATGTCTACTACTACTACGACGCCTACCCCAACTCCTACTGCTACTTCTACACATACTACTACAACTACACCTACCATTACTACGACTACTACTATTGCCACTACTACTGCCACTACTACTACTACCACTACTACCACAACTAATACAACTTCTAACATTTCTATGACAAGTGAACTACTACTAGTATTAATACAATTATTACTATTGTTACTACTAAAATTGCTACTAATACTGCTACTACTGCTAATATTTCTACTTCTACTATAGCTACTACTACTGTTGCTGCTTCTGCTACTGCAACAATAACAACTACTACTGCTACTACTATTACAACAACAACAACTACAACTACTACTATCAGTAGTAGTACCACTACTACTACTGATACTTTTACTATTACTACTAATACTACTCCTACTCCTGCTACTACTACTACTACTACTACTACTACTACTACTACTACTACTACTACTCCTACTCCTACTACTACTACTTCTACTACTACTTCTACTCTTAATGCTACCACTACTACCCCTACTACTACTACTACAACAACTACTACTACTATTGCTACTACTTCTACCACTAATATTACTACTACTACAGCTACTATTACAAATACTACAACTACTTCTACAAATGCAACTACTGCTTCTACTTTTGCTACTACTACTACTACAACAACTACCAATACTACTACTACTGCTGCTACTACTACTATTACAACTACTACTTCTACTGCTACTACTACTACTACTACCACCTCTACAACTACTACTGCTCCTACTACTTCTACAACACAACTACCACTTCCTCGACTAGCACTGATACTACTCCAACAGCTACTGCTATTACTCTAATTGATATTACTACAACTACTACTATAACTACTACAATCACTCATACTACTACTACTACTTGTGCTACTGCTACTACTACTTTTCCACTACTACTACTACTACTACATCTGTTACTACTACTACTCCTACTACAACTACTACTACTACATCTACTACTACTACTCCTACTACAACAACTACTACTACATCTACTACTACTACTCCTACTACTAAAAGTACTCCAATTGCTACTACTACTCCTCCTACTACTACTGCTACGACTTCTACTACTATGATTTCTACTACTACTACTAATACTACTACTACTACTGCTACTTCGGCTACAAATCATCCTCCTACTACTTCTCCAACTACAAATGTTGCTACTCATACTGCTACTACTATGATGATTGTTATTACTACTACTACTACTGTTGCTGCGACTTATATTACTGCTACTACTACTACTAGTACTACTACAGTTGTTGCTACAACTACTACTACTACTACACCTATTGCAGCTAATACTACAGCTACTATTACTAGTACTACTAATATTACTCGTACTATTGCTACCACTACTTCTACTTCTATTTCTTCTACTACTACTACTACTACAACAACTACTACTCCTACTACAGCTATTACTACTATTATTACTACTGCTATTGCTACTACTACTGCTACTACTATCACAACAACAACTACTACTACAACTAGTACTACTACTACTCGTGCGGCTACTACTAGTTCTACTATTGCTCATACTACAACTACTACTTCTATTTCTACTCCTACCACTGCTACTACTACTTCCACTCCAACTATCACTACTACTACTACTACTACTAATACTACTACTACTACCACTGCCCCTACTACATTCCATATTGCTACAACTCCTATTACAATAACTACAAGTAGTAGTACTACTACTATATCTATTTGTACTGCTACTACCACAAGTACTACTACAACAACTTCTAGTACTTCTACTACTTCTACTAGTACTAGTAGTACTACTAGTACTGCTACTACTGCTGCTGCTGCTGCTGCCACTACTAGCAATGCTATGACTTCTACTACTACAACTACTACAATAACTACATCTATTACTACTACTACTACTACTACTGCCACCACCACCACCACTACAACAACAACAACTACTAGTACTATTCTTACCCTGACTTCTACTACTGCTCCTACTACTATTCCTACTACTCCTTCTGCTGGTAGTAGTAGTAGTACCAGTAGTAGCAGGAGTAGTAATAGTACTTAATAGTAGTAGTGGTAGTAGCTGTAGTACTAGTAGCAGTAGTAGTAATAGTAGTAGCTATAGTAGTAGCTGTTGTAGTTGTAGTAGTAGCATCAGTTGTAGCAGTAGTAGTAGTAGTAGTAGTAGTAGTAGTGGCCATAACAATAGTTGTAGTAGAAGTAGCCACATCAGCAGTACTAGGTGTTGTAGTAGTAGTAGTAGAGCAGTAGTAGTTGTAGTAGCGGTAGTAATAGTAGTAGTGGTAGCAGTCGTAGTAGTTGTAGTAGCGGTGGTAGTTGTAATAGTAGTAGAAGTTGCAGTACCACTCATAGCCATGGTATTAGTCACAGCAGCTGTCATAGTAGCAACAGAAGCAATAATTGTTGCATTATTAGTAATAGTAGAAATAGTAGCAGTAGCATTAGCGCAGTAGTAGTAGCAGCAGTAGTACTAGAAGTAGAACTAGGAGTAATAGTATTAGTAGTAATAGTAGTAATAGTAGTAGTTGTAGTAGTAGTAATAGTAGTAGCAGTACTTGAAATAAGAATAGTAGTATTAATTGTAGTAGTAGTAGTAATCGTAGAAGTACTATTAGTAATAGTAGTAGTTTTGGTAGGTGTATTACGAGTAGTGGTAGCAGCAGAAGTAGGAGCAGCAGAAGTAGTATCTGTAGCAGTAGCAGCAAAAGTAGTAGCATTAGTAGTAGTAGTAGTAGTAATACTATAGCAACGACTGCTGCTGCAACTACTACTACGGCGACGAGCGCTACTGCTACTTCTTCTACTACTACTATAGCAACAACAACAACTACTACTACAACCACTACTACGACTACTATGCGGCAACTAGTACTACTACTACCGATAGTACGAACAATGTTACTACTTCTATTAATAGTATAACGACTACTACCACAATTGTTGTTACTACTATTTATACTACCATTACAAATACCACTACAACTACGACTGTTACTACTACTACTACTCAAACTGCTATAACAACTGCTGCTTTTGCGGCTTCTACAACAACTGCTGTTGCTACTACAACACCAACAACTACTACGACTACAACTACTACTTCCACTAATACTACTACTCCAACTCCAAATCCTGCTGCTACTTCTACTCCCACTACTACTACTACTACTATTACCACTACTACTACCACTACTACTACTTCCACTACTACCACTACTGCTACTACTATTACTACTCCTTTGACTAGTACAACTATTACTACTATTACCACAATTATTACAACTCCTAATACTATTGTAGCGACTAATGCTACTACTACCGCTACTATTGCTTCTGTTACTATAACTACTACTGTTGTTGCCACTTCTGCTGCTGCAACAGTAATAACTACTACTATTACAACGACAACTACTACTGCTACCACTACTATTACTAGTACTACTATAAATACTACTGCTGATACTACTACTACTAGTACTTCTGCTACTACTTCTACTACTGATACTACTTCTATCATAACTATTATTACAACAACTGCTGCTACGGCTACAACACCCGTTACTGTTACTACTGCTACGACTACTGCTACTACTACTACTACTACTACTACTACTAGAGCAACTACTACTACTGTTTTTGCTACTCCTATTACTGCTACTGCTACCATTATTACTAATAATACTACTACTTCTACAGCTAATACAACTACTGTCACTACTACTGTTACTGCTACTACGACTACGACAACTTTTCCTATAGCTACTACTACTACCGCTACTACTACTACCACTCCATCTACTACTACTATTACTACTACTACCTCCACTACTATTGCTCCTACTGCTGCTGCTACTACTATTGTTGCAATTACTACTACCACTGCTAGAGTTGTTGTTGCTCATACAACTTCACCAACTACAACAGCTGCAACTACTACTACTACTCCTACTCCTACAACTACTGCTTCAACTGCTGCGGCCACTATTACTGCTTCTACTACTTCTAGAACTAGTCCTACTGGCACTACTTTTGCTGCTACTACTACTGCTACTATTGTTACTACTACTACTACTCGCACTGCTACTACTACTATTACTTTTGCTACTACTGGTACTTCGACTACTACTACTGCTACTGCTACTATTATACTATTACTATTGCAACCACTACAAGCACTCATACTACTACTACTACTCCTACTAATACCACTACTACTACTACTACTACTGCTACGACTTTAACTACTACTACTACTATAGTTACTACTATTATTACTATTACACCTATTACTATCAATACTATTATGACTACTACTACTACAACTAATATTACGACTACTATTGCTACAAGTGCTTCTACTACTATTACTACTACAACTACTACTACTACTACTACAACGACTATAACTCCTACTACAGCAATTACTACTATAAATGCTACAACTATTCCTACTACCCATACAGCTACTACCACTACTGCTACTACTACTTGTCCTACTATTACTTCTACTCTCACTACTATTTGTATTTTTACTCCTATGACTCCTACCACTACTACTCCAACTACCACTTCTACTACTACAACCAGTTCTCCTATTACTACCCCGACTCCTACACCAACTCCTATTACAACTATGACTACTAGTACTACCACTACTACTACAACTACTTATACTGCAAATCCTACTACTACTACTACTACTACTCCTGCTTCTTTTACTACTACTACTAATACTACTACTACTACTGCTGCTACTAGCACTTATACTACAGTAGCTACTAGTACTTCAACTACTACTACCACTACTACCGCTACTACTACTACCACTGCTACTACTACTACTACTACTACTACTACTACTACTACTACCACTACTATTACTACTACTACTACTACTACTACTACTACAATAACTACTTCAACTGTTATTACAACTACTACTACTACTCCACCTCCTCCTACTCCTACTATCACTACTACTACTACTTCTGCTACTACAACTACTACTACTACTCCGGCTGCTACGACTATTATTATGACTACTACTATTGCTGCTGCTACTACTACTGCTTCTACTACTGCTACTATTGTTCCTACAACTAGCTCTACAACTACAACTGCTGCTACTATTACAAGACTATTACTACCACTTCTACGACTAGCACTGCTACTACTCCAACAACTACTACTATTACTACTACTACTCCTGCTACTGCTGCTGCTACTACTACTACTACTACTACTACTTCTTCTACTACTACTGTTATACTACTTCTTCTACTACTGTTGTTACAACTACAATTACTACATTTGCTACTTCTACTGCTACTACCACTACTCCCACTACTAGTACTATTACTACTACTACTACTACTACTACGACGATGACTTCAATAGCTACTACCACTAATACTACTACTACTATTACTACTGCTACTACTTCTACTACGACTCCTCCTACTACTTCTACGTGTACCACGGCTACTACTACTACTACTCCTGCTACTACTTCTACGACTACTACTAATACTACACCTATTGCTAATTATACTGCAACTATTACTGCTACTACTACTGCAACAAGTACTTCTACTACCATTACTACTTCTACCACTACTACTACAGCTACTACTTCTATTTCTACTCCTACTACTTCTATAACTACTACTACAACTTTTACTACTACTACCACTACTACAAATACCACTACCCCTCCAACAATTCGTACTGCTACACCAACCCCTATAATGACAACTGCTACTAGTACTAGTACTAGTACTACTACTACTACAACAGCTACTACAACTACTTCTAATACTACTACTGCTTCTACCACTACTACTAGCACTACTACTATTACTATTTCTGCTACTACTACTGCTACCACTACTCATAATCCTACTACTTCTACTACTACAACTACTACAATAACTACTACTGGTGTTGCTGCTGTGGCCGCAACTCCACCTCCTCCTCCTCCTACTACTACTAGTTCTATTACTACTACTACGACTATTGCTACTTCGACTACTATGACTACAACTACTAGAGCTACTACTACTCCTACTCCTCCTACTACAGCTACTGCTACTACTAATACTACTGCTACTACTACTACAGCGAGTAATAGTACTAGTACTACTACTACAACAACTACTACTATGACTTCTACTACTTCTACGACTGTTACTACTATTTCTACTGCTACTATTACAACTGCTGATACTACAACTTCTATTACAACTACTACTACTAGCACCCCTACTACAACTGCCACCACTACTGTTACTACTACTACTACTATTCCTGCTCCTCCTCCAACTCCTACTCCGACCAATCCTCCAACAACTACAACTACTACAAGTTCCACTACTCCTATTACTATTGCTACTACTACTACTACTACCAAAACTATTGCAACTGCTACAACTATTACTACTGCTACAACTATTACTACTTCCACTTCCACAACAACAACAAGTACTACTACTCCTACGCCTACTCCAACCACTACTACAGCAACTCCTACTCCGACTACAACTACTACTACTCCTACTCCTACTCCTACTCGTACTATGCTTGTATTACTACAACTAGTACTACTGCTACTACTACTACTACTCTTACTCTAACTCCTACTGCTACTTCTACACCTATTACTACTTCTACTACTATTACTACTAGCATAACTATTATTACTACTAGTAGTACTATTGCAACGACTACAACAACAACTACTACTACTATTAGTGGTACATCTGCTACTACTACTATTAGTACTAGTTCTACTACTACTACTACTCCTACTACTACTACCCCTATTGCTGCTATTACTACAACAACAACTACTACTACTACAACTACAACTACTACTAATGCTACTTCCATTACTTCTACAACTATTACTAGTACTACTACAACCACTACAATGACTACTAATACTACTATTAGTAATGTTGCTACTGCTACTACTACTACAACAACTACTCCTGCTACTGCTCTTACTACTACTCCAAATTGCACTACTACTACTACTACAACTCGTACTGCCACCCCTACTCCAACTCCTACGCATATCACTCCTCTAACAAGTATAACTTCTACAACAACTACAACTACGACTACTCCTACTACTGCTACTACTTCTACTACACCTACCACTACTACTGCTACTCGTACTACTATTACTATTGTTACTAATATTACCACTACTACTCCTATTGCTACTACTACTACCAGTACTACTGGTACAACTACCACTATTGCAGCTGCTACTACTGCTGCTAGTTCTATAACCAGTCCAAATTCTACAACCCCTACTCCAACTCTTATTGCTACTACTAATCCCACTACTAGTACTACTACCACTACTCCAATTACTATTACACCCTCTCCTGCCATTTCTACTACTACTAATACAACTATAACTAATACTACCATTACTACAACTACTATTGCTAATACTACTTCTATTTCAACAACAACAACAACAAATACCACTACTACTCGTACTTTTGCTCCTGCTACTACTACTACTACTCCTACTCCTACTTCTGCTACTACTACTACTGCTGCTGTTGCTGCTGCTGCTATTGCTACTACTACTACTAATGCTTCTACTTCTATAACTACAACTACTACAATAACTACTACTACTGTTGTTGCTTCGGCGATAACTCCTACTACTACTACTACTACACCTACTTCTATTACAACTACTACTACAACAACAATAACAACAAGAACTACCTGTACTTCTACTAGAACTACTTCTAGCACTTCAACAACAACAACAACTACTACTACTACTTTCGCTACTACTACTACTACTGCTACTACTACTACTACTACTAGTACTACACCCACCACTACTACCACTACTTCTACTACTGCTCCAACTGCTACTACTACTACTATTACTATTGATCCTACTGCTCTTGCTACAACTTCTACTACTATTCCTACTACTACTGCTGTTGTTATAGCTATTATTGCTAATACTACTACTATTAGTACAACTACTTCACCTACTACTTCTGCTACTAGACTACTGCTACTAGAACTATACTACTACAGCTTCTACTACTAATAGTACTACTAAGTCTACTACTTCTACAACTACTACTGCTAGTACTACTAGTACTGCTCCTACTACATCCATGGCTACTACTTCTAGTGCTACTACGTTTGCTGCTACTGCTACTGTTGCTACTACTACTACTCTATTGCAGGTACAACAACTTTGACTACTACTATTGCTACTACTACTGCTACTCCAACTATTACTACTACAACTATGACTACTACTACAATGACTACAACTACAACTACTACTATTACTACTACAACTTCTCCTATAATAACCACTACTACTATTGCTACAATAACTTTTGCTTCTACTAGTACAACAAGTAGTACTACTTCAACTACTATTACAGCTACTACTGCTACTACAACTACTCCTACTCCAACTACTGCTACTACTACTACTTCTACTAATGCTACTGCTTCCGGTACAAGTACTACTTCTCATAATACTACTACAATTGCTACTACGGCCGCTACTACTATGGCTACTACTACTGCTGCTATGCTTATTACTACCGTAACTACTAGTTCTATTACTACCGCTACTACTAGTCCTGCTACTACTACTACTACTACTACCGCTACTACTACTTTGGCTACTCCTACTACTACTGCTGCTGTTGCTATTACAACAACTATAACTACTACTACTACGTCAACTACTACTACTATTACTCCTACTATTGTTGTTGCCACCACTGCTACTACTACTACGGCTGCTACTAGTACTACTTCAAAAATAACAAAAACTACTTCTTCGACTACTACTAGTTCCAATACTTCCGCTACTTCTACTACTGCTGCTGCTGCTGCTGCTACTACTACTACTACTACTACTATGACTACTACTGCTGCTATGCTACTTCTACTACTATTAATGCTGCTTCTCAAATTACTACTACTACTATTGCTACTCCTACTTCCATGACTACTACTGCTACCTTGACTACTTCTACTTCCACTATTACGACTTCTACTACGACTACTACTACTACCACAGCTGCTGTAATAACTACTACTACTACTACTAGAACAACTACTTCTACTCCAACAACTATAGCCACTGCAGCTGCTACAGCTACTACTACAACAAATACTACTGCCACTACAACTACTTCTGCTCTAGCTGTTGCTGCTAATACTACTAATAACACTACTGCACCTACTGTTATCACTGCTACTATTGTTGTTGTTGCTGCTACTACGAATACTACTACTCCTTCGACTTCTCCTACTAACACTACTACTGCAACTATTATTACTGCTACTACTGGTACTACTACTACTACCACTACTACTACTACTACTACTACTACTACTACTACTTCTACTTTTACTACTACTACGACAACTATAATTACTACTATTGCTACTAGTACTACTTCTACAAGTGCTACTACTACTACTATTCAAACAACAACAACTACTACAACTACTACTATTACTGCAGCTACTGTTGCTACTATTTCAACTACTACAGTTACTACTGGAACAACTAGTGCTACTGCTGCTACTACTACAACTACTAGTGCTACTAACTCTTGTACTACTGCGACTATTACAGCTGCTACTGTGCCTATTACTGTTACTACTGCTACAGTAACTACTACTTCTACTACTAGTACTACTACTGCTACTACTACTCCTACTTCTACTACTACTATTGCTTCAACTGTGGCTACTAATACTGCTACTGCTACTACTATGGCTACTATTACTACTACTACTCCTCCTACTAATCCTACTACTGCTGTTGTTGTTGTTGTTGTTGTTGCTAGTTCTGCTAATAGTACCACCATTGTTGTTGTTGTTGTTGCTACCACTATGACTCCTACTATGACTTCTCCAACTACTATTACTATAACTACAGCTTCTACTGCTACTACACTTCTACTGCTACTATAGCTACAACTACTACTACCTCTGCTACTGCTAACACTATTACTGCTACTACTAGTACTAATACTATTATAACTAATAAAGCTACAAATGCATCTATGACAACTATTACTTCTACAACAACTACTTCTACAACTACTTTTACAACTACTGTTACTACTATAATTACTACAATTGCAACTACTACTATAACTACTACTATTACTGCTGCTACTACTACTAGTACTACTACTACTCCTACAACTACTGCCACTACTACTACTACTACAACAACTACAACTATTTCTACAACAACAACCACTGCTACTACTCCAACTACAACTACTACACATACTACTCCTACAGCTAATACTACAACTACTGCAACTACTCCTACTGCTACTACTACTACTACAGCTACTACTAACACTACTGCTACTACTACTACTGCTACTACTATTGCTACTACTTCTACTACTACTACTACTAATACTACTACTACCACTAGTACTACTACTACAACTGCAACTGCAACTACAACTACCACTACCACTGCTACTACTAGTAGTATTACTAGTAGTACTACTACGACTCCAACTCCTACACCCACTGCTGCTCCTACTACCACAACTGCTACTGCTAGTACTACTTCTGCTACTGTTGCTACCAGTACTACTATTACTACTCATATTACGATAACTACTACAACTACTACTACAATAACTACCACTACTTATCCTACTACTACTACTACCTCTACTATTACTCCAACAATAGCTACTACTTATGTTGCTGCTCGAACTACTACTCCACCAACTACTACTATTACTCCTACTACTACTACTACTACTGGCCCTACGACTACTCCAACTCCTACACGTACTCCTCCTACTACTACTTCCACTATTACTACTACTACTACTGCTGCTACTGCTACAACTACTTCCACTTCAATTACGACTACAAATATTGCTACTAGTACTACTACTACTACAATAACAATAACAACAATAACTACTACTATTATAATAATTTTTGCTACAATTGCTACCACTACTACTGCTGATACTAATACTACTGCTGTTGCTGCTGCTACTGCTAGAAATAAAAGCACAACTCCTGGTGCTACTACCACTATGACTACTACTACTATAACAACAACAACAACAACTACTACTACTACTCCTACGACCAACACTACTACTACTACTACCACCACTACTACCACTACTACTGCTACTGCTACTTCTGCTACAATTAGTACTTGCATGACTACTACTACTGCAACTACTACTACGGTTACTACTACAACTACTACTTCCTCTATTACTACTACAACTACTACTACTACTACAACTTCTACTGCAACAATTACTACAACATCTACTGTAGTAGTAGTAATAATAATAACAGCAACAGCAACAGCAGCAACAGTAGTAGTAATAGTAGTAGTAGCAATAATAGTAATAGTAGTAATAGTAGTAGTGGTAGTACTTGTAGAAGCAGTAGCAACAACACAGTATTAGTAGTAGTAGTAGTAATAGTAGTAGCAGTGGTTGTAGTAACAGTAGTAGTAGTAGTAGTAGCCATAGTAGTAGCAACAACAGCAACAATAGTAGTAATTGTAGTGCTAGTAATAGTATGAGTAGTAGCAGTTGCAGTAGTAGTAGTAGAAGCAATAGTAGTAGTAATAGTAGTAGTTGGAAAAGATGTAATAGTGGTTGTAGTAGTAGCAGCTGCTGCAACAACAGTTGTAGTAGTTGTAGTAGTACAAGTGGTATTAGTCGTAGTAGAAGTATTTGTGGTAGTAGTGGTAGTTGTAGTAATAGCTGTAGCAACAGCAACAACAATGGTTGTAGTGGTAGTAGTAGTCGTAGTAGTAATAATAGTAGTTGTAGTAGTAGTTGCAATAGTACCAGCAGTTGCAGTTATAGTAGTAGTAGTATTCGTAGCAGCAGTAGTAGTAGTAGTAGCAGCAGCAGTAGTCGTAGGCATAGTCTTAGTAGTTGCTGTATTAGTAGTAGTAGTGGTAATAGTAATAGTAGCAGCAGCAGCAATTATAGTGGTAGTAGTCATACTAGTAGTAGTAGTAGTAGAAGTAGCAGCAGTAGAAGCAGTAGTAGTAGCAATAGTAGCTACAGTTGCAGTTATAGTAGTAGTTGTTGTTGTTATTTTCATTTTTGTATTAGTTGTAGTAGTAGAAATCATTGCAGTAGTAGTAGAAGTAGTAGTGGTAGTGTTGCACTAATGTTAGTAGAAGTAGCAGTTGAAGTATTAACAGAAGTAGAAAATATTATTTAGCAGTAGTAGTAGTACAAGCAGAACTAGTAGCAGAAGTAGCAGTAGTAGTACTAGAAGTTAGAGTAGTCGTAGTAGTTGTGGTGCTTGTAGTAGTAGTAGAAGCAGTATTTGTAACTGCAGTAGTAGCAATAGTATTAGGTGTAGTAGTAGTAGTTGTTCGAGTAGTAGTAGTAGTAATAGTAGAAGCAATAGCAATAGTAGTAACAGGAGTAATCGAAGTAATAGTAGTAGTAATAGCAGTAGCAATAGTAATAGTAGTAGTAGTTGGAGTAGTAGTAAGAGTAGTAATGGCCGCAGTAGTGGTAGTCATAGTAGAAGTAGTAGTAGTAGTAGCATTAGTTGTAGTAGTAGCAGTAGCAGTAGCAGTTGTAGTAGTAGTAGTCGTAGTAGTAGCAGTAGCAGAACTATAAGTAGTATTAATAATAGTAGTAGAAGTAGTAGTCATAGTTGTTGTTGTTGTTGTAGTACTAGTAGTAGTATTAGTAGTAGTAATTGTAGTAGAAGTAGTAGTAGTAGTAGTAGTAGTGGCAGAAGTAATAGTAGTAATACCAGTAGTAGTAGTTGATATAGTAGTAGTAGTAGTAGTAGTAGGATTAGGAGTAGTAGTAGGAATAGGTGTAGGAGATGTTGTTGTAGTAGGTGTCGTTGTAGTATTAGCTACAGCAGCAACACCAGTAGTACTGGTAGTAGCAGCCGTAGCAATAGCTGCAACAGTGGTAGTATCGGTAGCTTTAGTAGTAATAGTAGTAGTCATACAAGTAGAAGGAGGAGTAGTAGTAGTAGTAGTTGTAGTAGTAGTAGTAGGTGAAGTTGTAGGAGTAGTAGTAGCTGTTGTCGTAGCAACGACATTAATAATATTAGTTGTAGTAGTAGGGGCAGAAGTGGTAGCAGTGGCAACAATAGTAATATTAGTAGTAATAGTACTAGTAATAGGCGCCCGAGCAATAGTAGTAGTGGTGGTAATAGCAAAAGGAGTAGTAGCAGTTATAGTAACAGAATTAGTAGTGGTAGGAGTAGTAGTAGTTATTGTTGTAGCAGCAATAGTAGTAGTAGTAATAGTTGTAGTTGTAGTTGTAGTTGTAGTATTAGCAGTAGTAGCTAGCAGTAGTAATTGTAGTGGTAATAGTTGGAGGAGTAGCACTAGGACAAGTACTACTCTTAGTAGTTGTATTGGTAGTAGTAGTATTAGGAGCAGGAGGCGTAGTACTAGCAGTAGTGGTGGTGAAAGCTGTAGTAGTTGTAGTAGTAGGAGTAGCAGCAATAGTAGCAAGTGTAGTTGTGCTAGTGGTAGTAGTGGTAGTAGTAGTAGTAGTAGTAGAAGTGGTAGTAGTACTCGTAGTAGTAGAAGTAGTACTAGTAGCTGCAGTAGTAGCTATAGGAGTCGTAGCTGTAGTAGTAGATTTAGTAGTCGTAGTAGTAGTTGTAGTAGTAGTTGTAGTAGTGGTACTAATAGTAGTTGTAGTACATGTTGTAGCAGTAGCAGTAGCAATAGTAGTAGTAATAGTAGTAATAGGTGTAGTAGCAGTAGTAGTAGTGGTAATCGAGTAGTAGGAGTAGGAGTAGAAGTAGCAGTAGGAGTAGTAGTTGAAGTATCAGTACTAGTAGTAGTGGTCGTGATAGTAGTTTTAGTTGTTGTAGTAGCAGTAGGAGTTGGAGTAGGAAAAGTAATAGTAGTAGTTATAGTAGTAATTCTAGGAGTAGCAGTAGTAGTGGTAGTAGCAATAGTAGGAGTAGGAGTTGGAATAGTAGTACTAGTAGTAGTAGAAGGAATAGTAGTAGTCGTAGTAGTAGTTGTTGTTGTTGCAGTAAAAGTAGTAATATTAGTGGTAGTAGAAGTTGCTGTTGTAGCAGCAGTAGTAGTATTAGTAGTAGCGGTCCTAGTAGAAGTAGTAATGTTAGTAGAAGCAATCGTAGTAGTAGTAGTAGTAGTAGTAGTAGTAGTAGTCATAGTAGTTGTAGTAGCCGAAGTAGTAGTTGTAATAGCTACAGCAGCCGTAGTCGTAGTAGTAGGCATGTTTGGAGTAGTAGTAGTAGGAATAGTAGCAGTAGTAACAGTTGTAGTGGTAGTACTAGTAGTATTAGTCGTAGTAGTAGTTGTTGTTGTAATAATAATATTATTATTTGTAGTAGTAGTAGTAGTAGGCTAAGTTGTAGTAAAAGAGTAGTAGCAGTAGCAGCAGTAGTAGTAGTAGGAGGAGGAGGAGAAGTATTAGTAGTAAGAGAAGTAGTAGCTGCGGTAGTAGCTATAATAGTAATAGCAGTATTTGTAGCACCAGCAATAATAGTAGTATCAGAATTTGTAGTAGTAGCAGTAATAGTAGTAGCGTTAGTAATTATAGTAGCATTAGTAGTAGTAGAAGAGGTAGTAGTAGTAGTAGTAGCAGTAGCATTAGCAGTAGTTACAGTAACAATAATAATAGTTGGAGGACATGGAGTAGTAGTTGTTGTTCTTATTGTTGTTGTAGGCGTAGTAGCAGCAGTGGTAGCAGCAGCATTTGTAGTAGTATCACTAGTATTAGCAACTGTAGTAATAGTAGAATTAGTAGTAGCATAAGTAGTAGTAGCAGTAGCAATACAAGCAGCATTAGTAGTAGTAGTAGTAATAGTAGTAGTAGAAGTAGCAGTAGTAGCGGTAGTGGTGGTTGTATAAGTAATAGTAGTCGCAGTAGCAGTAGTAGCAATTGTTGCTGTAGTAGCAGCAGCAAAGTAGCAGTAGTTGTGGAAGTAGTAACAGTAGTAGCCGTAATAGTGGCAATAGTAGTAGTAGCGGAATTAGCAGCAACACCAGTAGCAGAAGAAGTAGTAGAAGTGGTAGTAGTTGTTCTAGTAGCAGAAGTAGCAGGAGTAGCAGCTGTAGTAGTAGTAATAGTAGCAGCAGCAACAGAATTACTACTACTACTTCGACTCCTACTGGTGCTACTACCACTACTATTCCTACACCTACTACTACCACCATTTCTCCTACTCCTACTGCTACTACTACCACTTCTACTGCAACTACAACTATTATTACTACTACACCAATTCCCATTCGTGCTACTACTACTACTACCCTTGCTCCTACTACAACTACTCCTACTCCTACTACTACTGCTGTTACCTCTACTGCTACTGCTACTACTCCTACTACTACTAGTACTACAAGTCGTACTACTACTACTATTACTACTGTTGCTGCTGATACTATTACTACGAATACTGCTAGAATTCTGCTACTTTTACTATTAATTCCACTACTAATACTAATACAATTACAACTATTTCTACGACTAGTGTTACTGCTACTACTACTACTATTACTCCTACTACTACTACAAGTACTATTACTACTACTACTACTACCATTATTATTATTATTACTACTACTACTACTACTACTACTACTATTGCAACTACTACTACTCCTACAACTACTACCACTCCTCCTCCTCCTACTACTACTACAATTACTACTCCTACTCCGACTCGTACTACCACTACTACAACTACTACAACTACTAATACTAAATTACTACTGTAGCTGCTACTGCTATTTCAACAACTACAATTACAACAACAACAACTACTACTACTACTAATATTTCTATTACTACTATTACTACTACTACAACAACAATTACAACTATTACTCCTACTACTACTGCTACCACAATTACAACAAATATTACTACTACTACAACTACTACAACTACTAGTACTATTACTACTGCTACTAGTACTTCATCTACAACTGCAACTCCTCCCACTATTGCTACTGCTACTACTACTACCACCACTATTACCACTACTACTACTGCGACTATTACAAGAACAACAGTTACAGCTGCTGCTACTACTACTACTTCGACTACTACTACTACTTATACTACTAATACTACTACTACTATAACAACTATTCCTGCTTCGACTCCTACTACTACTTCTTCTACTCCTATCAATGCTACTGCTACTGCTACCAGTACTACTACTCCAACTCCTATTACTACTACTACTCCAACTACTACTCCAATTATGACCACTCCTACAATAACAACAACAACAACTACTACTACCACTATTTCAGCTACAACTATTCCTACTACTACTCCCACTCCAACTCCTCCTCCTCCTCCTACTACTACTGCTTCTGATACTAGTACACCAAATACTATTACCACTACAACAACTA
>RXID01011121.1:45465-83957 GCA_005019695.1 Trichopus zeylanicus subsp. travancoricus | reverse complement strand
GCAAAAAAAAGAAAGGTTTTACATGAAAATATAAAAAATTTTAAAGGGTTTTCTGCAAAATAAATTGAATTCATTTAAAAAAATATTATTAGTGATTGGTGTATAATAGAAATAAAGAAAAATGAGGGTTTATGTGAAAGAATTTATATAGACAAATTTTAAGGTATTCAAAGGGGATTTTTTATAAAACTAATTGATTATTTAAAAATAAAACTTTGGAGGGTTTAAATAAAATTTAACTAGGAGTTTTTTACCAAAAATTTAATTAAATTTTAATCAAGGATTATAAGTTACAAAATTTACAAATGAGAGGATTATTGGTAAATAATGAAATCGCGTGCAATTGCTCGGAAATAGAGCAAATATGAGGGGATTGTAGCTAAATTTTTTTTATTTTATTCATGATATTTAATTTGACTAATTTGCATAATTTTATTAATTCTTGGAATAATGTGCTATTATTCTTGGTACGCATAATTTTAAGGATTTTACCTTTTTAAATTTTGGAATTAATTTTTTGTTGATTTTAAAGATATTATTACATGTGCCATTTTTAAAATTTTCAACACAACTTTAAATATCGCTTTTTTCTTTCATGAAAAGTGCTGGGCACGGATGCATGCATAGATTCCTTTGAGTAGTTTCTTCAAAACACTCGTGTTATTTTCTCTAAATTTTTATGATACAATTTGTGAATTTTCATTTCAATTCCTTTTAGTTTATAAATATTTATTTTATTTTTATAATATGTGATCTTGTATATTATATTTTTTAATATCATAGAATTTGAAGCCCAAAATTTTTGCTTACTTTAAAAATTATGATTTAATTTATATTTTTAAAAGTGTTAAAATTTTTTTTTTTGAAATTATATTTTTTTATGTTTATATCAAATTTTTTTGCTTTATAATTTTTACTCTATTTGTTTCATTATTCTTTTTTATAGCATTTTTTATTACTTTTTTCTGTACATATATTTTGTACAATCTTTTTCTTGAATTCTATTTTTTTTAGTTCTAAACATTTTTTTGGTTAAATTTCAATATTTTTGTAATTAACAATACTTAAATAATAGATATTTTTATAATTTTAATTAAATTTAATCATTAAAAAAAAGGGTGCATATGCATGTGCCCATTCATTAGCATTCATAGAAAAGAGTGAATAAAACAAGCAATGGGACTCCTTAATTAAAATGAGTGTCCTGAATATTCCTTCATGAAATTTTTCAGAAAAATAATTAAAATTCCAACTTGAATTTAAAAAGAGCATAAAAAGCAATGAATGAGGCCAAATGTACCAATTTAAAATTACAACATGATTTATAAAAGAGCGAATAAAACTACAAATGAGACACAAACCTCTATTATTATCGGTTTCTTACATATTCCTCCATGAATTTTTCAAAATTATACTCTTACTCGTTCAAAATTATATATGTCTTTTATGTAAATATTCTTGTTAATAATCTCATATTAATTCTGATCAAACTTATGGAAATATTGTTATGTCCTTCATTAGAACTAGTTGGAAGTAATTAGTTCGACTAGCACTTCTAAATCATTCATTGTCTTCAAAAAATCTGGATATCGAGCGATTTACAAGTATCGAAAAGTAGATATTTCCACGATGAGATAGTTAGATTACACTCATTAAACTTATTCAGACAGAAAGGAAAGGAACGCAATCATGATTTTTCACAAACATGTTCAAAATTAATTCAATATTATTTATCAAATATTTACATTATACCTTCTTAGGATGTATATGTAAAAAATATAGGACTAATTACCTACACCACTTATCTTTTCAAAATATTTACCTACACTGCCCAGATTATTATTTAATCAAAATTTTCTCCAAAAATTTCGATTTTACCCTCTGTTATTTTTACAATTAGATCATTAAAAAATTATTATTTATTATTTAACTTTCGGATATATGCAAATAACATCTTGAAATTATTTCGATTTACAAAAAAGTATTTCTCCCAAACCATTTACAAATAAACCCATGAAAGTTAAATAATAAATAATAAGTTTTTAGGGATTTAATTATAAAAATAATGGTAGGTAAAATTGAAATTTTTAGAGAAAATTTTGATTAAATAACAATCAGTGGAGTATAGGTAAATATTTTAGAAAAGAGAAATGGTGTTGATAATTACGGAAATTATAGGGGCGTAAGTAATTAACCCAAAAATATATCATTTTGAAATAGTCAAAAAGGTATGTGTAATTCAGAAAAATTTTAGAAAGGAATATGTAAAAAATCCGTCAAATTAATAAATTCTAACTTGAATTACAAAAAAGTATATAGAATAGGCAATGGAGCCGAACGGATAATAAACGATGTCATGAGGTTATTAGCCTGTTCGGCTTAAGTCCCGCACTATAGAAGCGATTGCCATGTGACGAAATCTTATCCCAAGGCATGATATTGGTGAAAATAACATAAATTATAAATTAGAAAAATAAATCATACAATATAAAAATAAAATCACGTTAATAAAATTTGACTTAACCGATGAATTAGTTAACAATTTTACAAAACTCTAAATTATGTTAAAAAATTGGAGAATTTTGTGGGGTGGTACTCCATAAATGAAGATTTTAAATTTTAATGCAAATATTTTCAGCTAAAATTTTTGATTTCAAATTTTAAAAATACAGTTGATATTTTATATCATCTTTATATTAGAGAGTGCGCTCAATCCGTCAATGAAGAAGTTAATCCTATATATTTTTGGGATAATTACGGGTGACCCCCCGTAATTAGCCTTAATTACGGTAAACCCCCCGTAATTTCCGTAATTACCCCCACCCCTCAAATTCGCCCATATTTACCCACAGCCCCTGATTGTTATTTAATCAAATTTTTACCAAAAAATTCCGATTTTACCCCCGGTTATTTTACATATACCCCCCTAAAAACTTACTTTTTTATATTTAACCCCCCGGATTTTGCGTTTTTACAAATAACACCCCGAAAGAAATCAGATTTACAAAAAAGTCCTGAAAATTCGGATTTTTGCAAATAAACCCCCGGAAATTATTCCGATTTACAGAGAAGTCCCCGAAAATTCGGATTTTTGCAAATAACACCCCGAAAGAAATCAGATTTACAAACAAGTCCTCGAAATTAGAATTTTTGCAAATAAACCCCTGAAATTATTCTGATTTACAGAAAAGTCCCCGAAATTCGGATTTTTGCAAATAACACCCCGTCGCGCGGGCGGGGACGGGGGGAGGCCGGCAGGCGGCGGGAGCGGAGGCGGCGGGAGCGGAGCCGGAGGCCGGTGGCTGGAGCGGAGCCGGAGGCCGGGGCGCCGGCGCGCCGAAACGCGGGCGCGGACGGCGACGGCCGAGGCCGTTCCGCCCCCGCGTGCCGGGGACGGAGGCCGAGGCCGGCGCGCCCGCACGCGGAGGCCGAGGCCGAGGCCGTCGCGCCGGCACGCGGGCGCGGACGGCCAAGGCCTAGGCCGTCCGTCCCCGGCACGCCGGCGCGCCGGCCTCGGCCTCCGTCCCCGGCACGCGGGGGCGGAACGGCCTCGGCCTTGGCCGTCCGCGCCCGCGTGCCGGCGCGCCGGCCTCGGCCTCCG
This sequence comes from Trichopus zeylanicus subsp. travancoricus, assembly GCA_005019695.1. Lineage (NCBI taxonomy): Eukaryota > Viridiplantae > Streptophyta > Magnoliopsida > Dioscoreales > Dioscoreaceae > Trichopus > Trichopus zeylanicus. The sequence continues at coordinate 80,356 of RXID01011121.1, read as the reverse complement.
TCCCGCGTGCGGAGGCCGTTCGCGGCCGCGTGCGGAGGCCGTTCGCGGCCGCGTGCCGGCTGGCCGTCCGGCGCGCCGTCGGGCCTCCGGCGAGGGGTGTATTTGTAAAAATTAGTTTTTTAAAAAAAAATTAGAGTTATTTTTTTAAAAAAAATTTAAGGGTCTATTTTTTAATTTATAAATATTAAATTTGTAATTATAAATATAAAAAACACTAATGTCTTTTTTGTAAAATTTTATTTAAAATATGATTAAAAATATAGACTTATTTATAAATAAAAATATTGAAGGGGTCTATTTGTAAATGTACAACATGAAACTTGTAATTTTAATTTTAAGCGATAACTTATTTGTAAAATTTATTTATAAAATAAATAATTTTGGACGTATTTATAAAGAAAAATATTAAAGGTGGTCTATTTTTAATGTAAAGATGTAAAAATTAGTTTTAAAAAAATTTAGAGTAATTTAAAAAAAAATTTAAAGGTCTATTTTTTAATTTATAAATATTAAATTTGTAATTATAAATAGAACAAAACACTAATGTCTTTTTTGTAAAACTTTATTTAAAATATGATTAAAAATATAGACTTATTTATAAATAAAAATATTGAAGGGGTCTATTTGTAAATGTACAATATGAAACTTGTAATTTTAAATTTTAAACTTTGAAACCTTCGATGACTTATTTGTAAAATTTATTTATAAAATAAATAAATTTTGGACGTATTTATAAAGAAAAATATTAAAGGTGGTCGTCTATTTTTAAATGTAAAAAATAGTAAACTTGTAATTTGAAATTTGAAAAATTTAAACTTTCACTGTATTTTGCGTGAAATTTAATATAAAAAATGATTAAAATATTGATTTATTTTAAAAAAATCAAGGAATCTATTTGTAAATGTACAATATGAAATTTGTATTTTTAAATTTTAAGTTTTGAAACCTTCAATGATTTATTTATAAAATTTACTTATAAAATAAATAAAATTTGAAGTTATTTATAAATAAAGCCACTTCCTAATTAATGACAATCATTCATGAGATTTTATAACATATAGCCTGTCTGAACAATAATAGAAACTTGCAGTTTGCTAGAACAATATAGCCTAATCAGTAATCAGATAGTAATAGCAGCTAGAAAGTTCAAGACACAAGACAATATAACAAGTTCTGCTGTTGTCCAACAAAAGCAAACCTTTAATATTCAACAAAAAAAAGGAAACATTCGATTATTCCTTATAAATCAAAATTTTTAAATACATTAATGAAACAAGTGTCATAAATAACACTCCTCATTTCTCATTCAACAAAAGAGAGGTGGATAATAAAAGATATGACAGTTCCTCCTGAATCGCTAATCCAAAACCTTGCCATCTAACTCTCCCCAGTCTATTTAGCAGAAATATGTACCTGCAAACAAAATGCACCAATAGTTATGATAACCAAGCAACATGACATCATCATCATTTTCGAGAAGACTGTTTACCCAATGAAAATTGATCCTAGAGATTTGACGAACTTCCTGCAAAAAAATACAGTCACATTTATTATTGTATTGTTTCAAAATCACATAAAATAAGAAAAACAATTGTCAAGTTTTTAAAAGAAAAACTCACATGGTAAATGCATACTAAAATTTGAAGTCATTACGGTAGACCTTCCTCTTCCTCTTCCCCTGCCACGTTCTCCAACATATTGGTTTCTCACTGATTGTTGAGTACTGCTAGATCCAGAAACATCAATTTGTTGTTGCAGTCCAAGAGGCTCTTTACACGCTCTCTTGTTGTGTCCTAGCTGACCACATCTACTGCAAGCATATATTGCTCTACTTGATGTTTCCATTGGATCTTTAATCCTTTTCTTCTTAGGCCTACCAGGTTGTCTTCTTGAACGTGGAGGAAGTACTTGCAAAGCATTTGGCACAGACACCCAAAGTTGCTTACTTGGCAATGGAGTGACAGGAACATCATATACTCTTTTGTATGTCTCCAGAGTATAGTAGTCATCAACAAAATCAATAGGATCAAGCCGAATATCAAGGAGAGCAACAATACCGTGAACGCAAGGCACTCCTGTCAGCTGCCATTGCCTACAATCACAAATCCTCTGCCTTATATCCACAATCCATCGGCCTGCAGGATCACTAACCTCTGAAATATCATCAGAAGACCTCCAAATACGGTATCCGCCCTGTGCCTGTGAAACTTTCCTAATAAAAGCTTCTATTCTTGGTACTAGCTTTCCAGACCAGTGGGATCCTTCATTTTTTCTTGTGGCAAATTTCACCATTATCTTCTGCCTGATGAAATCAAGTAATTCAAGAAAGGGAAGCTCCCTGCCATCTTGAATAAAACTGTTAAATGACTCAGAAATATTGTTAGTCACATAATGACATTTCACTAAATGATTAAAGTGACTTCTACTCCATGCAAAATCATTTATTTCTTTCATGTACTGCCAAGCTGGTATGGATAGCTGTTTAATCCTTTCCATGTATTTCACGAATTCAGTAGGCAAAAATGTATTTGAAGCATTAAAAACCAAATTTTCTAACCTTTTCCCAGGGTACGATCTTTTCAAGTTTGCAATCACATGTCTGATACAAGCTCTATGCTCAGCATATGGGAAAATATTTTTCACAGCATCAGAAAGACCCTTCTGCCTATCTGAAATAATAGCCAAGCTATTCAAATTTCCAATAACCCATTGCAAGTTATGTAGAAACCATAACCAAGATTGGTATGTTTCTGCTTCTGCAACTGCCCATGCAACTGGAATTATGTTATTCTCCCCATCAATTCCACAAGCTGAAAGCAATGTGCCTTTATATTTCCCTTTCAAGAAGCATCCATCAACTCCCAGTATAGGTCTGCATCCAGTAAGAAAAGCTCTCCTACAAGCATGTAATGACATAAAACATCTCTGAAAAGACATATCTGGACACTGAGCAATGTGCACAATATTATCAGGATGCCTCATCTCCAACTCTACCTTCAGCGAATGAAACAAATTAAAAGATTCTTCTTCATTACCATGAATAATCCTGTAAGCATAATCTTTTCCCCTCCATGCCTGCATATAAGTCAGTCTGAGACTGTATTTCTCACTCATCATATTCTGTATTTGCTTGACTGTGATTTGCTTGTCAATACACATCCAATGCAAAACTTGATTGCCTACCCATTCAGCATTTGCCATTTTGTTTCCAGAAGTATTGATAGCAATACAAGTATGAGCTGATTCCATTTTTCTTATTTGAAAACCTGAACCATCAGATCTCTCTGAAGCATGAAGCCTCCATCGGCAATTCGCAGCAGCACATCTGACTGTTACTCTGTTACGCTCATTCTTCACAAACAAAGGCTGAAATCTGTGTACAATACAGTACTGTCTAAGAGTCAATCTGAATGCATGTACATCTTCAAATATATCTCCTATGTTCAAAACATTGGCATTCAAATTATCTTCAAGTAAAGGCAATAAATCATCTTCCGCTCTGTCTTCTACTCCTTCTTCTTCGCCTTGTCTTATATTTTCTTGATCCTGCTCAGCAACTAACTCATCATTATCATCATCATCCTCCTCCTCATCTTCATCATCATCAGAAGAATACATCAAACTATGAAAACTAGAATCAGAAGGACAATCATCTAAATCTGAATCAATATATTCATCTCTTTGCACACTGTGATACACAGAAGATTCTCCTGTCAAAGGAGTCAGCCTTTGTGCAGACACCACTGATAAAGGATCACCTATGTCCTCCACTGATATATAGATATTGCTATATTTCAAGTCTTGAATTATTGTCCACATTGCTTCCAGCTGAATTTCACTGCTAATTGACATATAAATTGGAGGACTGCTGTTTGGATACAAATACTTGATCACAAGTAACTCATTTGTCCTTGCTTTGACCAATTTACAAGCTTCGGTCCATAATTCTGCAAATGTGTATTTTCTTGTATCAACCAGTAAAGATTTCTGCCTACCAAATACATATTTCCTTCTTTGAGTATGTTCAACTTCCTTCCAATATCCTCCATAATGGAGCACTAATCGTACCAGATTCTCTGAATCAGCCATCTGTAAATACACAATATCAAAAATTAGATAAAAAAAATAGATAAAAAAATTGTAACAGGTGGCTTGGTGGAAAGGGTGGTGGGGGTTGGAGTGGTGGGTAGGCGGGCGGGGTGTCGGAGCCCGTCTGGGGGGGGTGGGTGGTGTGCGCCCGTGAGGCAAAGGGGGAGGGCCCGTGGGGGGGCGGGGGTGTCGGAGCCCCTCTTGGGGCAGGGGCAGGGCAGGGGTGGGGGCTGGGGGGGCGGGCGGGGGCGGGGGGCAGGGGGGGGGGGGGGGGGGGAGGGGGTGTGGGCGGGGGGGCGGGTTGGTGGGTGTGCGCCCGTGAGGCAAAGGGGGAGGGGCGGGGGTGTCGGAGCCCGTCTAGGGCCAGGGGCAGGGGCAGGGGCGGGGGCGGGGGGGAGGGGGTGTGGCGGGGGGGGCGGTGTGGGGGGGTGTGCGCCCGTGAGGCAAAGGGGGAGGGGCGGGGGTGTCGGAGCCCGTCTGGGGACAGGGACGAGGACAGGGACGGGGACAGGGACGGGGACAGGGGGGTGCAGGCGGGGACAAGGGTGCTAGTGAGGCAAAGGGGAAGGGGCGCCGGTGTCGGAGCCCGTCTGGGGGCAGGGGAGGGGGTGTCGGAGCCCGTCTGGGAGCAGGGGGGCGGCGGGCGGGGGGCGGGGGAGGGGCGGGGACAGGGGTGCCAGTGAGGCAAAGGGGGAGGGGCGGGGGTGTCGGAGCCCGTCTGGGAGCAGGGGCAGGGACGGGAGTGGTGGATGGGTTCGAGGCCGTCGAGCGGGGAGGAGGTGGAGGCGGGGCAACAACAAAGAACAAGATGGTGGCTTACTGAGGACGAAGGAGGGCAGCAGCAACGGGACGGCGGTGTTCTCGCCGGCGGGGCAGCAACGGCGCGAGGGCAGACGGCGACGGCGACGGCCACGTCGTGGGGGGCGCAGCGCAGAGCAGCGACGGCGTGGGTGGCGCAGGGCAGCGAGCTGACGGCGACGGCGAGCCGGCGGGGCAGCGACCGCAGCAGCTGCGCAGGACCGACGGCGGCAGCGGCAGAGCAGAGCGGCGGCAGCGGCGGCGCAGATACGTTTAGGGCTACAGGAAGAAGAGGATTTTATAAGAAAGTTTGGACTTTTTTGTAATTCGGAATAATTTCGGGGTGTTATTTGCAAAAATCAAAATTTCGGGGACTTTTCTGTAAATTTGAATAATTTTGGGGTGTTATTTGCAAAAATCCCGTGCCCGCGTGCCGGGGAAGGAGGCGGAGGCCGGGGCGCCGGTGAGCCGGCGGCGGGAGCGGAGGCGGAGGCCGAGGCCGTTCCGTCCCCGCGTGCCAGGGACGGAGGCGGAGGCCGGCGCGCTGGCACGCCGGGGCGGACGGCCAAGGCCAAGGCCGTCCGTCCCCGGCACGCGGGCGCGCCGGCCTCGGCCTCCGTCCCCGGCACGCGGGGGCGGAACGGCCTCGGCCGTCGCCGTCCGCGCCCGCGTTTCGGCGCGCCGGCGCCCCGGCCTCCGGCTCCGCTCCAGCCACCGGCCTCCGGCTCCGCTCCCGCCGCCGGCCGCCGCCTCCGCTCCCGCCGCCTGCCGGCCTCCCCCCGTCCCCGCCCGCGCGACGGGGTGTTATTTGCAAAAATCCGAATTTCGGGGACTTTTCTGTAAATCAGAATAATTTCAGGGGTTTATTTGCAAAAATTCTAATTTCGAGGACTTGTTTGTAAATCTGATTTCTTTCGGGGTGTTATTTGCAAAAATCCGAATTTTCGGGGACTTCTCTGTAAATCGGAATAATTTCCGGGGGTTTATTTGCAAAAATCCGAATTTTCAGGACTTTTTTGTAGATCTGATTTCTTTCGGGGTGTTATTTGTAAAAACGCAAAATCCGGGGGGTTAAATATAAAAAAGTAAGTTTTTAGGGGGGTATATGTAAAATAACCGGGGGTAAAATCGGAATTTTTTGGTAAAAATTTGATTAAATAACAATCAGGGGCTGTGGGTAAATATGGGCGAATTTGAGGGGTGGGGGTAATTACGGAAATTACGGGGGGTTTACCGTAATTAAGGCTAATTACGGGGGGTCACCCGTAATTATCCCTATATTTTTTAAATTTTTTATATTTTAAATATTTGTTTACCAAAAAATTTTTACTTAATAATTTTTAAAATATATAATATTTAAATATTTTTTAAATTTTTTAAATTTAAACTTAAAAAATAAATAAAAAAAAATTTTAAAAAAAAATTGATCGAAATTAAGATAAATTAATATTGATAAAACAATCAATAAAAACGTATCCAATTCCGTGTCAATATATTAAATTTAAAATCTTGCCATGATTATAGTGCCTGATGGGTTTTGTCCTTGCATGACCCCATGCCGCAGTCATTATTGTTGGAACCCGTGAGCAAATTCACGTGGACCGGGTTTCCATCTGGGCTTAACTGTATATCTCTGGAGGATGCTCTCGGGCTTAGCAACGCCAGATTCCGGACAGGCCCATTTAAAGCCCTACTTGCGAACCCCCATAAGAAGACCCTCGCTTCACAGACCTGTCGTAGCGACAGCACATAATTCTGGTAGCACTCAGAAACGTATTCAAGGATGGAGACTCCATCTGAAGAGACCAAGAAGAACGCGCAACGTCCAGAACTCGCGGACTTCCATCCCACCGTCTGGGGCGACTATTTCATCACTCACAACTTCTCGTCCAACACAAATATGGTTTTTATATAAATATATATTTCTCTCTCTCTCTCTCTCGTCAAGATGTCCTAATTGACCGCGTCTTGTAGGAATGGATCAAGCAGAGGGCAAATGAGCTTGAACAACAGGTGAGGGCCATGCTTAGAGATCCCAATTATGATCTGCTTCAGCAAATGCATTTGATAGACATGCTCCAGCGCTCTGGAGTTTCATATCATTTCGAGAGGGAGATCAATGAGGCACTAAAGCATATCGACCAGCTCCACACTAGCGACGATAACTTGCATGTTGTTGCTCTTCGGTTTAGGCTGTTAAGACAACAAGGCTACAACGTACCTGCCGGTCAGTTTCACGAAAAAAAGAAACTCTAATATTGCAAGTAGGGCCTTTTATTTTTTGCTTATGTATTTAACACAAGTGCTTAATGGAATGAATAGATGTTTTCGACAAATTCCGAGATGGAGAAGGGAAATTCAAAGCCTCGTTGAGTGACGACGTACAAGGTTTGTTGAGCTTGTATGAAGCGGCCTATCTCAGCGTGAATGGAGAGCATGTGTTAGACGAAGCTATCAGTTTCGCAAGGGTCCAACTCTCATCTAAACTTGATTCCTCGAGCCCATCTCTTAGAGAGCAAGTGATATATGCCCTGCAGACACCTCTACAGAGGAGAATGAGAAGATTATTGGCGAAGAATTATATCTCCTTTGAACGAGAAGAAAGCAATGCGCAAGAAGCATTGGTCTTAGAGTTTGCAAAGTTAGACTTCCATTTAGTACAACAGCTTCATCGCGAAGAGGCCAAGATGATGACTTTGTAAGTTTTGCCCTATGAACTCTTTCTTATGGGCACTAAATATGATACCACATTGATTGAGATACAAAGCTCACCCATGACTCTCACTGCTACAATTTTTGCGAATTAAGTTAAAATTAGATAAATCCAGGGACATAATATAAACCAGTTTATTTGAGAACCAAACGGACCGGATCGGGTTTTGACTTGATCACCGTCCCTTATCGGGTTTTAACTCGATCCCAAGGCAATCCCAAGCCAAGAACAGGTCGGGTTAGCCCGAACGGATCCGTTAGCCACAAATTGAACCCGCAGATTCCTTTCCAGATCCGGATTCATATCCCACAAAGATCCGACCTGCTTCAATCCCTAGTTTGAAAAACTTCTTACAAATAACTGACCCCAAAACCCTAGGGCATATCCAAAACCCTAAATTTCCTTGTCGCCTCTCTGGTTCTAGGGTTGGCTGCGCGTAGGGGAGATGGAGGCCTTGCTGAGATCCCAAAGCACTGGAGCAGAGAAGGTTTTCCTCTCCACGGTGGGGTCTTCGGCCGTGGAAGCCGTTTTGGCTGCAGAAAAGACCCTAATTTTGACTCTCCTTGCGGTATGGATTCTTTTTTTCCACTTCTGGTGGAGTTTTTTTTCTTTGTTTTTTAAATTTTCTAATGCCTTAAAGATTCGTTTTTCTTGTGTTTTAAGTTTTTTTTTTTTCACGTTGTGCTTGTTTTAAGTAGCTCGAAGTATTGGTTTTGAGATGTGGGAGTTTGATATCTAGAGTTTTGAGTTTTGTGTTCTATGCGGTGATGCTAGCTGCTCAAAGTTTTAACTTTGCTTATTGGAAAAAAATCGTTTTTTTATCATATCCGGATTGTTCCGTCTCAGGCTTCTCTTTGCGTTTATCTCAAGAAAAAAAGGCTTCTCTTTGTGTCTATTTGTTCTTTTATCTGTAATTGCTTCTTCATTTGTTTGCTTTCAGTTAATTTCCATCTTTGTAGTTCTCTTGTGAAGTTCTGATTCTCTGTTGTGGATAAGAGATTTAGGAGTTGTTTGGATAGCCTATGGAAAGTGGAGTCCCTAGTCCCTCTCGTTCTCACTGAGGACATGTTTTTTCATTGTAGGACTTTTGCTAATTGGAGTTTTTGTTAATGCAAATTGATCTAACTGTAGGTTTTATGCATGGAAATTAGAGAGGGTTCATTGTTTTCACAATCAAGCACACAGCACAAAGCAATATTTATTTCTTTATATTCTTCATTAGATTTGCTTGTGTGTTAGAGTTCGAAAGAAGTCTTACTATGCTTGGGGTTAACCTAAGCTTGATCATGAGCTTAATTGATTATGACAATCCACAGGTTCAAATTGAGCACTGTATTTCTATTGGGATCTTCAAATCAGGCTAGGGTTTGGATTAGGGTTTTTTTTTGAGTTATATTTATCCAATAAGATGAACAATCAAGGCAAAGAGATAAACTTTTACTCTTTTTTTTTTTCAAACCAGCACCCCTTGTTGATCACTGTTTTAGAAGTTTTTTTAAACAAAAAGGAAAATCATTGCAGGTTAAATAAAAGTATATTGGAGTTGGTTATAGATTTAGATGACCTTCTCTCTTTTGTGTTATTTGAAATGGGGAAAGGTTATTCTTCAGGAATGCACACTGTTAACTCTAGTTATATCTTACTTCAATAATTTAGTGATTCAGTTAACTATTTTTTTTTGTACTGTTGGTGTCGATTCAGTTCATTTGTCTAAACCCTCCGCTTCTTCTTTGTAAGCTATAGCAGTGTGTTTTAATACTTGGGCGGAACTCCCCATAGATTATGTTGGTAGAGTCGAAAGAGTGTCGAATCGGAATAGTATATTGGGGCAGACAACAAAATATCTCAAAAGTTTAAATTTATGGGATATGAATCTTCAGTATATATATTGGATTTTATCTATTTAATATATGATGTGAGATTAATTTATCACATTTGACATTATAGTAATCTCTTCCTTTAAGTTTAATTTGATCACATGAATTTTAACACTCTTAATTAATAATTTTTTTACTTGACCAGTTTAATTGTGTGATTGATACTAATAGGTTTTTGCTTTATTCTTTTTATTTTAGGAGAGACTAACATGTGACTCAATTCAGCAGTATCATCATGATTTTTTTGTCTCAATTTTTAATTTGTTTTTAAGGGAAACTAATATGTGATACAATTCAGTCGCATTATCACGGTAATTTTGGTTTTAAGAGTTTACATAATTTTGAAGCTAAAGGTCTGATACCATTTGTTGAGAAAATCGAAAAAATATCGAATCGAAATAATATAGGGGGGTAGACAGCAAAATATTCCAAAAACTTAACTTATGAGATATGAGACTTATTTACTATATATATTGGACTCTATCTATTCAATATTTTATGTAAAACTAATTCATCACACCTGACATTATAACATAATTAATGAGGCTAATCATTCTATGATATTTCTGGGTTGTTTTTTCTCTAAAATCAAATCCTGTTCTCCTATCTATTTGGGAATGCATCTTTCAATATGCTGAAAGGGCATCATTAATGTGAATCCTTGCATAATTTCTACCAAAATTAGGAATATCTTGTTTGTTTGAAGTTGAAGCCTCAAGAAAATGGGGTCATACTTTGGATCCTACTTGCAACATAATTTTGTCCTTGAGAAAAGATCATGACCATTCCTAAGCTTCTTAAAGTGATCAGAGAAGCTTGCTTATAATAGTGTCACCTAAATCTGGAACCCTAATCTAGTGTTGAATGCTTAGATTATTGTTTATTGATTGGTTGAGTTTATTTTGGCTGAACTGGTTAACCGTATATATTTGTTCATCTGGATCTTTCATGTATTTATTTATTTATTTTGCTCTTGGTGGTACATAAGCTTTCTTGGTTATTGGGTCACTCATCTAATTCAATCAGTTGCATGCCCTTATAGTTATTCATGTTTAATGACCATGTAATAGAGAGTATAGGAATGTGATCTTTATATCTTGTTGTGCTTTCTTGGTGTGTTAAATTGTGTACATTTGTGAAAGAATGAAATAATAGGAAATGCTTGGATCAAGAATGGTGATGAGCATATCCATTTATGTAGCATCACACAAGTTGGGGTTATCATGGATTTTTTTGAGTTATTGAACATAATTAGTTTGGGAGAGTAATCAAAATTTTCTTGCTCTTTCTGCTCCCATAATGTGGTGGATTCTCTTTCATAGTCTTCATTTCCATTGTAAAATTTTCAAAGATAGAATTTGACTATATTGGAGTTGAATTAAAGATAAATTGGAGTCTTAAATTGTATAGATACATTAAGAAGATTGAACCTACTGATTTAACTTATTTTGAAAAGTGAAATCCCAGCTGTTTTTAGTGATTCCCTGTTTTTTGTTCCTGTTGACTTAGTCTGCATTTTTCAACTGTTCTGTTCAATTTGGCAAATTGATTATTTAACTATTCCAAACATGTTATGGACCAACCCAGTTTGTATATAATTCTCTGTATTGACATGTCACATTTTTCGATTAATTAAATCAAAATTTGCCTGTTTCTTCAGGGTAATTTCTTACTCCATTAGCCTTGTTTCAGATTCAACTTTTGTCAGTTGATGCTGCTTTATCTGGAAATCTAGCTGAATTTATTAAAGGGTAAGATTACTTTGTCTATTCCTGTGGGTACACCCCAAGAATTAGTTATAGATCCATCAGTAAGTCTTAAAGGTGTCCAAAATAAATTTGTAGGGCACCTGTAGCAGCTCTTGGAAGTTCAAAAGCTGAGCCTGTTCCAGAAGACAAGGATGATGACTCGGATGCTGATAGTGAAGATGAAGAAGATGATGTTGGAGATGATGATGATGATGGTGGTGGTGAAGAATCATCAGGCGACGAAGGAAATGATGAAGATGATCCAGAGGCAAATGGCCAAGGTGGTAGTGATGATGAGGATGACGAAGATGAGAATGGTGACGATGAAGATGACGAGGATGACGATGAGGATGATGAAGAGGAGGATGAAGAGGAAGATGAGGAAGAGACTCCACAGCCACCATCCAAGAAGAGGAAATGAAGTTCCATTGTAGAATTGCACCTTTCTGTTGTCGCTTCCATCTGTGCTTAGGTTGCTTGGGGGAAGAAAGGTGGTGGTGTTTTGCAGCTTAATGCTGGATTTTTATAGGTAGGAAAAGTGTTTTAGTCTGAAATGTAGCATTGGAGCTGTAGTTTACTTGATACTTCAGTGTTCATTATGCCATTTCATGCACATGTTTTCTTATTTTTTTTCTCCATTGCTTACTTCATAAACTCTGAACCCTAAGCTCAGTATCCACAGGACTGAAAGTTGGCACGAATGTGTTCAAGGATTTAATGTATGCATTAACTTTAGGGTTCGAATATGGTTGACTATAAATTTTGCGTGTGGTCATATTCAAATATCTGAAGCCTGAGCATGATGGATTTCTATTAAGGTCGGTATAATCAAATTGCATATGCCATTATGAAAACCTGTGAAATTATATATAACTCATTGTAAGAAAAAAAAATATATACATCTTATAATTCATTAAAACCTCCTTGAGTTAAATCTAATCCTAGTACAATAGAATAGTCATAGGATATTCTAGCCAACATATATAAAATAATTGTTTTGCCCTAATGTTAATTGTATATATCTATCTTTTCCTAATCTCTTTGAACTCTTTTTCGTGATTTAAAATTGGCCCACTTGAGAATTATTTCTTGTGTTTTGAACTTATTTGCGATTTCTTAATTTTTGAAATTTAATTGACAAAATCATAGCTTTTTCAGGTGATTCTACATGATTGAATTATTTGAAGTAGATATTTCTGAGATTTAATCACAAAAATATAATTTTAAAGGACTTACGTGTAAAAATATGTTTTCGTAAGAACTTGATCATAAATTTAATTATTTCAAGGACTTGGTTGTAAAATAGTTTGATTTTTCCCCATCTCTTTTATTTTTTTGAGCAAACTAAGCTATACCACTAAAAAAATCTTGTCACCAGAATCAGGAATAAAAGATACAAATTTGTATTCTTACAAAAAATCAAAAAGATTGACAATAGCAAGCCCCACAAAAAAAAACCCCAGTTTTCAGCATGAATATCAAAAGTAGTCGGAGTATTTTGTCAGTAGCATCCTGTTTTCTGTTAGTCATCCAATCTGCTCCTTTATGCTGTTGGTACTGCTACAAGTACATGAAGAGATGTCAAGCGTCGTTATCTCCTCTATAACTCTTGAGCAATTTATTTTTAAGTTTCTCATTACAAGTACATTACCAGCCCTTCAAAGTAAAGCATAAAAAACTGATGATAGCTGGACTAGTTTTGCTTTTATTATGGAATATCTTGCTATTCCTCTCCTTCCATAATAGGCATAAAAGAATTATAGAGATTATTTCACTTATTTGTATTTTTTAGCCTCTAAATTATTTCTCCACACTCTCCGCAGATTAGAGATGGGAGAAGAAGAAGATTTTATGTTGAAGTTAGATATAATTTTTTGCCACATCATAATTGAGAAGAAATAAGTATAAAAGTATTATAATGTCATGTGTAATAAATTAGTCCCACATCAAATATTGGATAGGTAGGGTTCAATATATATAGTGAAAAAAGCTCATATTCTATGAGCTTAAGCTTTCGAAATTGTTTGGTGTTTGGCCCGTTATATTATTCCGATTCGACATTCTTTCGGCTCCTCCAACAAATAGTATTAGAGCTTGGTTCAATATATTTATTACGAAGTTCAATATAAAGAAATTCAAAAGTGGTATAAATCTATTGGTATGGGTCACACGGTGGAACTAGTCGAGTAAAAGAGTTCTTGATTAAGAGTGTTAAAATTGATGTGGTCAAATCACACCTGAAGGGGGAGATTGTTATAATGTCAAGTGTGATAAATTAGTCCCATATCGGATATTGGATAGATAGGGTCCAACATATATAGTGAAAAAAATACATATCCCATAAGCTTAAGTTTTTTAAATTATTTGGTGTCCGGCTCACTATATTATTCTGATTTGACATTCTTTCGGCTCTCTCAACATAAAAGAAATAGTCTATGTTTTCAATATAATCGTTATAGAGTATACAAATGTACAAAAGATCTTTTCATCTCCTTTTTTCTAGATTGTCGATTATAAAGACTTCATCATATATCAATTATGAGAAAGTTTTTAGTTTCAAAGGACAAGACAATCTCCTGATGCCCATAGAGAATTGGAAAATTATTCTGTTTTTGTTGGGCAAATTATTAGTAGATTTGATAGAGAATGTTTTATTTCATTTCCACTTTCTCTGTCTCTTTTAAATTTGGTATTTTTATGATTTTTTCATCAAATTTATAAAATTCAAATACATATTTACAAAATTATAAGAAAATTGATTTAATTAAGTATTGGATCGAAAGTTTGATTGGCCTGTTTGAATATCTTGGAGCAATCTTGACCTTCGATATGATATTCAGACTAAAACAAAATTTAAAAAAGTATTGGATGTTTCTACAAAAATTCCTTGATGCCTATTGATTGTTGTCGCATGTGTGGGGGCGGCGTCCAGTCCAAAAGCGGGCACTAGCGACCTCAAGGCTGAACCCAACCCATTGGAGCCCACTGCCTAGTGAGCTCGCGTTAAATGAGTAAGGTTTACCTCGTGCCTATGAGTACTATGGGTTTCTACATATTTGAGATATCAAGCAAATAACAAATTTCCACTAAAATTTTAGTCGAATTTTCGAGAGACCTATATTTTTTCCTTTTTTGTTTGGCTATGATTTTTTGTTCCCTTGAAATTGGAAGTCATGAATATTCCAAATTTGAGAAAGCAAAGAGTTGCATGAGTATCAACGAAATTCTTTTTTTTTTATTTATTTTCTTCTCTTCTCATCGTATTTTTCTTAAAATCTAGATATTTGAATAAGGAACTACATAAATTATTATAAATTTATAAAAAATCATCTTCTTTATTATCATTAGTAAAATACTACCTATATTATAGTTAAAATTTACAAGTAACCACCTTTTAGTCAGTATTATTTTTAAATTTAATTCTATTCTTTAAGTTTTAGTTACAAAACTTATAATTAATAATTATTTTATTTTTTTAACAAAAGAATTTCAAACACTCGATGTTTTTTCTTCTAATTTCACTAATTGGCAATGATAAATGATATTCAGAATTTTATTAAGCTAAAAAAATGAGGAAAAAATATTTTTACACTTAACTTTAAAAATAGAGGACATAATAGGCTTTTCATATTAATTTATGTATTATAAAATAAATAAAAATTATTGACGACAAGGTGGTTATTTGCAAATCTTAATCATAATGCATGTAATTTTTTACTACTACTAATAATAAAAGTAGTTTTTTTTATAAATTTAGAAAATTATCAGATTTAATTCTATTAATTTACTCTATTATTTTAGTTGTTTTAGGTGAGATTCTACACAGGAAAATGTTTCGGAATTTTGCTTTTCTCTTTTTGCACATAAATGCAAAAACAACTTGTAACTCATTAAGTTAAATATATTCTGTGTTTGATAAAAAATAATTCTTCAACGTTACCTGAGAGACCGTATATTTTATGAGTTTGAGTACACAAATCTTACTACGTTCTTCATTGAAACTCCCGAATCGAACACACTCCCACACCACTAAAATTTTTGGAAAAATCTACATTAATATTCGAGTTTAGAGAAGGTTGGAGAGGTAGCCTTAGACACCGGTTAAGGCGGAGTCGGAGGTTTTCCTTGTCAAATGTTTTGTTGGAGGATATGTCTAGCATTAGAAACTTTCCAGTAAGATCCAATAGTGTTGTCGGCGAGAGCATGGCAGAGACATCTCCTCTTTCGTTTACAATAAGATCGAAGTTGGCAAGGCTCTTACTGCACTCAGCACTGACGAGAGAGATCCAGTGAGATTGACGCTAATTAGGTAGATGTCATACTCTCAAGCTTCTCCAAAGCGAAAAACGAAGCCCGAATGGCCCAGAAGTCAATACTAAGAAGGAGGTTCGTGGAGAGGCGACCCAAGCAGCAAGGGATACCGGAGAAGGAGGCTTGGAAGTCTAGGGTCAAACCCGTGACCTCTCCAGGTGTTTTAGTATTTTAGTATACATTTGATAAAAAATAATTTAGAATAATCTAATTAAAAAATATTTCGAGTAGGAAAAAAATAGTCTTTTTTTTTTTTTCGCGTTTGATTGTTAATTAGACTAGTGGGTATCATTAAAAGACTATTTTTTAAAAAAATTGACATACAATAATTTAATATTGACAAAAATAATTAACTTTTTATAATAATTTAATTTAATAGCAAATTAAAATAATTAAGTTTAATTTTTTAACAAAAAATAATTAAATTTTTAGTTTTACTATATTTTTGGTATTTGGTTATTAGTTTGACTAAGACTAAGATTAGTTGTGATCTTAATTTCAAATCAAACAAAGGCTTAGTGATTTTTTAGTATGGGACTTAAAAATAAGATAGATTTTATTTTAAAATAATATCTCTAATTCAATCTTAATTTAAATTAATACTAACTAATTAGAGTAAAAAAATAAAATTATTAACGGGATCAAACCTCGTCATCGGTTTTGAATTAGAATACTTCTTCAGATTAGATCCGCTAGGCTTATCCGTGACGTGCAACCTGTAAAACGAAGACACGATGAGGAGGACTACCAAAATGTGGCGGAGGCTTCTCCGATACTTAAGTCAATATCATTCTTTAAAAGAAATAATAATAATTAAATTTAAAAGAAAAAAGAATTATAGGCAACGTTTGGTTTGGGATCAAGATCAGAATCAATATTTTTCAAAATTATTTTCTTTGTCTTATAAAATTAATATTACTTATTTTACACCGTTATTAAATTAAATTATTATAAAAAATTAAAATAGTTTTTCGAACTTTAAATTATTGTAGAGTTAATTTTGATAACAAAATATTAATTTACAAAAGTGGTTTACTAGTCTTGACCTTGATTTTGATTCTGATCCCAAACCAAACAGTGTCATAGAGTTTAGGAGTTGAGAGTCTGTTACCTTGTATAAAAGAGGTAGAAATACCCCCTATTTATGCCTTAATGGATTATAATTATCAATAATAATATCTCTTATTTGAAGAAAATTTAACATAATTATATCTTGAAATTCAGTTACCTTTTTAACGGTGAATTCTTTTTAGATTTGATTTCGAGTCGGTTTATTAGACCTTAACTAAATCGAATCAAGAGTTTATTGTATCATCATACCTTTCAATTCCCATTACTGGGTACTCATGACTTAGTGAAGGAAATTAACTTCACATTTTTCTTAGGTCATGTCTTCAATTTGAGATAATATTCACCGAATTACTTTTACCCTAAGTCAGGTTTGCAACTTTCAATCGGACTTTAGAAGGACATCAAGTTGTAACAATCTAAGCTGCAAGACAGTGATATACAAAAGATTGAACCGAGGACGATATCATTTGTTCTAAATACTATACTACATAAAGTTATATTGAGGAGGCATTACTTGTCTTGGAGGTCAATTTGCAGGAGGTAATGTCTAAGATTATATCGCTTATCCTAAAGGCTATTTTGTGAGATCGTTTCTAAAATTATATTTATCTGTTCTAAAAATCTAATTATAAGAGATTATATTTAGGATCACGTTTCTCGTATTAAAAACTAAATTACAGAAGGTCATACTTAAAATTATATTTATCCGTCCTCATGATTGAACTACAAAAAGCCAATGTAAACTACGTTTATTCACTTTTATCTTAAAAGATTGATCATTCATCCTAATATATCTTACATCGGTAAAAACAAAAACTAATCGTTATTATATAATTAACAGAAATATAGAAAAAAATAAATACACGCAAGTTTGTGGTTTTGCAACTTGACGGGTTTTCCGCTCGACCCGTCCAACTGCAGAATTTTTTGAGCAGCTCACGAGTAAACCTCACATGCTTGGAGTTTCACAGTAAGTTCACCGCCCTTATCGGGTCATAGGCATTTGACAGGATGGCATGATTGCCAGCTTGGCCATGCTGCGGATGGTCTTGGCGGTGCAATGAAAACAAAAGATGCTACTATTGCTACAGTATCCGTTGAACACGTTTCCTCCAGTCAGGCTCCTTCCTCATTTTACTATTGCTATTGCTTCACAGCTTGGCAGCAATTACAATAACTTTTTTTTTTTTTTACTTTCTATCATTTCCCTCCTGTCAAGGGAAGTCTCTCTTTTTTATTTTTTGACTTTTTTAGCTGCAAAACTCCCTCCCTCTGACCGCCACTTTTATTTTTATTTGTTGCTTTTACCCCTTTCTTCCCCGAGCCGGCCTCTTCTATTCAGTTTCTTTGACCAAGAGCAAGGGCTTGCTCTCATTCTCTTCAAGACCACGACCAGATCCAGCTGTCGACAAGCTGGGGCGCCCTCTGCAACAGCGGTATCAGGCACCCGGTGTGCGTGGCAGGATGCTGGCCGAATATTGCGCCGGTAGGTCGACCAAGAAGATGGATATCAGCCGTCACCATGGGTGGCCACGGGTGCTGGCAGATAAGGAGCTCCGGCGCAACTGGCCAGCGTGGAGGGTGAGCAACCGGTGGGAAGGACAGACCGAAATGCGGGAGGTAGTCGCGGGCTGGAGCGCAGGCGCAGGGAAGTGATCCGGCCGACAGACCGGGGCGAAGCTCCGGTAGTGGTAGGGAGCTTCTAAGGGCTGTGGCAAGGGTCCTTCCCTGATGGTAACTCGGCGGCTCCTCCCGGACGGTGACTCCTCCTGGACAGCAGTTGTGCGTGGAGGTGGTGAGAAGCTGTTATAATGACATGTGTTATATCTTACTCCGAAATCGGATATTGGATAGATAGAATTAGATATATATATCGTGAAAAAAATTTATATTTCATGAATTTAAATTTTTGGAATGGTTTGGTGTTTGATCCACTATATTGATCTGATTCGACACTCTTTTGACTCTCCAATAAATGGTA
The DNA here is from genome assembly GCA_005019695.1 of Trichopus zeylanicus subsp. travancoricus. Lineage (NCBI taxonomy): Eukaryota > Viridiplantae > Streptophyta > Magnoliopsida > Dioscoreales > Dioscoreaceae > Trichopus > Trichopus zeylanicus. Next base: position 61,768 of record RXID01011121.1, on the reverse strand, counting down.
TCAGAGCTTGAGGTTCGAAATTGTATAATTCTTAAAACCGAAATTACCATGTGATTGAATGAGTCACATGTTAGTTTTCTTTAAAAAAATCAAAAGTATGAGATAAAAATTTGTTAGTATGGGTCATACGGTGGAAATGGTCGAGTAAAAAAATTCTTGATTAAAAGTATTAAAATTGATATGATTAAATCACATTTGAATAACGAGATTGTTATAATATCAGATGCGATGAATTAATCCCACATCGGATATTGGATAGATAGAGTTCAATATATATAGTGAAAAACGCCCATATCGCATAAGTTTAAGCTTTTGGGATGATTTGGTGTAGTGACTTACATTGGAGCTGCCTTCGAACCTTGATGAGATTCAACAAGTGTGTGTAGCATCCGGTGACGATGCAATGTAGGTTGATAATCATTGGTAGGAGTTGTTGCGGCGACAATGGTGGAGGTGTAGACCCGGCGAGGTGGTCTATGTCTCAGTCAAGGCTCTGGCCAGTCCTAGCCCTATTCTAGTGGGAATAGGAGAAGGTCGGTGTTGATTTAGTCATTTTTTAAAAAATTATTTTAGTGGCCTTAATTTTTTTAATTTATTTTTTATTAAAATATTTAAATTTTATTTGAGTCGATCTTTTATTTTTACTCAAATTTAATTAAATTATTTTTATAAATACTCTATTCATTTAAAGATTTTATAATAGTAAAATAAAAAGATATAAATCAAAAATCTCAAAACGTCTTATGATGATTAAATTAATTAGTCTTTTGTGAGAATTGGTAATAATGGAGTTTCATTTCTATTATTATAATTTTCTCTTCTTTCTTATCAATATAATATTCTCTGAATTGTTTTCACTTGTGGAGCACATAAATTTTTTGTGTGTTATTTTTTTAATATCGTCAATTATGGTAGATATCGATATTTTGCATAGCAAAATAGTATTAGAGCTTTAGATTGAAAACTGTGCAAACTCTTAAAGTCGAAATTACTGTAATGATGTAACTAAATTGAGTTATATTTTAGTCTCACTTAAAAAATTAAAATTTGAGACAAAAATTTATTTGTATAGTTTACATGGTAGAACTGGTACAGTAAAAGAGTTTTTAGTTAAGAGTGTTAAATTTGACGCGATCAGATCACACCTAAAGAAAGAAATTATTATAATATTAGATATGATGGATTAATCTCACATCGGATATTGAATAGATAGAGCTAATATATATAATAAAAAAATCTCATAACCCATGAGCATAGCATTTTAGGATAGTTTGGTATCTGATCCACTATATTGACCATGTTTAATACTCTTTGAATTTTCCCGCAATAAATGATATTAGAGCTTGGTTCGAGATATCCACTATAAAATTTGATATAGAGAAATTCAATAAAAAGTAAAAATTTTTTATTTAGCAAGTAAGAACGTGTGTAATCCTTACTCAATAAAAGTTGAAAAGTACATTAGAGAATATCAAGTCTAAAAATATCACTGAAAGTATCTGAAAGAACCAGAAGACTAGTATATATAACAATATCATCTTTAGTTTTACTAATGAACTACTCTATCCGTTTGTTAATAGAATATCACCTTCAAAGCTATGGAAAAAATTGAAAAAAAATACATGAATAAATCTATTTCAAACCAAGTTTACTTAATGCAAAAGTTTTTTAATTTTCGAATGAAAGAAGGTACACATATAGTTGATAATTTTAATATTTTCAATAAATTAGTCTCTCAATTATTGAGCATTGATATTAAAATTAAAGATGAAAACAAAACAATTATTTTATTATCATCTCTACCTCTTTTCCTTAAAAATTTGAAAATTACTCTCATATATGATAAAAATTTGAAATTTGACGATAGTTTTGTTACTCTTCTATGTAATGAATATTTGAAAAAGATTGAAGGAGATGAGTTACACTCAAAAACACTAATTGTTAGAGGTTGTACTATAGAAAAATCAAAATCAGGTCGTTTTATATCCAAATATAGAAAGAGTTGCATGTACTATAAGTAGATATGACATATTATTGAAAAGTGTTGAAAACTTAAAGTAAATAAAGATAAAGAATCTCAATCTAAAGAGTAAGCCAAAAAATAAGTGTCAGTTGTTGAAAGAAGTTCTAATAATGATTATGGTAATGTTCTCTCTATTAGTTTTAATTTTGATCGTTATCATTATAGTTGAATTTTTAATTCTAGTTATTTTTACCACATATGTCTCAATAAGGATTGGTTTGAAGATTACAAGTCTTATAATAATGGTTTAGTTTTGATGGATAATAATAATTTATATAAAACTATCGGAATTGGAACAATCAAAATTAAAATGTTTGATAATATTGTTAGGATTTTTACTAACGTTAGGTATATTCCTGATTTTAAAAAAATTTTAATTTCTTTGGGTACTTTGGATTCCTCAAGTTATAGGTATTCTGCTGAAGGTAGAGTTCTTAAAGTTGTTAAAACCTCATTGATAGTGATGAAAAGGATAAAATATGAAAATTTTATATGAGATAATAGAAAATTTCATTGAAGGTGAAGTAACAATTTCTTAAGTTTCTTCTAATATTATCCACCTATGTCATATGCGTTTCGATCATATAAGTGAGTAAGGTTTGTCTGAGCCCAAGAAAAAAAATTTGTTAAAAGACCTCAACACATACAAATTAGATTTATGTGAGCATTATTTTTATAGTAGACAGTCTAAGATAAAGTTTAACACTAATATTTATTGCACTAAAATCTTAATTGATTATATTCATTTGATTTGTAGTACTCTTCTATTTCATTAAAATATGATGCTAGTTATTGCACTAGTTGATTGATGATTTTTCAAAAAAAGTGTGGATTTATTTTTTGCATCATAAAGTTGAAATATTTTATGTTTTCAAATAGTAGAAAACTTCAATCAAAAGAAACACTAGTAGAAAAATCAAATACCTTAGAAGTGATAATAACAGAAAATATAAATTAACAAAGTTTCTCAAATTTTGTGAAAATGAAGGCATAGAACGCCACTTTACTATCCCAGAAAAATCTCAATAGAATAATGTGGTTGAAAGAATGGACATAACTTTATTGTACAAAGCACATACTATACTCGGTCAATCAATCTTGACAAGGTTTTTTGGGTAGAAGCAATCAACATAGCGTATTTCATTATGAATCGCTCTCCTCAGATAATTACTTGTTACAAAACTTCTGAAGAGATAATTACTTTTTTAAAAGATTTTTGGTTGTCTTGCATATATACATGTCGTCAAAGATAAGTTAGATGCACTTTCCAAAAGTGTATTTTTTTTTTGTTATACTAAAAGTATTAAGGACTATAATTTGTGAGATACTATTATTTTTAATATAATTATTAAGAGAGATATAATATTTGATGAAAGTATTATATTAAAATCTCTCAAGAAAGGTTATAGTGATATAATTCAAGTAGAGGTGGAGTCTATAGTTTCTTCACAAGAAGATATTTAGAGTGTACCAATCTCTCAAGAAAATTTTGAGAGTCAAGTTAAAACTTCTGAAGTGACTCCACTTTGAAGATCTAGAAGAAATATAAAGTCACCTGAAAGGTATAATTTTGAGGATATAGTAGCTTTCACTTTATTTATTAACAATGATGATCCTTCTCCTTATAAAAAAATAATACAGGATAAGAATTCTTTTCAGTGGTAAATTACTATCAATAAAAAGATGAACTCATTTCAAAAGAACCATATTTGGGACTTTGTAAAATTACCAGAAGGTAAAAGAGCAGTTGGTTGTAAGTGAGTATTTCAAAAGAAAGAGGATTCTTTTGAGATAAATGTTGTTAAATTTAAGGTCTGTTTAGTTAGAAAAGGGTATTCGCAAAAGAAGGGCATTGAGTTCAATGAAATTTTCTTTCCTGTGATTAAACACACATCTATTCGTTTTCTACTTGTTTTAGTTACTTTTCATAATCTTAAATTAGAACAGTTCGATGTCGAAATCGCCTTTCTGTATGAAAAATTAAAAGAGCATATTTTTATGCAACAGTTTGAAAGGTTTATCCAAGAAGGCAAAAAAAAAAAATTATATCTACAAGTTGAACAATTTACATTATAGTTTGAAATAGTCTCTAAGGCAATAGTATAAAAAATTTGACAATTTTAAATGAGATAATATTTTATTCATTATAAACATGATTGTCGTGTCTATTTTAAAATGCATGTCAATAATTTATTTATCATATTGCTCCTTTATTTTAATGATATGCTTATTGCTGCTCAAGATATATTTATACTTAATGATCTAAAGTTTAGAATGGAAAAAAATTTGAGATGAAAAATTTAGGTGTTGCAAGAAAGATTCTCGGCATAAAGGTTGATTGGGACCAAAAACATGGCAAGTTATGACTCAAATAGAGTAAGTATCTCTGAAAGATTTTTTCTCGTTTTGGCATGTAAAATTCAAAACCTGTTAGTACTCTTTTAACAGTCCATTTCAAGCTTTTAGCTCAATTATGCTCTTCTACAGATGAGGAGCATGCATATATAGAGAACATTCCATTCTTAAGTGTTGTTGAAAGTCTAATGTATAGTATGGTATACATAAGACTTAATACTCATAAGCAGTCAACGTTATTAGTTGTTATATGACAAATCCAAGAAAAGAGTATTGGTAAGGTATGAAGTGATTATTAAGATATATCAAAGATATTCTGAATATTACTTTATATTTCAACAGAAATATAGTTCAAGAGACCAAAATTATTGGCTACATCAATTCAGACTATATTGGAGATTTTGATCAATAACGATCCCTTACTAGTTATATTTTCACTCTCTTTGGTGGTCTTATTAGTTAGAGGTATACCTTACAGTTAACTATGACATTATCTATAACAAAGTCTGAGTATATGGTACCTACAGAAGCTATTAAAGAAGCTCTATAGTTAAAAAATTTGGCAAGTGAAGTTGGTTTTTTTAAATATATTCTTCCTATTTTTTGTAACAGTCAGAGCATCATACACCTTACAAAAAATCAAATGTACCATGTCAAATTAAAACACATAGATATATGATTTCACTTTATTTAGAATATTGTTGAAGACGATGAAATTTATTTACAAAAAATTCATATTTCAAGAAATTTTATAGATATGTTAACGATGATAATTCCGATTAATAAGTTTAAATTCTATTTAGACTTGATCAATGTTTAAGATCGTTAATTCTACCCAATGAAGCAATGATGAAAGTATCTGTTGAAGATTCAATTTCAAAGAAGAAAAAAATTCAAGCTAAGGTGAAAATTGTTAACTTAATCATGTGCTGAATCCAAATTTTCTGAAGAGTCCTAATTAAATTAGGATTTATATTAGGAAGTGATTTAGTGGCATTTGTTTTTCTCCAAATTTGTCTCCTACTAGAAGACTTGGATTTCTTATTTAAGTTGGTATTCTACTTTGACTCAAATTCAATTAAGTTACTTTTATAAATACCATATCTATTTAAGGGTTTCACAATAGTGAGATAGAATAATGTAAATCAAAGCTCTCAAAATATTTTGTGATGATTAGACTAGTTAGTCTTTTGTGAGAGTTAGTGATATTGGAGTTTCGCCCCCATCATTATAATATCCTCTCATTTCTCATTAGTACAATATTCTCCAGATCCTCTTCGCCTGTATAGTAGGTTATATATTGAACCTAGTAAATCTTTTGTGTGTTTTTTTTCCTTTTTTTCTTCTATATCGTGAATTATGGTGAATATCTGTATTTCGCACAATAGGTCAAGGCATAGAGAGTGTGGGCGAACGAGTCACAAGCACTGGGCGATAGGGTTGAGTGGGTAGAGAGGATGTGCGGGAGTAGTACAATAGGCAACAAGGCCGTGTATGCGACAAGAGCAACCAATGACTCTGTGTCTTCTCCTTTTGATAGGTCGGACTTTGAAAGCATCTTCTTGTTTTGTAGAGAACCCCCAAACCTATGAGTCAGAGTTAGCACCAATGACTCTCAGATTTGTGTCAAAATGGTAGAACGAATTTCAATAAAAACACCATTGTTGACGGGACCAAACCTTATCATCGATTTTGAATTAGGAGGCCCCTTGAGATAGTATCTACTAGGTTGGTCTATGTCGTGCAACCTGTAAGACAAAGGTACCATAAGGGAGATTGTCATAGGGCGACAACCCCTTTGATGCTTAAATCAGTTTCGTTATTTGAGAGAAATAATAATAATTAGATTTAGAAAAAAATTAGAATTTAGGAGTTGAGAGTATGTTATCTTGTATAAAAGAGATAGAAACATCCTCTATTTATGCTTTAATGTATTGTGTTTATCAATAATAATATCTTTGGTTTGAAAGAAATTTAACATGATTATCTCTTGAATTCAATTACCTTTTTAAGAATAAATTCTTTAGATTTACTTTTGGATCAATTTATTAGATTCTAACTAAACCAGATCGAGAATTCATTATATCATCAAAAATTATTTCAAACCAATACGGGGCTTGAACACAAAGAACAACCTAGCTAGACGCCCATACGGGGCTTGAAGCCCAGCAAATGTACAAAATTTATTGCATTTATACACCTACAATATTTCAAAATCATGACATTTACAGATACAGCCTTTTATACTTTATTTGGGAAAATATACCCATGGCTTGTTCTAAATAAGTATTTATTTCTTAAAATATATTTTTTTGGTCACAGATATTAGTCAAAAAGAGAGATATCTGCAAGTGAATATTGGTCCTTTTAAGTTACTCGTTGATTTCTCTAATCCGGAGATCAGATATATCTAAAAGTAGTATTAATTATGTGCAAATATTCTTTCATAATCTAAAGAAAAGAATTGTTGAACTAGCCACATACAAGAAGGCTACCCACAATAAAGCCTTCCTCAGAAATTTATCAACATTGTCTGCAAGCAAACACAGTTTGCCCTGCTTGATTATGCGCTCAAGCTTTCAATTATGTGATATGAGTTCATTTGATTGGGAATCTTCTGCTAACACTCAACCCCACATATCACCCAAGGGATTAGGCAAATTGCTATGTAATTTCCATTTCTTTAACATAAATTATAATATCTTGAGAGATATACACAAGAAATTAAGATTTGTTTAATAAAAAGATTAGGAATAGCAATTGGACACTCTTTGAGACATAGATTGAAGTCAACTCTTGGTTAAAAATCTTAAAATGGTTTGTGTGCTTCATGCTATAACTAGAATCACAATGTGGTAGTTTATTTAACAGTAAAAGCAAAGAATATTTAAAATTTTGAGAATATTTTTGAAAAATATCTTTGATTATTAAAAGGTTTGAAAAATATTTATGGTCATGTGTAACTCATGTGACGATCAATTTGGTCAAAAATCAAAATCCTGAAAATCAAAATGCCTTAAAATTTTTTCAAAACAAACATCAGAATTTTTAATTTTATAGAATTTTAATTTCCAGGAGTTGACTTTTCTACGAGCAAACATGCCTTAATATGTGCTAATCTGATATCATCTGTGATCGTTTTTTGAAGTCAACAATGCTCAAGTTGTATATGAAATATTCTACATTCTCGTGGTTAAGTCTTAAATCTAAGTTGCACAATCAATTAAATCTTCTTTCTTTATTTTGATGTTCATTTATTTTAATGTAGAAATTTAGGATTACCAAAATATATGAACTCCACAAACTGTTATTCAAAGCAAATCTAGACCATTGAGTTCAATCAAGTGGCGTGCGGCTGCATGTTGCAAGATGTGGCTTACAGCTCTTCCTTAATCAAGTTTCAGGCACTGTCATGAGAAGGAAAAATAGAGTCCAAAACTCAAACCTAATCCTAATTAGAAACCATCATTGAGTTCTTTCCTACTTTTTTTTAGTTGACAAAGAAGACTGCATCCTTTTAACCAAAAAAAAAAAAAAAGAAAAAGATTTCATTCACAGATTCCTACCTACTCCGTCAATGCACATACATATCTGGAATAAGAGTGATTTCTATAAACAAATATCGCCAACTTTTTCTATCTAAATCTCAGAAAACTTTGTCAACAACAACTTGGTTTGCGGTGGGTGGCAACATTAATTCAACTCGATAAAGTTTTGATATTAAGATTGCATAACAATATAGTTTTCAAGAAAAGCACGAAAATTTCCGCATTCAAGACAAAATTTTTTTAAAAAAGTGGAATTATTTTTTAGTTTAATAAAGAAGAATTTTTTTTACATACAATCCTTTGAAAAATAGCTTTTTTTTTTAATTTTCAATGAGATTTCAGATCTCTAATAAAAAATTTTATTTTTTATAAAAAATATATTCAGTATATTTTTCAACAGCTATAACCAAAATATCAAAATATCTCTGTTATAGCTATTGAGAATTCTCTATAAATAAACAAAAAAGAAGGAAGAATAAGAGAAAATCTAAAAAAAAATTTTGCAACAGTAGTTACAATTAAAACAGAAGATTTAAATTTGAAATTTGAAACAAGAAATTCTATTTTATTTGTGCATGAAATATGGCTCCGGACACTGAGAGGAAGTATGATAAGAGACAAAATGAACACGAAAAACCTGAAATTTAGTTCAAAATTAAAGGAAAAAATTATATGTAATTATGAAAAAAAATCAAGAAACTACACATAATTTAATTATTTTTGAGGGATTGTACGTAAAAAAAACTCTAAGAAAAAATTTCTATGACTTATTTTCTGACATTTTTTTTCTCATTATTTTGGTTAAGATTGCTTAATCTACTATTTCAATCAATGAGGATCGTTCCACTTAAAATATGAGTGTAGAATCTCGAATTAGCAAGGACATTAGCACAAACACTTATGTAAGGACAGTGTAGCAATAGGATCGATCACCTTGACGTAGGCCTCATCGTCTTTCTTTTTGTCTAGAGCATGAGTTTTTGTAGACGTGACGTGATCACACTCGGTATCGTTTGGTCTAGTGCAAATAAATTAGATTCCTTCTTCTTGCGGACCATGTTCTTGCTAGGATGACTAATGGTATGACACTTAGAAGGAAATTTAACTGATTATGATCTCTCCTTTAAGATGATGATTAGTCTGTAATTAGTGTTATGAAATTATAAACCAAGCATACATAGTTTCTAGACATCCAACAGATTAGTTCAACATCCCATTCCATTATTGACAAGAATATTACGACCTATCCATTCCATTATTGACTAGAATGTAACGACCCAAATCTTGTGCCTTACTTGCTCAAAGCAACTCCAAATGTATTCCCAATCTTTCAGTGTGTGAGGCATGTACCTCTTACTGTCTTTTCCTTTATTCTTATTGTTTGGTTGCATGGCTTTAGAGGCAAAAGAAAAGAGCATCATCCAAGAAAAAGAACCTCAAGAAAAGGTTAACTCATCATTATCCCTTGAAAGGCATAGCATACCAACCTAATCTCTAAATCTATGATCAAACAATTATCCCATAATGATAAAAAAAAAAAAAAAAAAGGTCAGCTGTAGTTAACAAATCTCTCTCACTTTGTCTTCAAATTAAAGAAAAATATTTCATTTTCTAGTTAGGAATCCACTTAGGTCATCCCCTCAAAGTAAATTATCTAGCTGTCTAGTTACTTTGCCACAAAGAACATATACCGATGCCTATCCTGAACTTCAAGTCCCCACCCCCCCTAGCAAACCCCAGAGAAGTGGTTACATGACAATGAAGGGTTGGTCCATTGTCTAGGGTTTTGGTAGTCCCTCATACCAAATGCATCCCGTATGCATCCCCAAGAGAAGATATGCCTACTAGTTATGATAAGCTCATGAGGTAACATGGCTTTGTCCAACCAAGACTTGCTTGCTTGTATGGGTTTGTTGAAGAGAGAGAGCGTAGGGAGCGATGAAGGCATAATAATTGATGCATCTCATGTGCGTGGGGGCCATTGCATGCTTTTGCATGAAGATTATTAAAGCCTTTTGGTGGTTTTGAACGGTAAGGTGTCCCTGTTTCACGTCAAACCAATAGCCAACTCCTTTTCTCAAGTCACAAGTTACATAATGGAGCATCACCATAGCATATCTCTCTCTCTTCTCTCTCTCTTTCTCTCTATTGAAATTTCATGTACAAGTATATTCCAAATGAGCAGAGTTTGTTGTCTTGAAATACGAAGAGATAATAAAATGTAGCAAGCACCTCCTTTTGTAACTAGATTTCGACATATCCAAAAATAAAACGAAGATGAGTACATACCAGAGAAACCCTGAAATTTCAGATGAACAGTAATGGAAGAGGTTGTTGTACTTCAGCACAGTGATGTGCTTTGAAGTGAAAGCTTGTCCATCTACACTGTCCCTCGAGCATTTTGGAGGCTTGTCTTTTACGGATCGATCCGACATTTTGATTATCTTGTTCACAATCCTAATCAGGAGACACGATGAAGCTCCGTTTGTTTCTCATGAAAAGCAGTTCAACTTCAGACACCTTTGGACCTGCCAGTAGACAATATTTTACCAAATCATGGCATGGGGAACTGATGCCATAAACTCCACTGCATGTGAAGACATTGATGAGATGAACAATGTTAGTTCGATCTACAAATCACATCATACAAAAATTTAAGAATTTTCATGCGCTAGTTAAAGAGTATAATCCTCAACATATCCCCCATGTCGATATATTTATACTTAGCAACTTAATTGGTTTTTAATCACTAGTTCCGCGACATTCATGTCTTTAATGGCATTCATTGAGCATATATTATGGAATCCTATTGGATTCTGGGCTTGACAGTTCCACAAGGTGGAGCTTGTTCCTTCCCTCCCAAAGTCATCTAGGAGAAGTAATCCTTACTTGGCTTGATAGGATTTCCAAAAATGTTGGGACAGCGTGGGAGTAGGGTCAATCATGCACTAAATTTGAGAGATGGGACATCCAACAAATTTTGATCCATTAATCTTTTCTATAATAATACATTAAGCTCGTCCTTTCACAATGCTTCTCAAAAAATTGCTCGATTTATTTTTGGCAAATTTTTTACAAAAAATAAAAAACTATATATTTTTTTTGAAAAAATCCATCGACGGTGGAGATCAAATGGCTAGAACCGAGGTAGAATCCATATGGGGATTAGGGCACCCATGCCTCACCATCAAAATCTCACCAGTGAGAGCCCTTGGCAGATAACTTCCTCCTTCTCTCTTGTTCACATGCCTTCTCTCTCTCTCTTCTTCACATGCCTCCCCCACTTCCATTAAACTATCCTAAATGTAGCAACTCAAGCCCCCAAGTGTGCCTCCACTTGCTTCACCTCCAAAACATAAGTCTTATCTCTAGCTTTCACTTCACTTGTAGTCTGGTATTAGCATACTCATTTATATATATACATCTTGACCTTTGGGTCTCATCCCACACCAAATACTAAAAAGTTCTCTCTGCCGTTGGGACCCTTCTTAGTTCAAATGTAAAGTAACCAAACCCCTCTTCTACTTTCTGCTCTTTTCCACCTCCTTTCTTCCCTTTACTTCCAAGAAAACAAAGAAGGAGCCAGTATGGACATGGCCGCCCTCTTCTTGTTATAAAAATACTGCTCATTTCCTCCACTTTCGCAGCTCATTCTGATAGCTAGCTAGCTAGCTTGATGATGGTGGATAAAGTGATTTTCGTATTCCTGTTCTTCACTTGGTTGGCCGGAGTTCGCTGCCAGAGCAGTGGTTTTGCGAAAGGAGATTTGTTGGTGAACGGGGCAGTGGCCATCGGCCGGACAAACGCCGACTTCGTCTGCGCCACCTTGGACTGGTGGCCGCCGGAGAAGTGCGATTATGGGACCTGCAGCTGGGGCCTTGCTTCTCTTCTCAACCTGGTATGTTGCTTGGCGATCCAGATTTGTAGTTGCTTTTTGGTGAAATGTTAGCCATTTTCAGTGTTTTTTGGGGGTTGGGATGAGGTCTTCAGGTCTGGGCATTAATGGCATCATGCGTTTGGTACTGATTTGCATCATTATTGCACAATTTTATAAGCATTGCTGCACAGCTGATGCTTTGGTTTTATACTCTTTATTTATTTGGGAAGGGTGTTGAAATGGGTTTCACAGGATGTAACCCTGTTGGTTGTATTTTTGTCTGTTCTTGAGTGATGGGACTTTTGATTTTAAGTTAATGTTTCTTGAAGCAAAACCTAAATTGATGCTAAATCATTTTCTATTTCATCTTCAATTGGAGCAAAATAGATTGATTCAACGCATTTTCTCTGAAAAATTGGTTTCATTTGAACTTGAATGGTTTCTGAAAGTATAAATCAATGTCATTCAAGACGATGGTGATTGACGCAGGTGTTTCACCTTTTGCTTTCTGCAGAATCTTTCCAGCGACATTCTTTTGAATGCTGTTAAAGGTACCATAGAGCTTGTAATTTTATCCTTGGATTCAAAAACTTGAATGAATCTAGTTCTTCTAATTGCTATCTTCTGCAGAATTTTCGCCGCTTAAACTTCGTCTGGGGGGGTCCTTGCAAGATAAGGTCATCTATGGCACAGGGGACTCTGGACAACCTTGTACTCCATTCGTTTTCAACAGTTCTGAGATGTTTGGATTCACTCAAGGATGCTTGCCCAAGTCTAGATGGGATGAGCTAAATGATTTCTTCCAAAAAGCAGGGTAATTATGCAGCTGATGGCATGCCTTCTGTTCTCTATGTTTCTTTGTTGCTAATTCATTCTTCTATCAGAGCTATTATAATATTTGGGCTGAATGCGCTCAATGGACGGGTTCCGATGCCAGATGGTTCGCTTGGAGGACCTTGGAATTCAACAAATGCTGCCAGCTTAATTCGCTATACTGTCAACAAGGGCTACACAATCCATGGCTGGGAGCTTGGTAAACTGATCTGCCTTTCACTAACAAGAGAAATTTTGGTTTGAGTGTCAAATTCTCAGGAGTTTATTTTCTTTGATAGGCAATGAATTGAGTGGAAGTGGAGTTGGAGCAAGAATAGATGCAGATCAATATGCTACTGATGTAATCTCACTGAAATTAATTGTGAACAATATATATAAAGGTTTTCCAGTAAAGCCACTAGTCCTTGCCCCTGGGGGATTCTTTGATGCAGACTGGTTCACTGAGCTCATCAGCAAAACAAAGGCAACAAACTCATTGGATGCCATCACTCACCATATATACAACCTTGGCCCTGGTAAATCTTGTTTAATCTAGTGCTCACAACTCTTGAAGTCAAAATTATGTTCATTAACGTCAATTTTTTATGCTGAACTTTAGGGGTTGATAACCATTTGATCGATAAGATTCTCGACCCTTCGTATCTTGATGGCGAAGCATCAACCTTCAGCAATCTTCGGAGCATCCTTAAAAGTTCAGGAAGCTCAACCACAGCTTGGGTTGGTGAAGCTGGAGGAGCCTACAACAGTGGCCGCAATCTTGTCACTAATGCATTTGTTTTCAGCTTTTGGTAAGCCAACTCTTAATCATTCATATATATTAGAAGTATAGACTTATTCAAAGATGTCGTTATGACATTTAGGTATCTGGATCAACTTGGAATGGCATCAACATATGATACCAAGACATACTGCAGACAAAGCTTGATAGGTGGAAACTATGGCCTTCTAAACACAACCACCTACAAGCCAAATCCAGATTACTACAGGTACGTAAACATGTAACATTTGGACATCAAAATCTGATTTAAAACAACTAGATTTGGTGTGCTCTGATGCATTTCTTGTCTCCTATGGTAGCGCGCTTTTGTGGCACCGATTGATGGGGCAAAATGTTCTTGCAAGGAGCTTCAACGGCCCAAAGAAGATACGAGCATATGCTCACTGCGCACGGAGCTTGGTTAGCTACGTTTTGCACTGAAATGTTGAGCTTATTTTCTTCTTTTCTCAGTATCGTGATTTTCTGCTTTGGCTTCACTCTTCAGAAAGGAATAACTGTGCTGCTAATCAACCTTGATGGCAACACCACAACACAAGTGTCTGTTACCTCTCAAGCTACATTTTCTGAAGCTTCAGAGAATGGCAAGGAAAGAACAAGTTTTTACCATATTCCCGGGCTTCAGGAAAATATTGGATACACAAGGAATGAGTATCACTTAACAGCAAAGGATGGGAACCTGCAGAGCCAAGTTATGCTTCTCAACAATAACATTTTAGATGTGGATTCAAGCGGGCGGATTCCGCCTTTGAAGCCGATCAAAGTTAATTTGGCTCAGCCAATAACAGTGGCCCCATTTTCAATTGTGTTTGCTCATATGCCTCATTTTTATGCTCCTGCCTGTGGTTAGGTTTGTGACTGTCCAGGATGGACTGCTAAGTGGTTCATCCTGAGTTCCTTTGTGGCTGTGAGCACTGTGTTCCATTTTTAAAAAAACTTCATTAAATAAAATCAAAAGGAAAAGAATTATTACCCACTTCGCGTCCCCTTTTTTTCTCGTTATTTCAATTATGGACTCGTCAAACGATATCAAATTTCCAATGGGAGATTGATGGATACAATGAAGCTGACTTGCAGCTAATGCATTCCACACTGCCAACTCTGATAAAGAATTGCATGAATACAAATAAGAGTCCGGGCGATGGATTAAATTTAATATCAAAATTAAAACTAATATTAATAAATTATTTTTATAAATTAATCTTACAATAATTTAAATTCGAAAAATTAAATTTAATAATAATATAAAATAATTTATATTAATTTTTTAAATAAATAAAAAATATAGATAGCAGAGCTAACAAAAAAGGGCTAATTATGTACATCCCCCGAAATTTTCATAATTACCTATACCTCCCTCCTTTTAAAAATATTTACTTACACCACCTTGATTGTTATTTAATCAAATTTTTTTTCAAAAATTTCACTTTTACCCTTTGTAATTTTATAATTAAATCTCTAAAAAACTTATTTTCTCACCCTCCACTCTTTCGCTCAAAACATTTACAAATAAACCATTTGAATATTTGTATTTATAAAAAAGTCCAAATGTTAATATTTTTTTAAAAAATATTTATAAAGGAGCTGAAATATTGTAAATATTTTATAAATAAATCCTAATAATTTGGTATATTTACAAATAAACACCTTGCCATTTGTTTTAAAAAAATCCAAATGTTAAGAGTTTTTAAAGACAATTTATAAAAAAGGACGTTAAATATTTAAATAGTGCACAATAAACGCCTATATAAGAAATTTATTAGAAATTTTATATTTGTGAATTTACAAATAAATCCCTTCAATTTTTTTATTTATAAATAAATCAAAAATTTATAGGTTTTAAAATAAAATTTTACGAAAAAATGTTGAAGGTATTAAAACCAAGGTTTTATAACTCGATATCGATTTCAATTTCGGAACCCAGCGAAACCGATACGTTTCGGCCGTTTCGGTTTCGGTCGAAAGTTTTTTTAAATTATTAATTGGGTGTTGACCAGAGTTTGACCATATTTTGACTGTACTTTGACTTCAAATTAAAAATACGATAAAATATTAAAAAAAATTGAAAAAATTTGAAAAATTAGGAATGATTTTATACTTAATTTTACCATAATATTAAATATTATTTTATTTAATTAATATTAATTTTGATAGTTAGTCACTGATATTGTCTACTTTTAATATATATTAGTATATTAAAAAAAGGGATAATTACGGGTGACCCCCCTAATTAGCCTTAATTACGGTTAACCCCTCGTAATTTCCGTAATTACCCCCACCCCCTCAAATTCGCCCATATTTACCCACAGCCCCCTCATTGTTATTTAATCAAAATTTTACCAAAAAATTCCGATTTTACCCCCGTTATTTTTACACATACACCCCTAAAATTATTTTTTATATCTAACCCCCCGGATTTCGAAATTTTGCAAATAACAACCCGAAAGAACTCAGATTTACAAAAACCTCCTCCAAATTCGAATTTTTGTAAATAAACCCCCGAAAATTATTTCGATATACAGAAAAGTCCCCGAAATTCGGAGTTTTGCAAATAACACCCCGTCGCGCGGCCGGGAGCGGAGGAGGAGGCCGGCAGGCCGGCTGCGGGAGCAGTGGCGGAGGCTGGCGGCGGGAGCGAAGGCAGAGGCCGGGCGGGCGGGAGCGGAGGCGGAGGCCGGGGCGCCGGTGCGCCGAAACGCGGGCGCGGACGGCCACGGCCGAGGCCGTTCCGCCCCCGCGTGCCGGGGACGGAGGCCGAAGCGCGCGCGCGCAACGCGGGCTCGGGCGAGGACGGCCACGAGCCGAGGCCGTTCCGCCCCCGCGTGCCGGGACTAGGCCAAGGGCCGGCGCCCGCACGCGTAGGCGAGGCCGAGCCGAGGCCGTTCCGCCCC